>VZTF01007564.1:904236-1074347 GCA_013397755.1 Cnemophilus loriae | reverse complement strand
TTTTTTGTATGGTCTATCCTCCTCCACAGAATTATTTACATTTACTGAAATTTATGTAGCATGTTCTTTTAGACCGAAATATTTTGTTTGCATCATTTGTTTGTGCTACTTTTGGCTGGGATAATGTTAGTTTTCTCCATAGCAGCTAATACAAGGATGTGTTTTGGATTTTTGCTGGAAATGGTGTCGATAATTCAGGGGTATTTTCATCACTGCTGAGCAGAGCTTCCACTGAGTCAAAGCCTTTTCTGCCTCTCACCCCACACCACCAGCAAGTGGGCTGGGGGTGAACAAGGAGCTGGGAGGGGACACAGAGCTGGGACAGCTGATCCCAGCTGACCCAAGGGATATTCCAGACCAAATGATGTCATGCTCAGTATGAAGAAGGAGAAAGTGGGGGGATGTTGGGAGTGACGGAGTTTGTCTTCCCCAGTCTCTGTTATGAATGATGGAGCCCTGCTTTCCTGGGTATGGCTGAACACCTGCCTGCCCATGGGAAGTGGTGAATGAATTCCTTGTTTTACTTTGCTTGTGCATATGGCTTTTGCATTACCTGTTAAACTGTCTTTATCTCAGCCCATGAGTTATCTTCCTTTTACACTTCTGATTCTCTCCTATCACCAGCAATGAGGCAATGGCTGTGTTAGTTATTACCTTAGTTTATAGACTCAGTGTAATGAAATTAAAACAGTATAAAACTAGTATGCTCCTGTCATCAGCAGTGAAAAAAAGACAAAAAAATCAGCATATTTTTCACTTTCTAGGAATGTGCATCAAATTTCCAGTGTCAGGGACATTTCTGCTAGCAAAGATTGTGATCTTGGATTCTCTCCTCCTTTAACGGGTCCGTGATAAATGCCCCTCATACTCCTGAGTTAAGCCCATGTCACAAGTCTCTCTTGTATATTCTATTGCTTTACCATTATACTCCATATCTGTGTGGCAGTATCTCAAGCAGTCATCTCAGAAACAGATTTGTACTTCCTTAACATTGCAACAGGTTCAGTATTTAGAAGACAAGAGAGGTTACTGCAGCTCAAACTATCCAGAAAACTTGTCACTGGAATTCACTTCTGACACAAAAGTGTTTGTTTTACAGCAGAAGAATAATGGATGAGCCAAGAGAGCATTGAGCTTCTTCCCTTTCAAAATCTAATTTTAGAAGGGAGAGAAATAGTGGTTGTGGAATACTGGCGCATCTAGCGCTGCTTTTCAAAGCATACCAAGGTACCAAATCACGACTTGGAAGGCTCCCCCCATCAAGGGGAAAATGTTAAACAGGATCCAACTGAAGTCACTACTTTTTTTGTGAAACTTTGTCATTTTTCCAGCAGCTGGTGCAACACATTGACTTGCTTTAGTGTAATTAACATCCTTAAAAAGAGCACTTGCTACAAAAAGATCTGACAAGGATAGCGGAGTTCAGAAAACACCAGATGGATTCTAAGGCCTTTGAGTCCCTTTGGAAAAACAAGAAAGCAAGCTAATATTGTCTAGGCCATATCCATAGCATGATTGTATCCTATGAAGTCACTCCAGACCAAATTCACAATGCAATTAATTTGCCTGGAGAAACAGTCAGATCGGATTTAGCCAAATAAAGTATTAATGTCTTCAGCAACAAACCCAACTGTACTAACAAGTTGATGATGAAAAATGATCATCAGTGTTCCTGCTTAAATAAACCTTGTAAGGCAAAGCAAATTGCAAGATTCTACTGGTCTGAAGCCCAGTTTTCCTTCTGTCTGCTTTTGATCTCAAAAATATAAGAATTCAGAGAAAAAAACTATCATCTTTTTGATGCTGGAAAGATGCTGAGAAATCCCTTTGGACTTGGCAGACACCATCTGTCACCCACACGTGCAAGTGGTTGTCTCTCAATTAGTGAGTGACACAAAGCACTCAGTCAAGGACTGAGCCAGCCCCAGCTCCTGGCAGGTAGTGACAAACTGCAGAGGGAGAATTTGAAACCAAGGAACTCAGCTATTGCCCAGGCAGGTCTGGCTACAGGCAGCTGTGGTTCATGAAAGAGCGGCATGGTGAGGGGTATGACAGTCACATCAGCACTATTCTGGTGCTTGGTACAACCCCCCCTACTCTTATCTGTGCCCTGCAACAGCTCAGTCTTCAGAGCTGGCCCAGGTGCTTCTTTATTTTCAGTCCTGTGACTATCTAAGGTTTGGTGCTTGAGTTTACATGCAGTTATTTCTCTTTAGTCTTGCACAACAGCAGCTGCAGCAGGTAGACATAAAACCACCAACTAGTGGCTTTTGAGCCCACCCCCTTTCAAAGGGAATTTCAAACCTCATATCTGTATCGATAAGCTCAGCCACCATTCACAGAATATTTCTGGCACTTTTGCTAAAGCATTTAATTGAGGTTTGTGAAGTGTACTTAAGAAAAATTAACATCTGACCCAAAAACTTAGTGGCTGTGGTGTCTTCTCAAAAAGCATGGTACAACAAATGAAAACCAGGGATGTGAGTGAATAGTGCTGTTAATGTAAACTCAGGTCTGACAATTAAAACCCCGTGGGTATATACAATTCCCTGTTCTAGGAGAGGGAGTGAGGAGGTCTCTCTGTGAGGCTGGTGGCTGCAGTGCCCTGCAGTCAGCAGTCTGCATGAGGAGATATTTGGAAAAGACGTGGTGCATCCTTTCAGGTCATGTTTGTTCTTCAGACACGTGGTTATTAGCTAAAAAGTTGAAAGGAAACCACAGAGATGCCAGGCACAGGGCAGGTGCTTCGCAGCAGGGCTATGGTGTGTGTCAGAAGAGAAACCCAGCGTTTTAGATTCCCTCCTTTTCCCAGCTGGATGAAATTGTGCTGAATTGTGTTTTGAGTCTTCAGGAAAATATCAGACAAATTTTCTTTTCTACCTCTTTTAAATTATTCATCAGGGAAAAAAATGAGTCATATTGGGGCCATCAGCATCAACAAACACAATAAAAATACAAAATTAATATGGTACTCCTCAGTCTGTCAAGATTCATCTGAGGAACTTATTGACATGCAGTAATACTAATTCCAAGAGATTCACAGTACACCGGAAAGACTGAATAAGCCCATGACGCGAAGAACATCCAAAATTGCTATAATAAATATTGTTAAAACTCAATATTTTTAGAGACATGTAAAACATCAAGCTTCTGGATGTAAACCATCTACTTGGAATTAGAAACTGGGAAGATACTCAGGGGATAATAAGTCTTATTGTACTTTTTACAGCAGTAATCAAAACATAGAGACATTGAAACATGGAGACTCCATGGGCTTGTGGAAGCAGTATGATCATTTAAATTGACAATTACCCTGTTTCTGAGTGTTCTTATTTCTAAAATGAGCTAAATACATGCCTGTGGAATTTCATAATTTGCATTGCCGCTCACTAACCTGAAGGAAATGAGAAAACAAAAAATGCAAGATGTTTGTTTTTCTCCAAAAAGACATTTGATATTCTAACAGTGCTCTCTGTATTCATTCGTTCTCTTTTATTTTCCAGTTTTAACTAAGCAGAATTCTTTTTCTTGGGTTTATTATTTAAATAAAGAGCCTGAGAGCTGAGATCAAGTAACAAAAATGTCATAGCTGAGATTTATAAAGTTGTTCTGGCACCATGTTATTTACTATACAAAGGCTCGATACAACAACATATAATTGCAAAAGTGTTTCTTCTTTACACATTATTGATTAGAAGTAATTGATAATAGAGCTCAAGATAAAAGCAGATAAACATTCAAATAGCTATTGAGATCTAAGTATGCCCAAATGTATACTATGAATTGGTTCTATAATCAAAGTCCTGATTTAAGAACATTCTTTAAATTATTTTTTTTTGCTCTCTATCCTTTCAATTTACTCAATTGTATATTTACTGAGACTAAATTAATAAAAATGTGTGACAGTGTCAGAGTGTTTTCTCCAGAACTGATTGATCTGGGAATTTTGTCTTTTTTTCAGCAGAAATATTGAAGAGCATTTAAAGAAAATGAGCAATTACAAACAAATAATTTAATATTACTTCAAGCTGCGTGTTTCTGAGAAAATTCAAAAGATATTAGTGACATAACATGTTAGATATTGCATAAGACCACATTAAGAGCAGTTTCTTCCCCTCTCCTTCTCAGTTCACTAGTAAAGACACTAGATAGAACTCCCATTTATGGATAAAGAAAAGCAGCATGACATGCAATACTTCCATTTGTTTGTAGAGTTTATGCAATATTCTTCTGGGGAAAAGAAAACAAAATAACTCTGTTTGCATGAGCATCACATACTTTGAATTATGGAGAAGCACTTTCTAAATTCCTGTGATTTACGTTTTGACCAGTATACTTAGTTTGAGAAATAAATACGCCATCATCATGCAAATCAACTAGTGTAGAGAATTCATAAACAAGGACAAAAAAGAAAAGGAAAAAGCAACCAGCAACTGCAGCATCTTTGCATTACGAATCACAGAGGTGCTTTTCTTGAGCAGAACTAGCAGCAATATATCAGATAGAAATGGGCACCAGGAGTGATGATATTTGGAATTGCCTGGAAGCCAAAGAAAACAAAGACATGGCTCTTGACTTGCATACAAGATCTAACAGGATCCCAGATTTTCTGGCAACCAAAAGTGCTCTTGGTTTGGTTTCAGGTCATAGTGGAAAGATGGCATGGAAGGTTATTTTTGTTCGTTGCTCTGGAGAAAATTCTTTTTTATTTGTTTAAAAATGGCCTGAATTTCCACACATGCTTGCAAACTTTTTCTAGGACTCAGAAGTAGCTCAAGATACTTCGTACAGGCTCTTGCACTGATACTGTAGCATTGGTTTTGACTTAGCTTAACACTTTAGTTTAATGCTTTAGACTGTAAAATTATTCCTCCTTTATAGTCAGTTTTACTCCCGGCAGGGTTTAAGTGGGAGAAAAAAGCTTCAGGGAGGAAATAGAGAAATCAAGTGGATAAGCTTTAGCAGTAGAATTCTATTAAATAATGGATACCAGGGACAATGTTAAGATTTATCTTCTGCATAGGTATGGAAGGGAGTGGATAAAAAAGCACTTGCAGAAAAGATAGATAAGCATGCAATTTCAGTTCTGGCAAACCTACACCGTGACAAAAACAAATTGTTTCAAGTTTGCAGTACCTGTCTCCAGTTCAGAGCAGCTAGCCAGAGCCCCCTCCCTCCTAAGAAATCTTGGTTCTCCTGAAGGGGTTTCTGTGGTTATGGGAAAACACACATCTAATTTCTTCTGTCAGGTAAAATACTTGTGAAGGCACCTGATCATTATGTATGTGAAAGAAGCAGTTGATGAAATGTTTATCTCCAAGAAAATATCTGTATGGCCGTGCACAATTTTTGCTCACTCCAGTCTTTCCGTTAGGGTAAAACCAGCACAAAACCATCAAGCTGCCTGACTGAAAAAGCATCTTGTAGGACTAGCTGGCAAATTTTGAAATGTTTTTTTTTTTTTAATTGCCTCTTCTAGCCTTTCCTTTACACAAATTCTTGTCATCCACGGGTGTCAGGGAAGAGAATAAAAATGGAATAAAATTGAGAGTCAGATAAATGAAATTACTTGTCTAAGGATCTTCACAATGATGCAGTCAGAAAGAGAACCCCAATCCTTGCAGTTATCTGCTGTCCAAAAGGGATTATACGACCACCTGACATTTCTCATTGTGTCATTCTTTTGCCTGGATTTAAGAGAACTGTTCTCTACTCTGCAACCATTGCCGTTTTCCTGAAACATCCTCTCAAAATCTCTAGTTGACTTTTTTTCCACCTGTCTAATGACTGATTTAGCGCAGTAGGATCTGGTCGCATGGCAGTCTTCAAAAGAAGCTACTAATTGCACTGGCTGAGTAAATGGATGCAGAGTCAAATGCTTAAACTAAGATTACACACACAAACCCGTGTTTGGAGCCTCACTGTGCTCTGTACCCTAATTTTAAAAAAAATACCCTAAACTTCTCCCTGTAGACTGGTGAAATCTCTGTGGATCCTGGAATGTCTGTCAGGAAGACACTAATTGAAACCAAGGCCAATGTGTGAGAGACTAGATACCCCATGGAACATCCTCTCTCTGGTAAAAATGAGGCTGTAGGATGGAAATTATGGTGTCTGCCTTGATGGCAGACCCTTTGGGTCAGAGGTTTAAAAGAAGCCTGCAGGTTTAGGTCCTTTCAGACAGTGATTTCCAAAGCAGATCTTTCACCAGCTGTCACAAATGCACTGAAGACTGTGACAAAGTACCTTTTGCTGGATTGAATTTTTGTGATGCTCAGAGGAAGTAAACAAGTGGTTTCTAAACCTGGCATCTGTTTGTCATCATTCTCTAAAAGGCAGCTTTATTGGTAGGAGGAAGCAGAACTTTTGCTGAAGATTCCCTTCATCCCCTTCTCTCTCTAGCATCCTCTGGGAGGGATACTACCCTGCTGGCTTTGGAGTTGCATAGAAGGAAGGCAAAGTGCTGTGATAACTAAATGTCTTTGTCCACATGTTTAGAAGTGGGTTCATACAATATTTTGTTTCCAGAGTGAATTCTCCTCCTAATATCCTGCTGTCAGATTTCCTCGTGATTTGAATCTATTCTGTCCCCTAGAGATGCCATGTTTGTGATGTATCCCCACGGGGAATGCACAAATGCTGCATCAGAAGGGGCTCCTCAAGCAAAGATGTACCAGCTCTGACTGAACTATGTACTACAGTCACCAGCCAATTGCTTAGAAGCGCTTTCTATTTTCTCTTTGCTGCCTATCTCTTCTCAGAAAACAGCAGCCTACAGCTCTAAGCATCCTTCCGTGGAGACCAGTTTTGTCATTTCTATTGTTAGTACAATTCTTCTGACTAAGATAAGAAAACCCTTATGATTAAGGACCTTCAATGGCTATGCAGCAGAATCTTGCCCTCTAAATCAACAAATGTTGCTCAGAATATTCTCTTCCAAAGAAAAACAAAGCAGAACCCCCCTCCCCTCCCCAACTAAATCCCTCATGGGGGACATAATTTTAAAGTGAGTTCATTTGCTGAATCCCTGCTCTTTTTTTGCCTCGTGCCACTCATTGATTCAAGCTAGCAGTTGAGTAGCAGGTATATCTGTTAAAATATAGAACAAATGTTCTGGTTTTCTTTGGGGAGACAATGAAATATGGCACCACATTTATTCATGCTGTGCTTCTCAGGTTGGCTTGTTCAGTTCTCTAATCAGGTAGCTCTGGGTGATTTCTTCCACTGATGATTTTTTTCATCCAACTGTATCAAAACAAAAACCAATGTTTTACAAATACCTTAACTTAAAAAACACAAAGATTAATTACTTTCAGGCCATATTGACTTCATTTGACCCAAGATCTTGAGAGGTGTAGGAAGGTCAGGAGAGTATTTCCAAACATTGATATCATAAATCCTGGAAAATGTTATTTTTCCAGTCAAAATTCATGCTGAAAGGTGTTTGTTTTGTTATTTGCTGTTTATCATGACTGCTCAGCTTTAAAGAATCAAGTCAGGGACACAAACATCAGCAGGCAACTCAAGCGGCCAAACTTGTAACATAGGTACAGAAAAAATTAAAATAAACAATGGACTTCTCACGAACCAGACAAGAGATTGTATGCCTATTTGTTCATGCTAAAATAAACTTAGAAAGAAAACCAAGATTAAAAGCTTGTAGAATAATATTGTGCTAACTCCAGGAAGAATATAATTTATAAAGTTTCTGAATAGGTTTGCTTGATGATCCAGTCTACCCATTAGTGTGGCTAGGACACTGTTAATTGACTCATAATAATTAATTTGTTCTTAAAGCATGAATAGTGCTCTGGGTGCTTAGCAAACAATCCAGGTGGCTATAAAGCCAGGAGACTTGCTGTGAGGAGACTTATGGTCTAATTATCTAACAGTAATACGTTCCAAGATTACGATGCCAAAAAAAAGCAATCTTTATCAGGCTCCATTTTAATCTTTCTGTTTAGTGGCTCAGAGATGGTGAAGAGCTAACCACTCTTCATCAGATAGGCGTAGAAAAAAATTATAAAATTCTTTATGCATTCTGCATGGCACCAATTTGGGAGTGACTGAGAGCATTTCTAGTCACCCTCCATGGCAATATTCGGTATATTGGAGCAGAGGAGGAAGAGCAAACTTCCCTGCTGCTAATGGAACATGGTGGTTTGGATGGGATATGCATGGGATGTGAGAAATGGCTCTGTGCTGAGCGAGGTGATGTGAGTGAGCTGAAAATGATGTCATCTTCTCAAAAGAAGTTGGAGATGTGGAGAGTTTCCTGTAAACTAAACATCTGCAAAGCTTACATTTGAGAAATCAAAATGAACCAAAAACCCCTATGCATAGGTGTAGTCATGTCTGGACCACTGCAGTTTTAAATTCCAGCTGGATGTTGTTGCACTGACTTTAGGGCACGTCTCCTTCTATTTACTGCAGATCTCCCAAGCATGTGGTCCATATATGGCCATATATTAAAAATGCTGGGGGACAAATGTGCCATCTGCGTAGATCAGTCAAGAAGGATATTGCTTATTCAACTGGAAAGGACTGGTGAAGTACAGGGGAGAGTTTATCGCTGACATTCTGAGTTACAGTAAATATATATGTGATATGTATATTTAGAAATTCATCCTTTTGAATTTCAGACCAAGCTGAAAGAACCTTCTTTTAGCAACACTCTCTACCTTGCAGCCCTAGGTAATCTTACATGGCCGTTTTTTCCAGATGCTAAACTACAGCCTGGTAGCAAAGGCATGTGTGGATGGCCATAGGTTTTCAAAAGGCTTACTCTGAGAGACAGCCTCAGTGCCTGTGTCAATATTGTAGAACTCTGATTTGCCACCCATAGTCTTTGGGAAGAAGAGCAGAGGGCTGCCTAGGTTCTGTCTGTGGATGTCAGTGGAGTAGAATGGCTCTACTGAGGAAAGCAAGATGCCTTCCAAGATCTGGATTTCCACGTCTTTGCACTTCTGGGGTTTATATCCTTCCTTAAATGCATCACCTCTTCCCTCTAGTAAATAAAATTTCTTTTACTTGTCTCCCCTTCTTGTTAATTTCTTCAGCCAATGTTCATCTCTAAGCAGATTAAACATATCCTACAATATATTAAAAATACCAATCTGAGCATGAGAAACACTGCTAAGGTGAACCCTGAACTTTGCTACTTCCTCCTGCATCAGCACAGTAGAACTGCTCGATGTTGTGTCTCTGTGCAATGTAAATGTATCTCAGCTAGCTGACCTAAAGCTGGCTTATTTTCAGGTATTCTTGTTTCGGGCTGTTAACTCACCTTCTACTTCACAACTTGTCAAGTAACTGTTCAAGCAGAGAAAGATCTACTATATGCCTTCAGAGTGGAACATTATTTATTGTTAGTGGGAAACTGCAAATCAATTCACTTCATTCCCAAAAACCAAAACCCAAACCCTAATGGCAGAAGGTATACACTCATCTTGGAGTGCCCAGTCTGCACAGGAATCCTCTCTGGTGGTTGTCTGTCCCCACTACTTATCTGCAGGTACACACAGAGGCACTGGCTGCTGCTTCCATGTTGTCCCTCATGAGTGAAGAAGCTCGGCTGCAGGAGAATAACTTGAAAACTCTTGGTTTCTATTCTTACAGACAATATGGGTGCAATTGCACCTGGCCTGCTCTGATGTACCACAGTAATTGGTACCCTCAATACTTTCCGGAATGTCCTGCTCTGAGATAGCCAACACTCAGAAGCTGGATAAACCATCTTCATCTTCACCTTCCTACAAAGAGAGCATGGGCATAATGATTTTTATTTATATATCTGCGTATGTAGAGATATGTATCTGTTAATACGTAACTGTACAGCTAAAGAACTGCTGCTCTTCGCCTAGACTTTATGATGCCCCTTTTCAATTATAGACATTGCTGAGAGTAGAGTGAGGTCTGACAGGCACGTTCTTTCTTTAGTTCTCAAACATTTTACCTTGATAAGGATTTTCCAATCAATGCCTTCCATTATCTTCCAGAAATGTTAATTGAAGATGTATTCGCATCAAACACTTCTATCTTATCTGAAGGAGGTGTGTGGGACAGAGTTCCAGTACAATAGAAATAGTAATATTCTGAGACTGTAATTATATTCACATTTCATGCACTGCTAGAATGACTAGCAAGGTAAAGTTATCAAAGGCTGCAGTTGTGTCTCTGGATTAGTGATGAAGAAACATTTAATATCAGCTAGTATTTGGGAATGTCCCAAATTCTGAGACGGGATTTATTTTATTTAGCACTGTTTATGAAATAGTAAAGCCTTACACTTTTCTCCGGAAATTAATATTCATCTAATATGGAGAAAAAAATATGGTTTCCTCAGGAGTAAGATTCCTTTTCTTAAAAATCAAGAGAAAACCACTTTTTGGACACCATTTCTACTTTAGAGGGGAAAGAAAGGAATGGATAAATTTTTAGTCTGATATTGAAGGCCACCTGATTAAAGTTCTTTGGAGAGTATTCTTGGTTGGTGCTATCAGGTTCTTGCTTTGATGGCCACATGTTCCGAGCCTGTCCAGTCTCCCTCCAGCCTTGCTCATCCTCCGGACCCTCCAGCAGGGCAGAAGAGACACAGCCCAGCCCAGCTGCCACTGCTGGAAGATCTCCTGACTTCTCAAATGTGGGGTTTAGCCAGCACGTGGCAGAGCTGCAGAGCACCTATGCAGCAGCCTGAGTGACACCATCTTCTGCACTAATAAATGATGGCCTGAGTTTCTTTTTCATTGGGATCATACTACATTAAAGTTATTGAGTTTTCCCTATGATGGTTATTTGCTGTCTCACTGGAACAATGACAGTTGCCTGAGCTTCCCTGGTCACAAAGGGAAGCAGAAAAGATGTTGGGGATGCTCATGTCCATTCTGCTTCACTCTTGTTTCTTCAGATACAGCCTAAGTGTGACTATGTCCAGGAGCCAGAAAGAGACGCAGTGCAAAACTATTTGGAAGATGAGACTGAAAATGCTATTGCTGTTGCAACTACGATGAATATTCTAACTTAGAAATTGTTATTTCAGTTTGTCCTCTCTACAGATATCTGAGACACTTCTAAGGTGCATTCCTTTGGGAAGCAAGACAATGGGAAAGGGACTACAGGAGGCTACACGACAGAGCCTCTGGTTTCCAGGGGAGAAATGCAGCAACACTGAAATCTGAAAAATAAACTGTCAGTGGACCATTTTAAAAGTTGTTGCAACAAAAGCCATGAAACACATATGGGCAGAATCTCGCTGGGGAATGTACTGAACATGTAGGGAAGAGTCACACAACTTTCGTGTTTCCTTCCCCCAGCAGACTTTGTTGTCTGTGGACTGCAGATCTGCATTGCATGAATTTCCTATGAAGTATGAGTTGTTATCCTACCTAGGAGTGTAGGAATTCCTTTATGACTTTAGCTTTATGAGTGTGACTGTCGTATTTTGGAAAGAGAAAAATTAAAGTAGATACAGATCTCTGATTTTTATCCTCATGATTGAATAAGTAAGAGCTGGGAGAAAGTCAGGACGTTCAAAGCTCACTTAAAATAAGTTGCTGTTTTGGATGCCAGTCAGGAAAAGTTAGGCTGACAGAAACTACTGAAATGGAGCAGTGGAGGGAGCTGCACTTATTAGCACTAATAATGGGTAGGATTATTCTTAAAGGTGGTACTGGACTCCCAGAGTTCAGCAACAGACCTCAGATTAACCTAAATGGAACAGAATCAAACACATTAGTGATTCCTGCAGTTCTGTGAAATATCTCAAGCAGCAGCAGCAGTCTCTCTTGATTACTAATTATGAATTATGGACATGCAAATCTCTAATTTAAATTGAAGTTGCTCATAGTAAAGTAGGGCTGCATTGATTAATTTATTAATTCAGATCTCCTACTGGGCAGGTGCAACACTACTAGAAGCAAGGGAAACTCCAATGAAATAAGATATAAATTAAGATTTTACTCGTTTACTTATCGTTCTGTAAAAAGTTTCCTCTGCAGCTAAAGTATATCGTGTTTTAGAATGATAATCTTACACTTCTGGAGAAGAATGCCCTGGGTTTGTCTTCTGTTGAAGTCTGTACTTATTGATACATCTGTGTTTGTTATGCACTGCTCTTTTTGTCTGAAGAGTTGAGCCCAGTAATGTGTGGGTAACTGCCTCGAGACTATTCAGTTCCCATTCTCTTTCCTGAGGATGCCAAAAAGCTGAAGGATTATGTGATGTGTCTGTATTTTTGTCGAGGATAAAGCAGCAACAAGCTTGTCCTCACAGTCAAAGGGAACTCAGACACTTCTGGCTTCTGGCAATTGTTGACTTGAATTAGATTCAACTCAGTGGAATGCCCTAAACACTCTTTGTCTCTTGGACAGCTATTTCATAATTATTTTTAATATCTTCAAGCAAACTTTATTGGGCAGGAAAATACATGTTTTTGTGGGTTGCATAACTCTAAATTGAAATTGTTTAGGATTTTGAAATCAACAAATCATGGACATAGAGATTTGATGGGTCGATAAAAACATAGGGAAGTGAGAGACTTTTTTAGAAGAAATTGGCTTCCAAGTCTCTGACTGGGAGAAGTTGGGAATTAGCCTGAATTAATTTCTAAGGTCCAAAGTAGGAAGCATAACTGCTGCTTTGATAACTGGGATTGGTTTCAAATCCATACTGCCTGCTACAAGGATAGCAGGAGGATGCAGTACAGAGCCAAGAGGTCACTCCTTAGAGAGCGTGCCCTAAAGCCAGCTGAGGAACAGAGAATGGGATGAAGGAGTAGCCCTGCACTGCTGATCTGCAGCTCACTTTGACACAGCTTTGCTCTGAGGGTGCTTACAGCAATGTCACACAGTTGTGAAGATAATGGAGTACTGAAACATGCCTTTGCCTTGATCCGTAGCACTTTCTCTTCAACACAGAGGAGAACTTAGGAGAAAAAGAAATATTTCCTTATCAAATTTTGCCCGTGTTTTTTATCTTCCTCTCTGGCAAAGGTAATGTGGAGTAAAACAGTAGTGTTGCCTTTGCTGCTTTCTACTAACAGAAGTTGCTGTGCATCACCATCACGCTGCTGCGGAAACAAGATGTGTTGAATCGCAGAAGAAAAATTGTGAAAGAGGCTTCATGGATGGTCTAAAGAGGGATGAAGTATTCTCTGAAGCTCTTCCACAGCTGTTTGTCTAATCTCATAATTTATAGACAGCTGGCAAACATTTCCATAGTTTTTGCAGTCAGCCAGCTCTGATGGTCCAGCAGTCATAAAGCTCTTAATAATGCTCATTCTGTTACAAATGGGAATAAATTCCTCTGAGTTCTTCCTCCAAGAGCCTTCTTGGATCCTGTGATCATCATTTATTTTAATACCTTATGTAATTAATTATCATATTGACTGCAACATCCCACCCACCTTCTTTTTTCCTGTATAATCTCATTCCTCTAATTTTTTTTTACTAAAGTGAACTTTACTTTTCTTGAATTTGTATTTTAGAGACCATTTATTCTTACAGCTCTTCTCCAAATCCTCCATTTTCCCCCCAGATATTGACATTTCGGTTTTTTTCTTTGAAATCTCAGGACCTTAAATTTAGACTTTCTTTTCTAAAAAGAAGCAAAACTGAGACTGTCAGGAAACCAAACAATTCTGAGGGATTCAACTTCAAGAAAAATGCTAGATTTTGAAATGAAGCTGGTGATTAAAATTGCAAAAGCTGACAGCATGACAATCACAGGTGATGAATATGTATGCCAAGGCTTTCCAGACATAGTAATTAACAGATTGAGGTCCCTGAATGCTGCATGCAACCAGTCTAGAAATGAGGGTAACTCTTCAGCTTTAAGGTTTTTTCTGTACTGAACATCCTGCTGTAGCTCAGCAAACACAGGAGTCACAGCTGAAACACACAGAAAATTAATGACAGAGCAGACTCATTTGAGCAGCTCACCCCCTTCAGCAGGTGTGTGCAGTAGCTGCCCATTGGAAACAGGTGTTCCTAATTGAGAGGAAGGCATTTTAAGATGTGGTTGTGCACGGTTCTGGTTCCTCTCAGCACTGCTGCCTCACACCAGAGCAGACTCATGGTGCCCACACACAGCTGGTATTTGGGTCTCTGCACTTCAGAACGTGTTGCATGGACACACCATGTATTCAAAAGCCACAGCCTGGACTTCTGAGCGGAAGCAGTTCACCTCTCATCACTGGATATCTGCCTGGTGTTTTCAGTCCCAGATGGCCACTGCTTTTAGGTAAGCTGGAGGTACAGTTATACCATAGGTATTTTCTATGATAAGAACACAAGAAACAGAGCAAAAGGGAATTGCAATTTTGCTCTCTTCTTTTCCTTTCACTCTTCTGTTGTATCACAGGTGTCAAAGACGCTTTCCTTCCATTTACAAATTTCAAAACCATTTTTTTTCTTTTCTTCCTGACAATGTTCCAAACAGTCTTTGCCTCATTACTTTGCCTCTCTGTGTGTAGAGCCATGGTCTGTGAATTTTTCTAGACCGTTTTTTAGATCTACTGTTTGTATCTGCCTTCACAACCTCCACTGGCAAAAAATTCCATAGCCACTCTGGAAAGAAGTGCTTATTTGTTGGGCTGCTTAAACAAACCTGGTAGATTCCGTTTGTCCCCCTTTTTACAGTGGATGGTGAATAACAGATCTGTGGGCATTACTCTTCTCTGAAGAAACAGAAATCTGATACTGTGATATAAATAAAACATTTAGCTTGAAACGGTGTCAGGGAACAGAAGTGGAAGAAATAAGAAAAGTGGAATTTGAGGGAGATCTAGATTAATTAGTGTAAAGCAGGCACAATTTAAATTCAATCAGATAGGGATTTATGAGTCATAGCAGGAAACTATTCACAGAATTGTCAGGAGCAAATCATATCAAACCAATCTCATTTTCTTCTAGAATGTGGTTACAAGACTTGTAGGTGGGAGAGAAGCAGCAGATGATGTGTGCCTTAAAGCTCTGAGCAAATCTCATATGAATTAAGAGACCGAAATATGGTTTTGATGAAACTTTTACTGAGTGAGAGTAAAACGGGTGGAAAACCAAAACTATAACCAGAACAATGATCAATGCTGAGCGATAGCATGAGAGGCAAGGGGCAGACACTGATGCATGAGAAGCTCCACTTGAACATGAGGAAGAACTTCTTTACTTTGTGGGTGACCCTGAACTCGAACAGGTTGCCCAGAGAGGTTGTGGAGTCTCCCTCACTGATGAAATTCAAGAATCATCTGGACACAATCCTGTGCCGTGTGCTCTGGGATGACCCTGCTTGAGCAGGGAGGTTGGACCGGATGATCCACTGTGCTCCAGTCCAACCTGACCCAGGTTGTGATTCTGTGAAATACATGGAGGATCCTTGAGGCTGCAGAGGGAACTGGGTAGTGATTGTGTGGATGGCCAGGCCTGTGGACGTTAGTTTCAACTAAAGACAGTTTTCCATGGATGCCCTGCCACCTGCTTGCCACTGACTGCTTCCAGGATCCAATGTCAATGGCCACACTAAAATACACATCAGAGAGAGCTTTTGCTGTCTCAGAGACGCACTGCACCCTGCATAAACTGTCCCTTGAGTGCAAACTGAGAAAGGAACAAACAAGTTACTGGTCCTTTCTGTTTGGGTCTGCATTACAGCACTTTACCTGGATCATGCTGCAGGTGACACTGTGTATCCTCAACCCCATTCTGAGCCAGGTTTTTTTTTTCTTACTGGGGAAGGAGGAAGTGTGTTCTTAATTTCAAAATCTTACAAGTTTAGAGTCTGATTATTTTTGGTGAAGAAGATTGATGGTCCAGTTGTGTTTGTCAACAGTCAGATTAGCAGTCTCACAGATCTTTTTTCTTTTGAAGGCGCATTAACATAAAGGCAAGAGGAAAACAGAAAAAAAAACCCCAAACCCTACAGAGTCATATATTAGTCAGGCAAAGTTACAGAGAAGATTCAAACAGCTTGGTGTGTTTGATTGAAGAAATGAGATATGTAGATGAAAGAAAATCCACAATCTTTTGATCCCTTTTATATGTTTTTGCTTAGGGGGTTGAGAATTCGGACATAAGATCATTTCAGTGTACCTCTGTCTCTGTTTTAAGCAGAAATGAATTTCTACAGTAGGAGCAACTAGGGGAAAATGCCATCTGATTTTTAACACCAATATGGAGGCACACGGGATGTGTAAATATGCCAGATAAATGCATGTTAGATTTTCATCTACTCTTCCTCTAGACACTGAGCACTGGAAGTTGCCTGCAAGGGTAGTCTGATGCTGTCAAGAAATCAAGAAACTCATTGTTTTGTCTATAGGCATTAGGTAGTAAACTGAGGTTTGAATGGGAGGTGTCTCCTTTTTAAGCTAAGAATGAAAGAACTTCCCTGTGTCCAAGGTGGGAAAAGGGAAATCAAGTTAATCAGAAAGGTCATAGAAAATTCCTCAGGGCGTTAGGTTCATCTTCTGTGATACAGGTGCTTTCCTGTATTGGCTGGTAATTTGATAGTATTTGCACAATGCATGCATCACACCTCATTACATTTTTTCAGCAAATAGAGTTAATTATGTGTCTGTGTTATGTTTTAAAATGTTCATATCTCTCATAACTGACTTATTTTTTGGCTAACAACTTGCAGATGTAAAAGGAATGGGGTTGCACGAGAAAAGGATGACTGGTCTTATGAAGTTTATCAATTCTAGCACTCTTGACAGAGGGAAATAATATTTTGTCTCTTTCTCATGTACTCTTGTAAGGAAGCATCTCAAAATATCTGAGAATGCAAAAGGTACTCTTGAGTGCTGTCTGTGCCTGAACTGGGTGAGGAAGGGTCTCTGGGGAGATAACATGAATATATGCTATTTTAAATACATAAGAATAACCTGTTTTAGTTTAGAGAGAGTTGAGTTCTCTGATTGTGATCCCCTTTTAAGCAGATCTGTAATGTGCAAACCTGGCCCTGTCCCCAGAACATTTTCTTTTGGCATATTGTAGCATATCCTAGACAAATATTCACTGAATATTGCTGTGTTTTTAGCAGAAAGCAGCTGTCTTTTTTCTAGCTTCTCTTTTGCGCAGCAGTGGCGTAAATCTGGACACACCAAGCTTTTCAGATTAACTAACAACATCTTGGCAAAAACTGTTAAGACATTAACTTGTTTTGGTATTAGTGCTATTATCTATTAATCTGCCCAAGCCCAAAGAAAATGAACTGCACAGTCTTGAAGATTTATGTATTAGGTTCCGAAGGTTGTTCCAATGAAAATTATCATAAATCACAGCCCTTGAGTATTTCTTAACAACTGTTTAGCCAGTGCACGCTAATGAACTCTCCTCATTTATTTACCCAAAATACCTTACCAAGGGAAAAAGGAAGTGGCAGAGACAAAGCATCATGTTTTCAGGCCATCCTTAGAGATTTTCCAAAGCACCAGCAGCTGCAGGTGTTCTTTGCATTAAATTGCATGCAGTTTATCTAAGGGGAACATCATTCTGTACCAATTGAAAAGCACAAACAAGCCCCAAACTAGGAATCTCACCTCTGGGCTAATAATAATTCTTTCTCAGAAACCCACCAAAAATTTGAGGTATTTTCCATGATTTGTGCCCCTGTTTTGGAAACCCACACTTTCAGTCCAGAAATTTTTTATAAAAACACATCCCTGGTGCTAGTGGTGTCTGTCCCAGAAAACCCTCCCTGGCCCCCAGCTGATGTGGCAGGTGGGCATGCTGAGTACCCACCCTCCCAAGCGTTCCAAAGGATCCACCTGGGCAGTCTTTGTGCTCCTTTGCCACCTGCCTGCTGGCACAGCATGAGCATCATGCTGCCTCTGGCATGGGGGGTGGACCCTAGCAGTTGCTCCACAAGGATGGGGCAGGTTCCTGCTGCCAAGGCCACTCCTGCTGTGCCTCTGGCCACTGCCTTTGCTATTTCTGTCCAAGACGCACCAAACTTTGCAACGTGCTGAAACTGGCTTGGGTAAAAATTTGGGGTAATGCCACCAAAAGTGTAAGTAACAAAGCAAGAGTGAACTGTAATGGATATTAACAGGAGTAGTGAGGTACATGATTTTGCTGTCCCCTAACGGTATCTGTTATTTAAGAGCTTGCATTTTCCTGAAATGACTGGTTTGTGTTTTTCCTCCAGTTGTCTGTTTACTGTAGCATTTTGGCTTGCTGATCATGCATCAAAAAAACCCCACATCAAATCCTGTATGAGGGCCCACATGTGAAATGACATTTTCTGAAGTGGGTGAAAATATTCCCCTTTTGCTAAATGGCAGACTGCACTTGCCTGCTGACACTGATATTGAAGAAATAAATAGAAACAGGCCAGTAAGAATTATAGGTAGGATAATAGGTTTTTCACAGTGCATTACTAAAAAAGAAGATTAGATTGGCTGCTACACAGGACATTAATTCTGTAGCTATAGCCTGAGCAATGTACAAAGTTTAAATTGATTTATCCCGGGAGTATCTGAGAACAGTCACTTTATAGAATTTTTTACTTATTAAATGATGCACGTCATAGCACTCATTTGTTGATCTATTATTCTACTTCCTTCCACTGCATGGGGCATTGTGTTATCCAGACTTCAGTAGGTTAGCACCTGTCTGCCCTCCTTGGTTTCCATCAGGTCCTGGTGATGGAAATCCTTTGGAAATGTTCTAAATAATGACTGCAGTTTGGGCTGAACATGGGAAACAAATTAAGTCAATGCCATTTGCAGAATAATATATTCTGAGAGTCTTTGAAGACATGTACACTTGAGTTCAGTATCTCTGGAATCTTTCTGTCCTGCTAAAAGGGAGTGTCCTTGCTGAAGATCCTGCTTCAGCTCCAAACTACAGCTGCCCGGCAGGACAGCAGCTTGCCATGACAGTGTTGTGTGCTGTTTTGTCTGCCATACAAATTCCAGACCAGCAGGATTTGTGTTGGAGTTCTTGTATCATGCTTCAACTCTTGGAGTCTTTTCCCACTTTTCCTCTGCTGCCTCTCACTAATCTCTGTAAGTCTTCTGCTTCGTGCCTCCTCAAATACCAGACGTGGCACATTCTCACAACACTGGAGTCCTGCTGTTGAAGAGTCTCTGAGCTCTGCTTCTTATAGCTTTATCCAATACAACTGAGCCAGCATCTCTAATCCACTTCCATATAGACTCTTTCCTTATCTCCTTATTAGGATGCCCCAGTGCTGGCCTGGATGGAGTTCAGAGATAGCAGGACAATTTTGCTGCTGAAGAATACTCACTTTAGAAACTTTTAAAGCCTCTGGTTTTCTGTATAAATCCAAAGTTTGTATTTCTTGTATGGCTGGTCTAAAATGGACCAGGAGGTGAAGATCTTGCTTAGAACGAGGTGTAGCTTTCCATCCCTTCGTGTGCTTCTGAAGGAAAGTGTCAGCTCTGAGAGTGGAGGCAGTGTTCTGGTTGTGATCCAGCACTGTGAGTAGCTGACATGAGCTGCCTGTAAGTCTCCTTGATTTTCTAAAGCAAACTGTTCAGCTCTGTGGCCTGGGCTGCACTTTGTTTATGGCTGCTCTGTGTGTTACTGTAAACCCTTTGCTTGATCTTTGTGCTTAACATCGCAGCACACAGAGGCAGTGAGATATTTTGGCTTGAAACTTGTATTTTAATTTTTAAAGAACATTGATGGTCAGGATTTCAGAGGTGCCAGTGGGTGAAATAATGATCTCAGTGCTGGATGAGTCTGCTCAGGCAGGGAGAGCAGAGGTGAGGGGGATTCGGCAGGAGAGCACTTCCTATGCTGGGCAAGAAACACCCATGGCACCACTGTGTGTGATTTCCTGCAAGGATGGGGGCTTAACTCCATGCTTCCTGAGGTTTAATTTAAAAATAGAATGTGCTGCTGTGTTTGCATATTTATATATGTTTTATAATATAGAATGATACAAAATTATATATCTTTGCACATTCTTAACAGTTACACATCTGTATATACTTTTCCACAGTGATAGTGGACTACCTTTGACAAAGGTATTCCCTAAGCAGAGAGAGGCTCCATTTGACTTTGTGTGGGGACAGAGGTTTAGGGAGATCCCTACGATCACAAATATTTTCTTCTGACCATTATGCACATGGTTGTCCCCTGTCAGTCTAGTGGGAATATCTAGAGTGATGCCAAAGAGAGGGTCTTAGCTTTTTGCGTGTCCTCTGTCCTGCAGGCAGGAAACAAAGCTCCTTTCAAAAAACATTTTGTAGGAAAAAAATTTTAAAAGTTTAGAAAGACCTTCAATAGTTCACTGAAGTTAGGAGCTCTGAAATAGGCAAAAGCATCAGTAATAGATATATCTAAGTTCCTTGACAGTGTTCATTTAATGATTTTTAGTATTTAATAAAAATGAATATTGATTAAATAATTATTAGAATTTATTAAGTACACATAGGTTAATTAGACTGTATTTGAGTAAGGAATTAGTTATTAAAAATTCAAGTTTTTTACCAATGGCTGGCCTCACAGAGTATCACAGTGAAAGAGCCAGTTCTGCTATCTAAGCAGCTCTATTGTTCTGAACACATCTTCAGTCCTAACATGTACAGCATGAGGGATGGCAGAGAACATAAATGTTCCATTTCCTCTGAAGATCATCTACAAATTGCAATAGATGCTGTCATGGAGTGGAATTAGGTGATAAATAAGACCATAGAAACTGAATAATAATAAAAAGCTTGATTTTCCCTATCCACACAGAAACGCTGGTTGATTCCCAGAAAAGGCAAAAGAGTAATAATTTGACATTTTTGCTGCTAATGAATAAATCTTGCAAAGGAACATTATAATGAAACATAACCGTATTAAAAAAATTAGACTATGTAATAGTCATTTAGGGCATTTTCCAGCAGTCCGCTGGTACTATTCCCTAAAATGGCCCTTTCTCTTGCCTGTAGATCCCTAGCTCAGCTCTAGGCTGTATACATACTCAGATGTATGGTAGCACGATGGAACAAGTGCCAGTTGCTCCTTCTGCAATGTCTGGAGTGAATCTGTCTCCACAGGAAGAGAAATCAGTGCTGTTTCATGCAGCAGTACAAAAAACCCATCAGGACTTTCCCTCCTACCCCAGAGCTTTCCTTGATGGATGCTGTGCTGACAGAGGCATTATGCAACATCAGTGCAATGCTTAAAAGATAACACTTCCCAAGTGAAGTTCCTATTACACTGGTAACAGTCAGAATTCCCACTTTGAGCCTCCCCTGCTGTTTCCACCACCTCCCCCTAGTTGTATCTAGCCTATGATTTTGGGTGAAGAAAAATGTTTTCTTCAGGATGCTCATTCCCTGGTGTGTCAGGAATAAAGGTAGGACTAAACCTTCACACAAAGTGTGGTGCCCCTTTGGAATCCTTGTGTCTGGTAAACAGCTGAAACCACAAAAGCTTGTGAGCTACAGCCAGGCAGAAAAAGGCTTATGGGAAACAGAAAGGAAAGAACTCGGTTGGGGTATGGTAAGGAAGAGTAGAACATACTTCAACCACAAGAAGCTTCCCCCAGAGCCCTTTCCAAGCTTTCTATACTTAGATAGATGATTAAAAAATAAATAGTCTCTATAGTCTCTCTTTCCCCCTGCAAGTTGTTCTTGACAACTTTGGGGACTGAGTTTGAACTGATGCAGATGTGTGCATCTGGCACATCACTTCTTGTTTTCTTTGTTTTTAATGTCTCTGACACCTTCAAAGATACACTCTTGAGGCAGATCAAATTTTTGATGCTTCGTTTTGGCATTTAAATGCTGCCTATTATTATTCAATTCTGGCACTACAAAGTGTATGAAAGTCTTTTTCCAAAATTCATTTAAAACCACATGTGTAGGGAAAATATATGTAATAGAACATGCAAGTCCTGACACTCATGCAGGTGGTTTAATGCAGCTCCCAAGGCCATCTATATGAATGTTTTTAAGTTAAATTAGACCCATGGCATACAACTCAGAATGTCAACGACTGAACGGATGCGTGTTTTCTGTAAGTGAATATTTTTATACACCCCAGCATTTTAAGTGTACCTCCCTTAGCCTGGACAACCTGTGGACGTTCATACAGAGAAAAATGACAGATTTGACTGTGCTATTTTTGCAAGCAGTTCACCTGTTCGTTCTGTAGTCCTGCTGAATACACTGCCTTAGCACCTTGCACAATGCAACTGCTTCTATCAGAATGATTAGATCATCCTCTCTCAGCACAAGCATCTCCCCTCTCATTCTCATGAAAATCTGGAATCTCATGACCGGGAATAGCTTTACATCATATAAACTGCAAAGACCACATCTAAATGAACTACTCCACACTTTTGTCTGAGTGGATCTGGCATTACCTAGCCAGTGCCAACATGCTTGATTTCGGGATCTCATCTTGGTAGAAACAGACTTCAGTAAAGAACAGGAGCAGTGTTTCCAAGTCTGCAGGAGTCATGGCCATGGCAGAGGTACAGACATTGAGACCATTCTAAATTTAAAAAATCCACATTAACAACACTCCTGGGTCATGCAGACCTTTGTCCAGCACAGACCCTTGCCAATCTGAGCCAGGGATGTTGGTGGGATTTTTGCCTTCCTACTCTGCCCATTTTGAAGTTTCCACCTCTCTATCTCTGCCACATTTTCTTTCTGACTTTATTAACCACCAGTTTTCTTAGGGCTAGGTTAACAAGAGAGTTGTTTTTCTGACCAGGGTTTATATTGATTCTTATTCTTTTTTGATCAGTTATTATTTTACACATACTTGAGGAAAGCAGACCTTGATTAGTTAAAATTGTTTTGCAAATTTAATTTGTTTCAAGTATTTTGGACTGAGCTCCTCTAAACAAAACAAGGATGTTTTTTCTTTACCTTTTAAACTAGGCTACAAAACCCCCCAAATGTATGAAAATTTACTCAATGTTACTTTTCTTTCTTCCGTGTTGTGTTCAAACCTATATTCTTCCAGGTTATTTTTTTTCCTCTTTTTGTTCCTGTGGTGTTTGGTTTTGTTGGTTTGGAGTTTTAATTATTTGTCATAAACCTTTTCTACCTTTTTAAATAGACTGCTGAAAGTCATTCACACATATTTCACTGTGAATGTTCCACAATCATAATCTCACACTTGATTTATGTCACCTAGGTTTGATTAAAAAAAAAAATTAATATGGTGTTTGTTTTTGTATCCTGACTGAATCAGTGTATCTTGGAAATAAGCCTCCCCTGTGACTGTGAAATACATTTTTATCAGACATACTTATTATCAGTGTTGTTTCTTCTGCAGTTGTCGAATTAGAATCAACTTGAAACTAAATCTGAAAGAGATGGGATGCAGCTAAACAAAGCTGTGTAAAAATCTTGGATATTTGTAATGTGCTGGTTATCTGTTTCAGCAGAAATTGTAAATCCGCTCTAAACCAGTTTATTGCCACAGATAGGCTTGCCTCAATGCAGTTAAAGTTTTCTCTTGGTTTCTACCATGTCCTTGCCTTGAATATACAGAATACTGTTGGACTTAGAGACATTGCCCTGTGGAGCAAATCAGCTTCTTGTCATTCATTCCAACTCTGGCTGCTTCACCCTGTCTGATAAATACATATATATGCATGAAACATAGATGCTTATACATGTGGCTGTAATAACAGAATAATTCCACCTTGAATTAATTGCAAAGATGCTTAGTATTTTCTTATTTTCTATGTGCATCTTATGCTGATGAGAACATTAACATTCATATGTAACCTATTTCATATAGAATAGAATTCTGATATCAAATACAATCCAGGAAAGATAATTCTGAACCTGATCTCTCCTAGGTGGATTTAATCAAGAGAAACTCTATTACTTATCACTTATCTCTTCTGTCATCTGTGGTTTTGGGTTTGTTTGTGGTTTTGTTGGGGATTTTTTGGGGGGAGGGAGAGGAAAAGGATGGGATGGTAGAAAAGGATTCTCTGACTTCTAATACATGAAATTCTAGTAGGTTATTTTGTTTCTTGAGCCTCTTGAAAGTTCCACGTGTGTATGTTAATCCTATTTGCAAGATTCTTCTACTGTGCATTTCTTTAACAATAGTGTGAATAATTTAAGTCATAATTTAAGATTAACTTCATCATAAATTGCAGCATAGAGTTTGCAAAGAAAAACATTTATACAAATAACAGAAGCTAGATTTGCAGTAATGCTGATGATAATATGTATTCTTATGCTCAGGGATTATCAAATATCTGTTAGCTATTAAGATTTAGGCAGCATTAATTAGCAGATCCTATGAATCTCAGCTGGAAGCACGATGCAGTAAAAGGTGGCTGCTGGAGTTCAGTGGGAAAGAGGGAGGCATGGAGGGAAAGCAGCAGGACACCTGATTCCTAACCACTTTCTATCTGCTGTCTTCAGTCTTCTAGAAATGACTGCCTTTGGTTAAAAAGTAATCACTTAACAGAGGGAGTAAAAATAAAGGAAAGCAAAAACCTAGGGTGATCACTGACCGGTGGTAATGCTGCTCACTGTTGTAAATATGGTGTGGGGAAGGGGGAGGTGCTGGTGGCTCCCGTGTTCTGCTCCACAAAAATCTTCCACCTGGAGCAGGGAGGGACTCTCAGATTGTGCTCTTTCAGGTTTGAGGCATTTCGTTTTGATTCTGCCTCTCTGCATCTGGATTGAAGCTGGCACTTCCAGCCACTGCACCACTATCTATTATTCACACTCAAATATCAGGGAGCTCAGCTGAATCAGAAGTCCTAAGGATTTAACAAAGTACAAACACAACATGTGCTGTAGTCCGTGAAACAAAGCAGCTGCACTGAACTGAACAAAATGGGCAAAAATCAGAGAGGTAGAGAGAGAGAAATGACCTGGAGCCTTTGGTGTGATGTCTAGCAAAGACTGCATTGAGGAACAAAATGAGGGGAGCAGGACGGAATTGAAAAGAAGGAAAAAAGTACAGCAGAGGAATGGGGAAAGCAGTGTGTATTGAGAAGAGATTGGATGTAGGGAGCTGAGAACATAGGAGAAAAGTTTTAGACCTCCAAATTTATTATTATTGCTTAGTAGTCTGGAATGGAAAAATAAACATAGTCTTTGATTTTAGCGACTCAGAATCTGAAACGGGCACTTGACCCAAACATGGGTGTTTCCCCTCTGTAAACTCGACACCTTTATTTTGAAGAAATTTTGTGCATTTGATAATTTGAAGATAAATTCTAGTTTTATGGCCACTTTCAGAAACCATTCTCATTCTGTGGCTTGTTTTTGCCATTGTTACTTCACAGCTTGAGTGCTCTTTTTCTATGATTCTTGTGTGACTGTGTCTTGTACTATCCAATAGTTCCAGCACTTCCTCCTACTCCATTCTGGAGACCATTCTCTGCTTTTGAAAACCTTCCACATCTTCCTTAAGTGTCTCTCCTTTCACTGCAGTTGATTAAGGAGGTAACTGTTTTGTGTTTGCTGGTGAATGCAGCATGGCTGAATCCACACAGAATTTTAACAGACATCTCAGATGTGTCTTCTATTTGTCTTCACCTGAAGGTTCTCTATGTGTTATTCATTTGCATATTTATACATAAACTTCCATAAATTTGCGCCACTGTTGTCTCAGTGTGTGGAAATGATGAGTTTTATTCTCTGTGTTGAGACTCAAATGACAGAACAAATTTTATTTAATTTTTTTGCTAACACCTCTTTTGAAAAACACTATGAAATGTTTGCAGATTCTCTGGATCCTTGCTAAGCTACTTTTTGATTTATAATTTCAAATAGAATACAGAAATGAAAGAGTGCCCTTCTACCAACAGACCTTAGTGAGGCACATTGCCTTTTACATCCTCAAGTTACTTGTCTCTTCCTTGGTCTATCTCTGCTGTTTTATTCCCTTTTAAGTTGGTGGTCAGTATGGAAAATACTGAGATTCATAGTACTTTTTAAGGAGGAAGGATATAAAAAGAAAAAAGTTTACTAGTTGGCTGGCAGTTGAGACCTGACTAGTACACAAAGTTCTGAGAAATCTACAAAAAAAGGCTTAATTTGGTTACCTCATTTGTTTTAAGCTTTTTTTCATTTTCATTAGATGTTAATTCTTGCAGAGGTTTTAGACAACTGAAAATGATTGCAAAGAAAAAAAACCTATACAAATAAATCAACGCTTCCACATCATAAAATGTACGTTCTTCATTTAGTTTAACAAATCTGCAGCAGATGATTTATTCTAATACTCTGGCCTCCGTAGACTTAAGACTGAATTCCAGGCATCACATTAAACCTGCTTCATCATTTTCTTGTAATTGATTTTAATTTTCCATGGCTAGTCTAAGGAGAAAAAATATTTTGCTCTTGAGAAATTTTGATAGAATAGCTTAAATTTATTAGGAAGAAGAAAAATAAAGGAAACTTCTTTTTATATATACTTTATATTCCTAAGAAAATGACCGGTGGTAATACTGCTCACTGTTGTGTTGCTCACTGTACTCCCTTGGTAGCATTAAAAAGACTTTTTGACTGCTTAAACCACTGTATCTTTCTTTTGCCATCAGAAGAAGTACAACCTGGTTATTTTAAGATGTAAGAAATATTTTTTGAGGAAACAGTTTCTAACATCTGAAAAGAACATTTATTTTTCAGTGAAAAATCTAAATTAAAAAAGCCCTCAAACCCTCTTTCGTGCTGCTCCCACAACATAATTTAGATCCATGACTGAAGCAATCTCAGTGCCAAATTCTTCTTTCTCTTTGATGTTTTTCCTAGAGATTTTAAATATTTAATTCCACATTTCTTTTTTCCTCTTCTCCCTATTCCGCAAAAACAATTCTACAGAATAAAATTTCAAAGCTGTGCTGCTGGCAGTTGATACTGTCATCAGCTGGTGGTCAGCCTCAGATCCCATCTGAACACTCATAAAACACCCTTGAATATTTGTTAACATTGTTATTGTAGAGAGAGGGAACCTCTTTATATCCCTTGTCCTGTCTTTCCGTTTTAGAAATTCTTATATAGTAAAGTTGAGCATGGATGTGATAAAACCTACAGAGGGGTAATCTCCCCTTCTCTTTAAAGCAGTTCCACAGAGCAATTGTGTCTTTCAAATCCTTATGTCTTGCTACATAAACGGACCAAATGCAGATAGTAATAGTTCCCCTGATGAGAAGACCCCTTTTTCACCCACCGCCTTCCTTGGAAAAGCCAGGTTTCCATGGTCCCCAGTGCCACAAGAAACCTTGGATAAGGTACTTGCGTGAAAGGACTCAGATATCTAATTTATAGATGTGATAACCAAGGATTAAGCAATCAGTGAGCTGAAGACAGCAGCAAATTACCTTTCAAGTTCTATTGTCTTTAAATTTGTTTTGAAAAGATTAACTGAAGTCATAAAAACAAATCTTCTTGAAATGTTTTCATTTTTCTGTCTGTGAGAGAGCTAACATCAATTGAGAGCAATATTATTTTTTTTAATAATGTTCATCCTGGAATGAATTGAATTCAGGAACCAAGAAGGAAAGTTTTCTGGGCTGCCTTTAACCTAAGCCATACCTAAGCCAGTGACGCAGAGCTGAAAGATTTTGAGCACTCTTCTAACCTAAGCCTTCTACAACCAGGTATTTTTTCCACTAATTTCTTGTCCCTGGGAAAAAAAAAAAAAAAAAAGAAAACAAAAAACAAACAAAAAAGAGAATGATCAGGCTTCTTATAAGTTTAATATTTTGGGCAGTTGTCCACAGCTCTGTTAGTATTTGCAGAATTCATTCGTGTGTGAAAAAAATCTCTTACTTGTAATTTTGACTTCCCACAGTACCGGTGCAACTGGATGACTGTTGATTTGGGGTTGTTTTTAAAGAAAAATGGGATTATAGCTTTTTTCATGTAAACTCAAGATGAGGATAAACAACCATTATCAGTATTGGATTTTGTTTTAAAAAAGAAAGGGATTCAGCACAAATAGAAAATGCAATTACGCGGACCAAGAAATACATGCAAGTGCTTCTAGTCCAAGCATAAACTGATCAGAAGCTGTATCAGCTGTGCTCTTGGTTCAGCAAGGAATAATTAGTAGCTTCCTGAAAATCTGAGCTTCCTTTGGAGCACTGGTCATTAGGTACCATTGGAGACAGCAAACTACCCCAGGTGGCCTCAGCCTGCTCCACTAGGGAAGCACACAGGAGTTTTGTGCTTTGCTCAGTTCACATTATTCAGGGCTAATTGCCTATTCTGCCACTTAAAGCTATTTTTAAGCTTGCTGTTTCACTGGGCACTAACTACACAGATTCTGGATTTTCTGATTTAAATGTCAGTGACAGATAAAATAGTCTGGGTTTTTAATATTAGTTTCAGACTGTGCTTTAGCTCCTGCATGCAATAGTCCCAATTACTGCTCCCCCTCTGAGACATTCTCCCTTTCTCATAAGATATTACCTCTTTGATAGATTAATTTGTTCATTCATCCAGTTAGATGAATAAATTTGATACTGCCAGAGAGGGCCAGGTGGGAGGGCTGCACATGCTCAGCCGTCACAGAGAGCTGCCCACAGAGCTCTGTTTGAGGTACCTGTTACAAGAGAAAGCTGAGCAAAAATGTGAAGTTGAATTTATGAGTCAGTTTTCATCCAACTGGACATCTTAGTGACTTCTACTCATCTCTGCCCAGAATGGCTGCAAATGAACCTTGGCAAAGAACCAGGCACAATGAACCTTGAAGCAAAATACAAACCAAGCTTTTTCATTTTACAAGCATTTCTTCTGGAGACTGATTCCCACAAGGATCTTCCAAGACATGAAAGGCAGTTCACTCTCATTTATTCCATCTCCCTTGCTTTCTTGTTCTCCCAATTCTGCTGTTATGAGACAAGAGGCAGCAAAACATGTTTTGTTTGCCAGATCCGGTTCTGTTTAACCGGAAGAGTAGCTGGTAGTCTGTGTCTAGAAAGCAGCATGCCTACTGTTTATTTGTGTGCAGAGAACAGAAACTCCTGGTGCAAAGCAGATAGAGTTTGCTCTCGTGTAGGAGAATGTATTGAATGGCCACCTTGCTACAAGTCTTTTCTTACTTAGACTGCAAATGTGTTTGGTATTTGTGCATAAATTCCAAGTGGAAGGTCTCTGCAAATATTCAGAATATGTTCTCGTGAAAGTAAGGGCAAGCAATAAGTTAGTCTTGTTTTATTGATCTAGAGTTCGGTAAATCTGCTAGCCAGAATCTTAGGTTATGAATAGCAGAATAAGAAAGCATCTTTGCTCACAGAAACTAATGTAGTATTAGCTGGGTTGTCTGGCTAACAAAGAAATCATGGTGAGTGATGGAAGAACCAAACCTCAGCCAAAGAAGTTACTGTAGGGAGGATTGTCCCTTTGCGGTGAGTTTAACAGAATCAACACACTGTAATCCTTGAGCACACATCCGGGATTCTGTCCTTCCTCACCTGTCCTTCCTCATTAAAGCAGAATATCACTGAGAAGTAGCACCACTAATGTAAATATCGATTTCCATTTGGTGCCATTGTTTTAATATGTAAGGATGTAAAATAAAGAAATTTTTTCTTTATACAAATTTCCATCAATATGATCTGGACTAAATGGTGGTTATAAGGTTTGCCCCAGCTTAAGCGGCCAGGAATACATAATTATGTGTCTTTAGATCCAGCATTCTTGAGCTGTGAACATACTTGCAGAATCAATTATATAGACTCAATTAACCTCTTAATTTCAAGCTATATGTCAGATTGTATTTTATCCAAGAGATATGGTAGAATTGAGAAGGTTATGAGAAGGTAGAATATACCTGAAGTCCTGGAAATGACATCTGAAGACAACTGGAGAGGCCTGAAGAGCTGCTATACATTGATGTCTCTGACAAAGTGTGCTCAGGCAGGGAGCTTGTCAACCAGAAGTAAAATCGAAATGCTTAGAGATGGAAATAGTGGATGAGCTGCTTGAATGAGTATGAGAGCATTCTGAGATCTGAACATTGTTCCCTAAAAGGAAAAGTTATGATCATTTAAGGGAACCCAGCAAGGAAGGCAACTACAAATCTCAAAAATCAAATTAAATCAGGGAATGTTAAAAGATGGACAACAAAAGAGACTGAGAATAGAACAGGGCTTTTTCTTTTTTTTCCTTTTTAATACCATAACCCTTATGAAGCATCCTGGAGGAAGGAAAAATGGTTTGAAACTTGGTGACGTTGATCTGAGAAGCCTTGCGGCTTAGAAGGCATTATAACATCAGAAATTAGGACTTGAAATAAGTAAAATATGAGAAGAGAGATAATGTCTTCATTCTACTGAAAGACTGTGATCTCTCTCTGCATTAAGAAGTCCAGATTTGGTAATTTTCAGGAGCCAAAACCTGGATGAATAATGAGCTTCTAGAGAAGATTGGGGATATATTATGGTTCTATTTGCATCAGGACAGAACAAAAGGCAAGATGTTTATTTCTCTCAGTTTCATGAACTACAGCAGAAGTTACATTATTAAGAGCTGTTTTCTCAGTTCAATATGAGATCTGAGCATTATATTAATTTATGTGATCAAGTAATTCCTGTAGAACGGTACCGGATCTTCAACTTAGAGTTTATGAAACATCCTCCAGTATAACTCTTTTTTTTTTTTTTTTTCCACACCAGCAGACTTGGAATGAATAAAATTAGGACTCTAATTAAAATTTTGTAAAGGTTGCACAATTTTGTGTTAACAAGATCATTTGTTGAGTATTTTTCCCACATCTAATGCAGCATGCTCCAACTTTTTTTCCCTACTTTTCCTCAGGGAAAGTACAGCAATCTATCAGGAACAAACAGCTTGTGTTTAAAGAATACCGAAATGTTTATAGGTCATTTTACAAAGGGCATAATCAATATTTATTCCAGTCCCTATTAATATTCTGCAAACACAGGGCACATCATGTCCTTCTGAATCCAAGTAGATTTTTTTTTTTTTGTGCTGATACAATTTTATAAACTGTTAGTTTAGCTGGCTAATTATAAAAGTAACAAATCAAGCTATGGATATGAACTGGTTTCCTGGTAAAACAAACTTAGATGTTAGCTAGGAGACAGCAACAACAGTGAATATATTCAGCAATAATTAACCAGCTAAGTAAAGAAACTGTCTTTCTAGGGTCAAAAAACCCAAAACAAACCAAATCCAACACCTTCAGTGAAAGAATCTCTAAAAGTCAATGTTTGGATTTCAGGAAGAATAAGAATTTTTTTTAGAAAAGGAAACATTTCACAAAAAACGTGGCACCTTTGGTAATAGAATGTTTTTTCATTTGTGTTTCAGTGACCTCAGAGAATGAAATTCTATTCATAAAGCAGTTTGCAGAACACATTTGGACCCCATCACTGATATTAAATTAATCACAAAATGAAATTATTTAGCCACAAAACAGTTTTGTCTTGGGTGAGGCAGATTGTGATTCTGATCTCATTTACAATGGTTTTACATCAGTGTAATTTGATTTCACTGAAGCTTATGCTGTATAAAAGGGGAGAGAACATGGCTCATATTTTCTGAGTGGTCATAAATTGCACACAATTGCAAAAAGAGGAATTTCTGCTCAGGGAAGAAATCCATGCAAATGTATTTTGCTAAAAATTTGGCAGCCTTTTTGGAGTGTGCTATTTATATTTTTTTTATAAGCTTAGCTCCAACCAGAAAAGATGCTATATTTCCAGTGCAAAAGACCACAACTCAGTCAGGAGATTCAGTTTTGCTAAGGATGCTGAGGAGAAAATGGAAAAAAAAAAATAATCTAGAGAATTTCTGAAAGACGACATTTTAATTAGATAATGTTACTTTGAGGTATTTGTATAGTTCAGTCCAGAACTAATGAAATATTTATCAATAGTCAGGATAGAAAAGCAAGAGGGAAGAGGATTCTCAGGCCAGGATAGAAAGGCAAGAGGGAAGAGGATTCTCAGGCTGTTGCAGACCATCTTAGTGTTTGGGACCAGTTAAAATCATGTTATTTGCACGAGACAGAAAAGAAGGATTATGCTGTCTGTGTTGAATTGCACCTCAAAGGTGCGGCCATGTTTTGTCTAGCTCTAGCTGTGTTTTAGCCAATTTTTGGTTCTAAGTTGTTTTTTTTTTCTATTTTACTTTCTAAGCAGAAGACATGAGGTACTTCTGAGAAATCTCTACTGTGACTCTCCTAGAAAAGCCTGCCAGCTACAGAACACAAGTGACTGCCTGGCTCCCTTGCAGTGAAGGCTGGAAGTTGCAGCATGCTGCAAAGACATCCAAAAGAGCACAGTCTTGTGCTCTTCCTTCTCTCTTGGAGAACAGGAGTTTCCTCTCGAGGGCTTGTCAGCTAAGAAATGTGCTTCTGCACACACCTCTCTGAATGATGCAACAGGGTGCCAGAGGTACCCTCTAATCCATCATGCCTATATACGTGCTACATTCAGTGGGATCTGGGTTAAATTTCAGGGGGGAAAAAAGAAAAGAAGAATGAAAAGAGGAAGGAAAAAGAAAAAATAATATTGTGAACAGAAGGAAAAAAATCAGTAATTTCTGGAAACTGTTTTCTTCTGTAAGGGGACAAGAGCTGCTAAACATGAATGTATCTTGGCTGTGGTTCTTCCTTTGGGAACACTGTGTGGGAAATTGCTACTTCCCCTCTATCCCCACAGCCCATGTCAACTCCCCAGGTCAGTGCCCATCCATCCAGCCACCACAGGTGACTCAGAGAAGAAAAGGCTTTCAGATCGCTGCAGTTACATGTACCTAACCAAGATCACCTCTTTTCAATGTCTCCAGCTGATTGCATTAGGAAATTCTGCTTTTCATTCCCTTACCTGCCCAAACACCTTCACCCCTACAGCTGAAGCATCAACTGGATAGGATCGGCACATGGATGTCCCCTTTCCCTGCCAGCAGCTTATTCACCACTGTGAGTTTCTCCCCAGGAGTCAGCCTCAAATTCTCTCCTGGTTCTGACTTGCAAACTCCCATGAGCAGATTCATGTCCCTAACAGGGAACAGAGGATAAATCCACCAGCATCCCCAACGTGCTCAGCTGCAGCTGTAGGGGGTATGAAGCATTGTGGGTTGGTTCTTAGTCTGAGTGTACATCTAAAGAATTGTGAAAAGGTGTAGCTCCTGCCATTGTCTGGCACACACAAATAGTTCTGTGATCAATGGATTGCTTATCTACATGGCAAATATTTCCTGAACGGGCAATTGCATTACAAATGTAATGTCAGACAACAATAGAAAGCATGGGATTTGATGTAAGACTTTTCTGTTTAAATTTGAATTGATCTAGACTTAGAACACTGGCTATTCAGTGAAAACATTCAGATGTGGCTCAGATCAACAATGGACATTGCAGAAGAGAGTTTCCTTTTGTACCAAGAAAGCAGAAAGTTAAAAAAAGCACAAAGATGACTGTTCTGATGAAAAGCGAAAGGAATCCTTCAGTTTATAAGTCACCTTCTTTTTTGATAGACTAGAACAATATTTTTGGGGGGAAGAGGGACTCTACTAAGGGATTTAGGGCTCCAGCCTGGCAACATTTTAATGTCTTCATTAACTTAATTTTTAAATAATCAATTATAGTTTCTGGGGGTTTGTGCTTATGGTAATTTTTGTTTTATTTGCATTTTTTTTTAGGAAATGGATGTAATGCTTAAAAACTCAAAGAATATTTGAGAGAAACTAAGAGGGTATTATTTCTAAAATATAGGTGAAACAAAAAAAGTATCCTTAGTGAAGCACAGCTACTTATACAGTAACATTCTACTCTGCATAAAGGTAATAAAGTGAAAGATTTTTAGAAAAAGGAAAATCAAAGGAAATTTGTCTGAAGAGGAAAATAATTTCTAACAGCTATTCAGTTGGAGGAATAACCTACAAACCCTGAGTGCGGAAAGGAGCTTGGGGGATATCAGACACCAAATTGTTCCTGAGCCTGTTGTGTGCCACAAATTAGCCCTGGCTTTTGTGGGTTTGTGCCTTGCAAATGCAAGGATGAGTGGCCAAAAAACAAGAGTTAGGCTTAGGGGTGAACTAATGGCAGCCCCCCTATATCTGAAGGGAGCCTACAAGAAAGATGGAGAGGGACTTTTTTGCAAGGCTCTGGAGTGACAGGACGAGGAGGAATGGCTTCAATTTGAAGAGAGTTGTTTTAGATTAGATGTTGGAAAGAAATTTTTTACTGTGGGGCTGGTGAGGCACTGGAACAGGTTGCCCAGGGAGATTGTGGCCGACCCATCTCTGGAAGAGTTCAAAGCCAGGTTGGATGGGGCTCTGAGCAACCTGGTCTAGGGGAGAGTGTCCCTGCCTGTGGGGTTGGAGGGTTGGAACTGGATGCTTTTTAAGGTTCCTTCCAACCCAAGCCATTCTATGGTTCTATGTTCCTCTGTTGCTCTGCCTGAGGTGTATGGAAACCTGACCCTGCTCCTTGGTCCCATGTTCCCAGAAATGTGGTGATCAGTGAGAAGGAGAGAGTTCAGGAACAGACATAGAAAAACTCAAAGCAAACAACTTGCCATAAAAAAGTGAAAAGAAACTGAGAAATAAAATAATTTGGCAGTGAGATGCCTCGAGAGCAGGTGGTGGACATAAAAGATGGTGGCCTACAAATATTTGCTGGTTAAATTGAAGGGTAAATACTCTCACTGTACTGCATAAATATTTCTGAGAAAGGGCAAACAACTCTATGGAGTGACAAATATTCCAATTTATAAAGTAACATTTACCTTACAGATATCATAGGGTAAATATTTTTTGAGAGTAGATATTCCATGGAAAGATATTGCTCTGTGCTCTGCCTAGAACAGTATCTAGGACAAAATTCATTAAGTAAAAGCCAACTATTTGTCAGGTAGAACAGCAGCATGACATTGCAGAAATCTCATTATAAACCCCAACATATTATGGGGAATTTCCTACACAGTCCACTCAAGGATATTATCAGCTGATCTGAATTCTGTTTTGATAGAAAACCTAAACAAAAAGTCCCAGCAACACATAATAATTAGACATAATAATTACATAATAACATTATTTAGCTTTTATTAAATCTATTATGTATAAATGCAATTTATAAATATCTATTATGTATAATTGTATGTGTATATATAAATATATGTATAATTATATATAAAATGTATTATGTACAAACATTGTTATTAAATGTAACAGCAATGAAATAACATTTACATAAGTAGTAATACATAATAATGCTAGAAAGTAGTAAATTTGCACTGTTAATTAACAAACAACCCCCCTACTTTTCTGAAACAAATTTGTTGGCTGAAAAAGCTCAACCAGCAACTTAATTTATGAGATCCTAATTTTCCTCCAAGAGATTACCCTACCTACCCTGCTCCTGTCAGAGTTAAATGCAGGAAGTTTTACCTCTTGCCAAAGCATTCTTAATTCTGTCTCTAATACCCACTCATATTGTAAATCCCCATCATTAATTTGTTTTGATATCCCCACAGAAGACACATTCTCAACTGAAAGTAAATGCTGTTCTTCATCACTTAATGGCTGAGGTGGGATAGCACTCAGGAGATCTCTTGCCCAAGACCCTTGTCCAGACCATCATTAACCAAAGCAATGGCTCTGATCTCTGTCCACTCAACTTTTGAACATATCCAAGAAAGGAGACAACCTTACAGACTTTCTTTAAGTCAAGTAAAGCACCACTAAAGTCTCTAACATATGTCAATAATGGAAATGAATCACTGTTCCCCAACCAGTATATCAATCTTGGTAATTCCACAATTGTGTCTCACTTGGGCACCAAGGCTAAGCCCCAATGTAATCTCAAACAATGAGATTTCAGAATTAAGCCACAAGGTGGGACATTGCCAATTACAATTTAGTAGTTTTATTGTCTGAAAATGAATTTTCTGGGGCGCTTGGATCAGGTAGTGAAGCAGAGTTTCAGGTGTAGTTTGTATTGTCAAGATGTGTTTGCTTCGCACGCAGTGCTCTCAGAAATGAAAACCCAGCTGAGCACAAAACATTCACTACAGTCACTGAACAATGCGACACATCATCTTTACTGCAAGCTTCTTCCGGCTCTCATCTCTCTTTCTACTTGTCTTTCTTTTAAGATTACTCCAGTCCAAGGCCCTGTGTTATTTAAAAATGTACATGACATTTTTCTATATTAAAAAAAGTGTTACTGGAGCCTTTGGAAAGAAAAATATTGTATAGCTAATAATAATAATGTTAATATTTCCTTTTCTCATTCACTAGATGCAGGACAAGGTTTACCATATCCTAACAAGCTTCTTTCTTGGTTTTCTCCTGTAGCTAAATTACAGGCAAGGAGTTACGTGCTGTTTATCTGTACTGCTTATTCTGCTTTCTAGACTAGCTCTCCTTTTCCAGCTAGTTCTTTCAGTTTACCCAGAGGCAAAACTTTCAGATTCCTTCCTGAGATTCTACTGTTTCAGCATCTCTCATATTCTCAAAAGCACTCCTACCTTATTAAGTATGGCTAGTGCTAATTGAGTCCTGAAAATGCAGGCACACATATTTCTACTGGTGTGTCCCTGTTAATGGAAGCTGCATCTTGTTCAAGACCTCCAGCAGCTCGTCCAGCTCTTTGTGCTGACTCCTCAGTCTGCTGTCTGCAGGCTGTAGTGCAGTGGTCTCTCTGCCAGGGCACTCAAATCAGTGCCATTCTGAGTGGTTTCCTTTCACACTCGCCATCTCACTGTTCAGCACTCCTCTTTCAGGAGCTCATCGCTTTGGCTATGGCATGCAGGGTGAGTTTTTCTGTTCAAGAAAGTGCAGGTGTCTGACCCCATGCTTAGTTCACCAAAAGCAACAATCAGAGGAGGTCTCCCCAGAAGTAAAGAGCAATCTCTGAAAACCGGGAGGTGAATGCCTACCAGCACCCCTCAAGTTAGACTCAACAAAGAATTTGAGACTGTGTTTAAGTGGAAAGCAACCTAGGCTTGGCAACGTGGAGGTCTTGGGGAATGATGTAGGTGTTTTCCATCTCTAAGATCTACGATTCTACTATACTATGACTAATCTCACCTTGCTTTAATATTCTCTCTTGTAACCTGTTCCATGTACTTACTGTCCTTTCAGTAATTCAATTATCTAAGAATTGATGGCCATCTCATTCATACTAAATACTTCAGTAGGATAAACTATATTATTTCTGAGTCATCTAAAGTAATGGATTGTAAAGTCTAGACCTGAATATCTTCAGTCTACACAAGTTCTGCCTCTTAATTCCATTTGCCTTATTTTCAACTAAATCACCAGTGTGTGAAAAGGGGTGCTAGAGGATAGAAAGGAATGAAAATGGACTAAAAGACAGAGATTAAAGAAATATAACAATGTTTTCGAACCAGGTGAACACAGAATTAAAACTGAAACAACTAAGGGAGGGTAAATTAAATAAGGGCGAAGAAAAAAATCCACGATGCAGAAGATATACTCAATGGATATTAACAGTGGGATGCAAAACTTTCATCTAAATATCTTTAAATCAAGTCCATAATATGGAAGTACTGACTAAAACCCATTTGGATTTCATTGCTATAGACTGCAAGAAATTTGCTGGTGAGTTTCTAGTTTTTGCTGGACAGTTGTAACACACATCACAAACCCTACTATATCACCATAATTGGTGGCCCTGTTGACAAGCTTCAAAGAGATGCCAAATCATGAATAGTTGTGGAGACTCAGCTGCCCCAAATCAGAATCCTTAATGCATTTCATGATGTATAATTGTGCTAGAGAGGTGCCAGGGAATTGTTGCCCATATCAAGTTAGATGCCAGCCAAATCTAAAGACCTTGAAAAAAGGGTCAGATCAGACAACCTTGTAAGTGCTGGACAGGAGGTAGATGGAGCCAAAAATACAGTGGGATGAAGCAAGAGAGAGTTCTTTGAAAGAAAATTCTCAGCCAGAAACATGTTCCTGCACTATTTTACATTTCTCTGCTGATGAAAGGTCTCACTGTATTCCCCTGATGTTTCACAGGATGAAAAAACCACCCATGGAGTGTGATTCAGATTAGTTCGAACAGGCCAATGAGGAAAAAAATCAGGATTTAAGTCCCAGAAGGAGAAAGGAGCAAAATCTTCCCAACACATACGATGGCAAATGACTGTACAATAGACAGGAGCAATGTAGAAAAAATGCTGATCAATGCAGTACCACTAAACACAACAAAAAGATTAAATGAAGTTAAGGACAGGAGAAATGGTGGCAGAAGGAGGATAAGACCAGAAATAGGCAAGAATACAGATTGGTATCATGGAAAATGAAAGTGGCAAGGAGGGAATATCTAACCAAATGAAACTCAGATATTGTTTAGATGCAGCGGTTCAATTTTTTCAAACTGTTTCCATGTCTCTTTCCTGGCCAGACTATACAAATGAAGTGCTTGCTGCCGTACTTTTTGTTGCTATGCTGATTCTACTTCAGTGGTAAAATATTATGGAAATCTCTCTCCCACTACTTCACAGGGATTGCACATGCTATCACCTGTTTTGCTTAATTGCTAATTGCTCTCAGAATGTTAATGGATAAGTAATGTGCGTAGGAGAGCCCGTTTTGTAGATTAGATTTCTTAATGGACTTTCTGGAAGCGTGAGAAGTAATTCATCTCCCCAGTAACGCACTGTGGCCTGCTGCTGTGGGCTTCCAAATGTCCTTTACCAACACAGCACTTTTTGTTTGTGTAGTGCTGTGTCCACTTGCTCTCTGAAAAGCATGGAGGGTGGTGGGGTTGTGAGATCTGTAACTCCTCTTGTTGTTGCTTCTGCAGGAAGAGAGATCCACAATCCCACACAAAGTATGTATACTTTCCTCTCTAGCTTACACCAGTGTTCAGTAGCTCTTATCTCATTGTTCACAGTTTTTTCTGGTGACTTCAGAGCTGAAATTAAAAATTCTTTCCTCTCCACTGTGTGACAGTTCCGTCTCTACGGCCACGTAATGCCTGAAGTGCTCACCAAAGAGAATCCAGAGACCCTTCATTTGGCCCCTGAATAAGCAAAAACCTAACTGTGTGATCACCTCCTGAATTCAGTAGGAGTGTACAAAAAAGCAGCTCAGTAGCTCAGGCTTACTGCAAGATGTAAGTTGGAAAATTTCTGTGCTACATCGGTACTTGGAATTCCTTCAATAAGTTAAAAAATGATTCCATGGTTCTTTCTGGTGTTTTTCTGATCTTTGGCTTGTGACACTGAAAAATGCCTTCGGTGCTACTATAGGTGTAGTACTTTTGGAGCTGGAGGCATCTGACAATTCTCAGAATTGGCTGCATGCCACCTAAGTGTATTAAACTTTTCTTTTTCCTTTTAAACAGGAATACGTTGGCAAATCTGTGATTTTATATGGAGCAATACAGAGTTATAAATACTGAGCCAATGTTCTTCTGGGCTGGTTTGAAAAGCAAGGTGAATTTCTAAATTGTATTTTTACATTAGTATCCAGCTGAAGAAGACTTTTGTCTTTTACTACTCAAAATAGAAAAAAAAAGTATTGAAAAATAGAGTTAGGAGAACAGGAAATAGAACTTCCAAAATAGAATATAATCTTGGATATTGCACACTTTCTAGTGTGTACTGCAATGGTAGTTCATAGTGAGAAATAAGCTGAATTGAGAGTCCAAAAGGAATGTGTTGATTTAGGGTAACAGCTACATAGAAAAAAAACCAAATTGCTGAAGTAGTTATCCTGTTTTCCTACAGAGGCTGAGGACCCTGTAATGGTGGTATCTCTGTACATTTGCCATTACACACTTTTGGACATGTCCACCCTGCAAATATCTTTTGGAAAATGTGCAAATTATGACATTTGTTGCTAAAGGATACAGGCCTTAGGGATGGCTCATGAAACACTTGAGAACATCACAGCTCTTAGGAGATGGAGGAGAGGAGGGAGACTCTCCCCACCTCGTGCACAGGAGCAGCTGCAGCAGCAGTTTGTGCCTAGATGGACAGAAGTAAATCTGCATCTGAGCTAGGTCTGTGTCTTCCTGTGGGGAATCCCATAAATGTCTCCCTGGGACAACCAAAGAGATCCTGTAATCTACGGAAATGTTTGCTAAGGATCCAAGCTGACTTCAGAACGGATTATAGGTGAAAAACATCCTTTTATCTCTGCTCTTGTTTAGATTTGACAGCATGGTCTTGACTACTGCCATTTCAACATTACTTGATACATAATGAGTTAATTAATAAACGACAGCCATTTGTAAAACTAGACTTCTTTTCTTAACAGCTCTGCAGAGAAAAAGTATTTTAAAATTGATTTATTTTTAGTTTTCAACTTAATTTTGTCTATTTGGAAAAATATTTGCTGACAGCTATTGACAAGGGTAGACCTGTTGGGCTGCTAACCTTTATTGACATGAAGCCACCTAATGGCCTGCTGGTTTTCTTAATGGAGAGGACAGAAGAGTTCCTTGCCTTCCCTGTAAAAAGTGTTGTCTTGGGAAGTCTAAGATAGCAAACTTTCAGCAGAGATGCTTTTAGAGATGTTTTCTTGGTCAAGAAAAGGGAGGGAACCTGAGTGTGTGTGGTATTGCTGGAGAAAAATATGTTTACATCTGATTTATGGCAAATTATAGGGAGGGAACCTACTGCCTGGGGGCTGAGTGTATTTCAGTCTTGTTTTCTCTTAAGAGAAAATTGCCTAGAGATCTTGGCAACTGATGGATAAGTCACTGAGTTTGTGAGAGATACTGCACAACTGATTCATGCTTAGCAGTGCTCCATCCCCTGCAGGTGCAGAGCTTGTATGATGGCTAAAATAACATCTCTGATAGTACTCCTGGCACTTGAATATGGGCCATGTGGAAGAAGCAAGCTCTTTTGCTCTTTACCCTTGAAGTGATCTCATGAAAACACCAATACTTCTCTTCAAAGATCAAAATTTTTGCTTAGTTCCCATTGCGTGCTGTTTGTTTTCAACAGACCTTTCCTCTCTGCAGCCTCTTGAGATAGTAAGAAGCCCTTCACTGCCCTTTTGTGCAAAAGAACAACACATACAGAAATCTCACACAGATATCATCCCCAAATGCTAACAATGTGCTGCATTAGGAATTTGTTCATGTTCTAGCAGCAGTGCTATTCATGTGCACAACTTCTCCCTGTTTGGGAGTATCCCACTATCTATTGGTGAATACTGCTGAACTTATTTGGGGTCCATTGTCACAATCAATTTTGTCTAGTATTGAGTAAACCCCAGTAGCAGTTTTCTTTGTGTGTGTTGGGTGTGTTCTTTGTGATTGAGCCTAATGGCCTGGTTGGTCTCAATAATCTTAGATGTCTTTTCCAGCATTAACGGTTCTATGACAAACATCTCTTCCAGAGAAACTGGCACCTTACGCATTCTCCCACCCCTGGAGCTGTTTACCCAGTCCAAATCTTTCTCAGAGTGCAACTATTTTTTCTTTAGCAGAGTAGTGAAACAAACAAAGAAACTAGGAAAAAAAGTGGTTTATAACCATTCCACAGCCTACTCTGTACAGATCCCAAACTGGCATAACTGAGCAGTACAAAGCTCGGATGAGCATCCAGGGATTATTTAGCCTAGCAAAAACAAATACATATATCACTGTGGATATGGGATAATTTCACTGCCCTGAGAGTAAAAACTAAGTTGAGCATCTTGTGACAGTTAATGCTAAGGACAAAGTAGTTTCTCCTATCTTCTGTCAGCTTGTGCAAGACTAAAATGTGATCCCAGATAGGGCACATCTCATCTCTGTGGGTTTTTTTACCTATTTACAGCAAACATAGTGTATACACATCTCCAGCCACTTTTTGTAAATGATTTTGAAGACCAAATGCACTGTATAATTGTTAGATAAGTACATTTCCCCTGAGATCCTGAAATGACCAAAAAGATGTGTAGCAAAATATTAACTCATCCTCTATGTGGAGAATTAGACTGCTCAAGGGACCTGGCACGAGGCTTTGCAAACCAGCTGGTTCACAACACAAGCTGGTGCTGATGAATTAGCCCTCAGACAATGAATGTGGGATGACTTGGCTCTGAGTGAATGACGAGCAACAAGATATTGAGTGAAGCTGTTGCAACTCCCACAAGAGCTGAAATGCTCTTGTAGTGTGGAAGAGAAATGGGAAAGGTTAAGCCAGTGTTTCAGTCTCAGAGCATAAGTAGTAACAGCCAAGAAAAAGACAAGAAGACAAAAAAACAACCCTTATTTTTGATGAGAATGTGTGCTTAAGCAGCCTTCTGTTAACTTGAGCAGAAGTTATTAAATGTGTAATTGTAGTACTGGCATTGGAGTACTCTGCTCTTCATAGATATGAAAGGGGAGAGTGATGTGAATGCATGAAAACAAGCTGAAAGCAGCAGATCTCCCACAAGGTTTGCGTATTTGACAGTTTTAACTGACCTGCTAAAAGTCTAGATTTTGAGAGGAGAGAACATATCTCAGATAACTTTTAGTCTTCTAAGAGTTAATTCTTCATAAGAAATCAGCATTTGCTTAACCAAAAATAGTCACTAGGCCGAAACAATTTTTATTGGATAGGATAATGAATTCACTTTATGGCATTCTGTTCTGTATGTCTCACTGTGCATCTCAGCAGAGATAAAGATGCCAGATTTGGAGCTATGATGGATAATTAATCACTGTGGAAGGGAGCATGGAAACTTACACTTTGAGCAAATAAAAACGATGAAACTTCCAAAAGTTTTCATGTTAGAACAATAGGTAATGAAGTAGACATGAAAAACAACACTTTTTTAAAGTTAAAATATGTTTTCATGGAAAACAAGTATTTTCTTAAAATTGAAACAATGAAACTATTGAAGGAAAGGGATTCAAAGGCCTCAGCTCAGGATTTAGGATAGTTTCTGTTCTTGTAAAGTTGAAACAAAAGCAAAAGCGGTTCAGAAAGTAATTGTTTTGGGCATAGTAAAGAAGATCCAGCAAAGCCAGTAAGCTCTGGGTCCACTGGAGGGAAAAATGTTCTATTCCTTTGTCTTTGAAAGGAAATAAACCAATTAAATATATACATAAAATGGAATAAATTCCCATTTCCTGTGAGGCAGAGTCATTTTCAAAAAGGTACCTAACATATTGAAAGCTGTAAAGCAGGAAGGCTACTTCCTTCTTTTGCCACAGGAATGCTGTTTCACATTTCAAATACATTATGGGAAAATATCAAACCTTTATGATGGCACACAAGGACACTGAACTCTTTGCAGGTAGCTCTTCATCTGCAGAAAAGCACGCCCAAGAGAGGAGTGGATAAAGAGAAGTATACAAGTATTTGATTAAAAAAAACCTCCTGTCCAGGTGCCTTTGAAATGCAGGCTGTGATCAGCAAAGCTGCAAAATAAAATCCTGTAAAAAAGCAAATGAGAGGTAGCACAGGGTGACAGTCATAGCCTATTCTTCACCCCTAAAACCGAAGTACTGCTAGATGGGATGTTATTTAAAGGTCACAGGATTATGAGTACTGAGATGTGCAGAAAGCTTTATTAAAAGGAGGTGTGGAGGGCAGGGAAGTACTGAAACATCTCAGAACAGCGAAGGATATTTGATACTGTCACCTTAGGAAGCACCATTAAGAAAACTCTAAAGATCCATTGCATATGCCAGGAGTCAAGAATCAAATAGAAGGATAAAGGTTAGTGGCTGTGGGTGAGAGAAAGCTGACTGAAGTGAAATAGGCCTAGAGCTGTGGATAGGTATAGAAATCCCACTGGGATGAGCTAGAGTGCCTCTGTATATTGAGAGTTATTGATAAATTATTGTGATTTCATAAATGCTATACACTGTTACAAGTACTTAAAACTGAGTTCCCATTATAAGTTCCAAAATGTCAACTCAAATGTCTCCGAAGCAGAAGTTACTGTCTTTCCCTCTTATAAGACAATAGTTGAAAACACATTTGAGAATGTGTTTTCAGATGCCAGGTAATCAAAGCTAAATTGTGCATAGATATATCTTTTTAATTTTTTTATAAGAACTAATGAAAATAATTATTTTAAAGTACCTGCTCATGAGAATAAATCTTCATTAGCCTAATTGCAAGCAGACACTGTCTTTCCATTGCAATAAATTCAAAATGGTTCATTAGCTTGTATAAGAGGATGAAATGGATCATCTCGTTAAGACTGATGTTGGTTTAAAGAGTTGATTTTTCTCTGTGTGTGTGTTGGAGCTCGAAGCATACCTGGGCAAAAAAAAAAAAAAGTATTTAATCAATTAAGGAATTGTTTGGAAGACAATGAAAGAGATGGAAAACTAATATTTCCTGCAGATCCCAGATCTACCTCTTGACCGAAAGCTGAGATGGTGTTTAAACCAGTGTGGCTGTGACTATGAACGTGTTGAAATATCAGCACTCACTTGAAGGGCAGCACCTTTCTAAGTTGCAGTCAATCTGATGATTTCGTGCACAGAAAGGGGTGATTTGATTTTTCCCAGTACATGAAGAAAATGTGTGTGGTGGAACAAAAATAAAGTAACTGTACTTTTAGTATTTTCATTATGATCACAAAAATAGCCTTGAAGATATAGCACTATCATGGCATTTATATTCTGTAAGGGAGTGTTTCATCCCCAATGGTAACTGCTGTTATCTAACAGGAAGGATGTGGTCATTATTTTGTTCTATCAGCTCTCCTTTTTCTCCCTTTTGCAGGGATTTAAACACAGTGTGGTCCTGCTGAATCCTTCAATCCATTTCCCTGGCTGAGGCTGGCTGTAGTCAGTGGATGTGATGGAGGGCTTTTATCATGGACCTGGCTCTGCATGCAAAATAGGGATTCTAACTAGGGAAGGACAAGGAGAGAGGAAAAGCTAGTGTAATTATCTGAAAAAGAAATAGGAAGCATCTCAGCTCAAATTCTCTTCTTTCTTACTTTATCTTTCCTAAGAGAACTTTATTGACTTAACTGATTTTTAATTTTTTTTTTCTTTTCAGTCTGAACCGCTGAGAAAGAAGAGTCAAGGTCATTGTTTCCAATTTATACCTTCAGACTCTAACTCTTGCCATAGATATGGGATGCTATTTTATTATTTATTTTGGAGGATAATCCCTGATCATTCTAAACTCAAAATACAATATATCTCACTTATGAGAAAGTAAGGTTAGTTTGGGGATTAAGTTTTCCCTATTACACTGCTAAAGCTCACATACTTGATTCTGCTCCTCAGTTCTATCACTTAGACTGGCTGATATTTCCAAATCAAGCAGGCTAAACTGCCACTCAGGTTTGCAATAAAGAAATAAAGATATTTCTTTTTCTGGTCTTATCTCCTGCAGCTTCTTCCTGGCTTCTGGTCTGTTTAGATCCTATCTACTCCAAGGCAGCTCAACTGAAATTCACTTAGAAATACTCCAATTTATCTTCAGAATGTAATCCTAGTGCCTATAAGGAAGACTGTGTGCTCTGCCATTGAAACCCAGCTCGCCTCAATGTCAGGGTGTCCTGAGCTACTGTGGCCCATATGGCAACTGGAGAAGCCTCCTGGGCTCTCTGGTGTGTCTTTGTCAGCTTTTCACCCATTATAACCCTCTGGTGGGGCATCAGCAACTCACACACTCAAGCAGTGATGCACCAGCTTCACTCCCACTGTGACACATCAAATGCAAGATGTAGCTGACTGTGAATTCTCTTGGAGTATTTGTAGCCAAGTTCTGCCAGTTTTGCCTCTGGGCAGCAGCTCTTTACTCAAGTGATGAAATTAAAGATGTTCTCTGTCATTCTGTGTGGCACAAGCAAAGGTACAGGGCTTCAGCTTTACGTGGACAGCCTTCTACAATATTTTCTATGAAAAAAAACCTGCTTGAGGAAATTCTAGTAGCCTAACATCCCTGCACCCCTCTGCAGAGCCAGGGCCTGCTCCAGCCATCATACGGATGGTGTAGCTCTCCCTCAAAGATCTGAAGTTGCCTGTGCTGTTAATATATAAATGCTGGGTCTTTTTGGATAATCCATTTCTCCTATCTCACCTGTCATGCCAGAATACAAAAAGCCTCTGAGGTGTGAATTCTGGGAAAATTATGAGGAAGAGAAAAAGCCCATATACCATATATCTTAGAGACCTGGTCATTACCACTCTGACAACTATTCCCAGGTCTTTTTGCAATGTATGGTTGCAGGATCATGGAAGCCGAAAGGACTCTTTTGCTGACAAAAAGAGTCTGTGCTTTTCCACAAGACTGGTGGATTCGTACCTACGTGTAGTGAAGCTTGTGCTCCACCTCATGAAACACCCAGGCCTGAGGGCATTTGCTTTTAGGAAAGGTTCCACATCTGGCTAGCCTTCACGGGACACACAGGACTTCAGCCTCTTTCTGACCTTGTCTCCTAGGGTACAGCACAGGTGCAATACAAAATCCCTGCCTGATGTGCTTTATGATATGTTCATTTTCTCTCTCTCTACATGATCTATTTCTCCCAATCAAAAAGGAAAAAAAAAAAAAAAAAAGAAAGAGGTATCAAAGCGAATGAGGAAAAGCTTTGTGGCCCTCTAAAGCCTCATCCTTTTTATTTCAAACCACAGGTTCCATAATGACACTGTCATTTAATTCTGTGGAATTAATTAGTATTGGTGCTCCCAACTTCTGTTACCTTAAGACTTTTCTCCCTTTAATAAAACTAATTGCAATTCCTGTCTCTGCTACCAATATCACAAGCTATTAACTGCAGCCATTAACTGCAACTTACAGAAACCACGCTGATTTGTTCACTTCACCTGCAATCTAGGAAGGATGGACCCAGGCGAATCGCAAAGCTCTGAAGAGTTTTACAAAAATGTTGCAAGCAATTTGTCAAAATATCTGTTGATTTCAGTGTAATTGCCTCTGCTGCCTCCCTCTAGCCACAAAGCTGCTCTGCAGACGCTCACTTCAACTGCCAGGACACCTTGGTTTATCTGTGGATTTTCCCTCCTGTGCCATAGGATGGGGAAGACCCTCATTTTTTTGTTGTGTTTTAGTTTGGCCCAGGAAGGGTACAGGTGGATCTTTTATCGTGTGAGCTTCAATGGCAAATGGCAGGAACTACAAGATCTTATAATGAAAAAACTCAGGCTCAAGACAGTCTGTAGAGTATTAATTTGGTGATTCTGAGTTATTACTCTCATGCCAGGTTCACTCCAAAGACAGTGCCTTTGGTCTCAGCTGCCTCTAGACAGGGAAGGTAAAATGAGGCCCAAGGCACCAGCAGCGACTGTCAGTGGAGAAAGGGAGCCTGGACAGATTAAGAGTTGTTCACCTTGGACTTCCAGAGGGAATGGACATCCAAGGTGTCCTTCACAACTGGAGTTATTGCAGCAAGGACCCTGCACAGGAGAAAGGCAAAATGCAGTGATCATGTGCTCCATATGGATCTGAGAGCCAGCCTCAGGGAAAAAATATGTATGGTGGATGATACTGAAGAGACATCAGAATTATTAGTTTCACCCAGGGCATGAATTCTTAATCCCTTGGTAGGCTGTTGCAGCATCCTTTGGAATACTTAATATGAAATCCAACTCTGGTGATATACAAAACTGTCACTGAACAATGTCAAATACCAAATCTTTAATGAGGTTGTTCTTGTGTTTTATGAGCTGCAGAGCATTAACCTACTTTCTCCTCTGATTAAGGAAAGAAAGTGACTAATTTTCAGTGTTGCATCATTTATTAACAATAATAAAAAATATGAAAAAACCCTTAGAAGTCTAATGTGGAAAATTAAAGAAGTCTGGATGAATAAACTTATCTCCAATTAACTTAAGCTGTGAAAATCCTTTAGATGAAACACTGAAATATTTTTGAGACACTGTTTGGTGAAGTCTAGTAACAGCATCAGATTTTTCAGAACAACCTGATTTTCATGTTACAGATGTGTCAGCATAAGTATGGATGCACTAATCATTCTGGTATAATTAACTGCCTTGTGAAATGTCTCATTAGCGTGGGGAGTTACTGATGAATAATTTGTCATATTCTAATTATTCCTTTCTCACCCCCTCCCCCCCTTTTTTTTAAAAAATACATAATTATAAGCATTTAGGAAATAACTTGCATGGTGTTAAAAAATCCACCTCATCATTTTGATCCTTCCAACTTTCCTGAAGTGCTTAGTTTATGCAAAGTGCTGAGATTAAGGTGGCTGTGGAAATAGCTGCTCTGTGATGTTGCAGATCACAAGGTGCATCCACCACATACGCCATGGTTCTGCTCCATGTGGATAATATGAAGTTGTCTCGAGAAATTGCACTCATGCTTTGAATTCCTCTTCTACTTTTATTCTTATTTGGTCTGAAAAATAGGTTGAAGTGGGGGCAGGGAGTAAGCAAAAATGTCTAAGTGTGGTCCTCTGCTTGCTTACATGCAACGCTTCCCATAGTGAGGGATTTGCACCCTCGTGCGAGTATAACCTTGTAACAGCTTCACTAGAACAGCACTATTAACTAACTTCCCAACTTTCAGGGCCCTTACGCACTCTGTGCAGTGCTAGACACAAGGAATTTACAACTCTGTGCAGAAAAATTTGATCCAGAAGAGAGAGAATTCCAGCACTCACGCTGACTACTTGGGCAGGTGTAGGAAGGAAAGGAGGTCAGTTGTTCATGGAAGGTCGAGTGTTTGCAGGTTGTCTGTCTCTTGAGACATCTGGTAATGGTCAGCTCTGTGGGTGAAAATGTGAATCTCAGCATCTTGGAGCGGGAAATTTTCCCTAAGGGTAAATTTCTCTTTAGTTCCATCTCCCAGACTGGTGGATGAGCCGAGGATTTACTCCTTGTAGTTACATTGCAAATGGAGCTTCTACTACTTTTTTTCTCTTTATTCTCCTTTTCGAAACAGGAAAGGAATGGCTAGCCCTAATGATTCAAAACAAAACTAATAACCCTCATATTCACTGTCCGAGAGCCAAAAAGACCTTTCATTTAAAGAAAAAAAAAGATAAAAAAAGGGGATTGGGGATTTTTCATAATCTTGCTTTAGGAATAGTGAGAGTGACTTCAGCATATTCATCAGATCCATTTCTTTTTTTTCCCTAAACTGGCATTCATTTCTGTCAATGTCAATTGGCAATTTTCAGTCTCAAAGCTCTTCAACATGCTCCGCCAGTCTAAAATGTTTCTCCTAGAGCCTCAGAAGTCCGGCTCTCACTATTACCACCATGGCCCTACGCTTTAATTAGCCCAAAGAGGAAACATTTTATTTCTGAACATCCCTTTTGTAAATCTGCTGAGCACAAAATTCAAAGAAATACATGGAGAATTGCTTTCCAGCTTTTTTATCAGTCATAGTCCAAATTTTGTATTCTGGCATTGACTGAGAGTTCTGAGGTGATAATAATTCAAATCAAACTTATGAAGCAGAGAGAGTGCTTTCTGTGAACTCTGGCAGTCTCTCAATTGTTTCCTATTTTTTCATCCTTCCATACTTCTGTGTGTTTCTGTGAGGTTTTTTGATATGTCCCACATTTTCATAGACAATCTGAAAATGCAGTAAGTGAAAATTCAGTGGAATGGAAGAACAGCTGGTGAAGAGCAGAAAAAGTTAAAAGCCTCACTCACCTGTGTTTATGCACATATTTAATCTTTGTGAAGGAATTCAGTATTGTGAGGCAAAAGCAGAGACCACGTGGGGGAAGTGCCTTCCAGCACACATTAATCAATCTCTCCTATCCTTGAGCTCCAAATGGTATGGTTATGAAATCAGTTCCCTGGAATCATCCCTGTTTGCATTCCGCCTGTTGTGGCAGCCCATGCAGTGACAGAAGAAAGGCAATTTCTTCTGAAAGGTAATCATGGCTCTTTAGAAAGCCAGCACGGTCATGCTATTAAAAGAAGGAAGCGGGACCTAGGTGGGCTTCACTCTGAAGCTAAGCCACACAGTTTTAGTGTGACTTCAGTCTCTGTATTTAACTTTAACCCACTGCAACTCATTTTCCTATAATAAAATTAGAACAACAGTGCTGCCCTTCTTCACGGTGAGCTTTTGAGGCCTATTTTTTTAGTGAGGTTTATTGAGCTGGGAAATGTCACACTGATACATCATTATCCTCCACATCCCTCTTCAAATCTGCTATGTCTCACAACTCACCCATGCTAATTGCTGGAATGCTAAATAGTGTTCCTGGTTTGTATTTTTTACGTTTCTCGGTGTTTTTTAAATGGAGGTATATAGAATTGTTTAAGGAAAATACCCAAAATTAATAAACAGGGATTAATGCAATTAGTTTTATCCACCTCTCTCTCCTGTACTATTGTTTATCTTATATCAAAGCACTCTTGTTTCTGACAGGGACTGTGACTGCTTGCACAGCATCCAACTGCATGGGGAGTTTATAATGTGATCAATGAACTTCTGGAAAAGCTTGCATCGAGTATTTTTCATTTCATGAAACATTTAAGGTTCCAAGACAAGAAAATATCACTCTTTAATTTAAATGAATGCTGTTCCCAGAAAGGGTAAATTTAAAGGTAGACTTGAGTATTTTCTCAAAAGAGAAGCTTAGTTGCACTTTGGATATTTTCTTTTTCCCTTCTTCAAGAAGGAAAAGCTTTGAAGCTCAGGAGTGCCCAGAGCTGTTTGTGTCAGGTGTCATGGCTAGCAGAGCAGGCTGCTGTTCCTGGTTGTGGCATCTCCAGCTCTATTTGGGGCAGTGCAGCACTGTCAAAAGGCAGCTATGTCCCTAGCAGTAAAATTTGTCTTCAAATGCAGGTGTCATACGTCCATGAGTGATTGGCTGATGTAATAGAATTGTGTTATGTGGAAGGCAGTTAAGATGATCTTTTCATTCAACTTCTGTCCTTAAATAATCAAATAATTGATTTTTTCCTAATCTTTGGGGACGCTCAGGTTTTTACTGTCGTAAATAAATAGGCAATAAGTACTTTCTTGAAGTATCCTTATGACTGAAGTGTGAAACTTTGCCAATATACTTGAGAATAAAAGGCATCCTGGTTATCATTACTGCAATAATCTGTTTGCTCTGAGAATTTAATGATGGCTTTATTTATAGTTTTAACATAAAAGTTCATCCTCAGATGATAGGACAACCTTTAATAGAATAATAGATGGGAAATATGCAGCTGAAGCCTACTTTGAACTTCGAATTCTGTGCTGTATCTGACTATTCAGTGCATGCCTATACAGATGGAATGGAATTTATTTTTCATTCTCTTTTGTGTTTTGATTTGCAGGTTGGAATTGTTTGTCATAGCAATCCTGCCCATATAGTTTGTATCACCTATAGTTATTTCCCAGCTGGTTGCTGTGGAAACAAATGTCATATCAAAACTGCATTCCAGGTACAACAGATGCAACACGTGATCCCTTGAGAAAGGCAACGCACTGCGAGAGGGATTTGTCTGGCAGATGATTGATGTCTGGACTCTGTAGTTTGGCCCATTTGTGCCCAACACAGCACTAATGACAGAGAACAAAGATGAATTTAAACCACTTTTGCACGCTTTTAAAAAAATTTTTCTCCTGCGGGCAGGTATTGTTAGGACAGCTTTAAGTGTCCTTCAACTCTTTCCCATCATTTTATGACCCCTGGGAGCTGCTCTGACAAAGAGAGAGCTGTCTTAGGCATTACCTCAGCCCCGCTCCCCACAGAGGTTTATCTGCATAGAAGGGATGATCAAGGAGTCAGTTTGACTCGTTCATCGTGCTGCAGGAGAGCTTCAAAGAAAACACAGGCGCAACTGGCTTTTGTTCTTCTGAGCTGAAAACCTGTCGTTTGGTTCTGCTGCATACTATTCAGCTGGTGAGACTGTGAGACTGTAGCAATTGCTTACCCCATACAAATGGGTCAAAAGGAATTGTTATTAATTCAAATAGCATAACAAATTTATCAAGTAGCTCTAGGTAGAAAGAAAGAAATATTTGAAGGAAGTCTGCTGTTTCCTTCTGTTAAAAGCTGAGAATGAAAGGTATTGAATTGTTGTTTCAAACTAATGATTCTTTCAAAGTACAGGTAAAAATAATAAAAGGACATTCAACGAAAAAAAAAAACCTAAGAAACCCTAACACCCACCCCCACCCCCCAAAAAAGGCAAGAAATGTTTTGCTTGGGATTGGCAGATACATTTGAGATTACTTCAAATAATGCAATTTGACACCTTTGTTTCTGCCAATAAACTGGAAAAAAAATCCTAAAGGAGAGCTTTAGTTCTTCTGCTTCTTTCTTGGTTTTACTTAGTCACATGGCATGGTGATATTTTAAACATCTTTGACAATGTTGTGTGATAAAATTCTGCAAGTGGCAATACTTCTTTTTATTGCCTTCATAGATTGCACGGAACCCCCTCCCCTGACTTTTCAGTCCTCTATTCCATAACTATCAGACTCTATACTTTTAATAATATATCCTATCCCTTGTTGACTTCATTTTAATTTTTTTTTTCTTTTCTTTCTTTTTTCTCTTTCTTTTTTGTGTGGCAGGGTTTCCCTGCACCATAAAATGCTCCCTGACAGATTCCAGCCAGTCCTGATCCACCTAAGTGGTGTGCAGCATGTTGATCTTTTTGTTTCTTGCACAGCCTTAGCAATTAAGCTTGATTAATTTTTTCAAAGATACCAGAAATTAAATGGTTACAAATAATTATGCAAATGTTATAAACACATTTTGCTTAAATTCACTGAAATAAAGACATCCTCGTTTGTACAATGCATTTCATCCTATGAGGTGTTAATCAGTCATTAGGGCTTTAAATGTAACATTTAAAAGTGTGATGACATAGAAGTACTATTTATGTTTTCCTTAGAACGAATGAACATCAATTACAAACTGTGCTTGTATAATGGTCTTTCAGAATTCTCTGTTCTGTTTTTTTTTTTATTTTAACCAAAAAACAGAAGGGAAAAAAAGACTTTTTATGACTAGTGAAATTTGCATAACCACTGCTGGCCTCACCAAAGACTGGAGATGGACATCAGGAGTAAAAATGGATCTAAAACACATTTCTTATCCACCAACCCTCACAGACTGTGTTTGCAGCAGGATTTAACCTGTAATGCAGAGTGTATGCAAATTTCAAACTCTGGAATGGGACACTTAGTCTGGCTTTGCTATGTGTAGTTCCCTTACATGAAATGCGTTTGACTCTTAAATTCTGTCCTTATGGATGAGTTCAGAAAAAGTATGAACAGTGCCTTTTTATTTACTGCATATCAAAATTCTTAAACATGAACTTGAGCTTTAAATTTACCTTTGTGTGTGAGTTTTTTCACAACATGTTTCTGAACCCCACAAGAAGATTCATAACTGAAGGGTATCATGCTAGCTCTCCCAGAGAATGACGTAGCTCTGCTGTTTGCTTGATTGCCCCTTCTCCCCAGTCACCTGTGTTTGCTAATCCCAATAGTTGTGCTGTTCCTAATGGCTTTGTTTGGTCTTCCAGACTGATGTTGCATCAAATTATGAGCTTGTTTGTTTGTTTTCTGCAGGAGTTCTCTTGCAAATTAGCAGCAGTTAATGGGGAGTTAAACCATTCTCAAACTTGACTGTCAAATTCACCCAACAGGAAAAAAAAAGAGAGAGAAAGACCTTTAGAGCCAATTGACTGTTACATAAACACACGCCAGGGATAACCCAGAGTGACACATGAGGAGTGATGGCCATTGGGGAAAGAAGTTATTAAAAGTATTTCATAACTGGCGAAGTACAAATCAGAGCCTTTTTTCACCCTTTCAAAAGTAATTGCCTCCCTTCATTGCTCTGGGTCATGCTGTCTGATTTGTTACTGGCATTTAGACGTAAATATATCAACTTTTTGGTCCATAATCTCACTGTGGTGCTCCCAATAGGATACTGAAGTTGGAAGTAAGGAGGAAAGGTGAAGTTATACACAACTCTCCAGCAATTTGTGTCTTAAATTTTCTCACTTGAATTACTGTGGGCTGGGTCAGGTACAGAACCAGCTGGAAATGAATGAGCTACAGACTTGTCTGAACCATTGTCCAAAGCTGTAGCTGGTGAGCTTCATCCTCAAAGGTACACAGAAGTTTCCTGTCTTTTAATACCTCACTTTCACTTGCATTTTTTGTCAGAGAGCCCAAAACATGATGAACAGTGTTCAGTCAGTGCTTCTAGGCCTATCTAGAGTAGAGAAACAGAGGAATACTAACCCCAAATATTATCTAATCAAGAAACCCGGATATGCCATCATTTCAATATATAAAATATACATTGGCTGTCATGGCAGATGTGCACTGATAGTGTCATTTAACATCTAAGCCTCATTTTGCAAATGGCAGAATTTGAGAGTTTGTGTGACTGTGTAAACTCCTCAGCCTTGAAGCAAACTGAAAATCTAGATCCATTTGAAGGTTTATCTATTGCTGAATTAAAATCCTACCTCATATTCAGAAAAGAAAAAAAAATCCTCAAGGGTTTTTATTATGAACTAATGTTTTTGAGCATGCGTGCCAGCTTCACTCAAATATCTTTGTCAGCTACTGTCAGCAACCTCAGACTGTGAAAACTGTCCTTTTACTTTCCAATTATGGGTAAGCTGTGACATACAGATTTTCTGCAGAACTGCTTCTGCAACACTGCTCCAGCTTCCTCCTGCAAGTTTACAACAGTTTAAGATACCCACTACATAAAGTAAACATCTAACATGTCTGTAGGGTTTAATGTTTGAAAACAGTGTCTTGAGTCCTGGTTTTAAATTTCTTGAGGAAAGTTTGGTAGGAACCTCTTCCCTATCTTTAGTTTAAAAAAAAATTACTAAATAGAATCACAAAATGTAGGATAGGTTACATCTTCAGATTTGGCAGCCTATGCATCACTGAGGAGATTCTTTTTAAGTTAATGAATCATAGACTTCATAAATTTAACATGATTTCTACTCTAGTCTCTTCTACTGCTCAGTTGGAAAAGGTTAAGTATCAGAGATGTTTAATTCAAGCCCAGATCATTGGCATGGGCTTTATAGTTGTACTTTTACTAAAGGAGCAGTTTACAACGAATGGCATAACAACATGAACAACCTCGAGATCTTTAACTAAGCAGTCCAGCAAATTTGTTTTGGGAAAAAAAACATGTCATTGATCAAAATGAGGAAAAACCCTGTCATTGATCAAAATTAAGAGGTTTATAATTGTGATAAAACCTCCAATATTAAAAAAATGCACTATGAACCAAATAAAGAAGGAAAACCAAAGTTAAACAATTCAACCTAATATATTTTGTATTTTTATTTTAGTGGGAAACAAACATCTGTGTTTCAGACTGTTGGAATCAGGTAAGTGGTTGTAATTCTTTCCCTCTCTCTTTCTCTCTCTTTCCCTTTCTCTTTCCCTTTCCTTTTCTTTCATAGAGGCACAGAATCATAGGGTTAAAGGGGATATCTGAAGGTCATCTTCTCCATCCCCCTTCTAAAGTAGCCTGAGACAGGGTTAGCCTTCTTTGCTGCAAGGCAATGTTGTTGGCTTGTGTACATGGTGGCTTTTCCCTTTTTCTTCTTTTTCCCTCACTCCAGACAGTGAAACAAACAAACAAGCCAAAAACCCAAATGCCAGCTTTTAGAGAGATGCCAATTGCTTCTCTAAAAATGCATCGTCCTGATAATTATTATCTGAGCAGATTGTTTTAGCTATAAGGATACTCTTAAATTTCAAATACTGTATTCGCACTCTTCTGACAGTCAAGCACTTCATTCAGCTGTGTCACTTAGTAGCTCATAACACTCTTTGAATAAAATGTGTGCTCTAGACTGTGACTGGTGACAAGGATTAATCAAGGGGTCTTAAATCAGGTACCTGATGGATCTCATGAGTCTTTCTATAAGTCACCAGCTCCAGCCTCAGATAGCACAGATAACTTCATGAATGCAAGTATTAGTTGACTATTTAATGGCCTCTGGAAGATAATTGAGTTTATTTCAGGCTAGTTTTGAGTGTTTGTATCTCATAAATATGTACACTGGAGAAAGTTGCAGTTGTATTATCTTCATCCTAGATGACTGGAGAACAATTAAATCTAGCTTCAATTAATTAAAAAAAAGAAAAAAAAAAAGAAAAAAAAAAGAAAATCAGCCAGAAGTATTACAGCATTACAATTTTTTATTAAGGCCTTTATCCAAATTCTTGTCAAGAGACCTTTTTGCTCTTGTTTCTATGATTAGTTGGAAGATAAATGATTTAAGTTTTGTGTATATCTAAGGTGACATGTAATAATTTATAGAAATGCCAGTGCAGAGAAATAACCCAAACACAAATGGATGTACTGACAATTCCTATGTAATTACTTCAGAGCTGTCACTTTTCTATGTGTGCTCAGTGCATTAGTGCATAACAAATGTCAAACAGCCCAGTAATCAATATTCTTTTTCAAGTAAAACTGTATTACCAGGGACTTATTAGCATGTTATTCCTTCTGATTTTTCTTTTCTATGTATTTAATTAATTTAAGTGCAATTCGTTTCCATTCTTCACATATAACACTGCATTTTCAGTTGGATCCTTAGCAAGTTCTGGGCAGAGTGACTCCTTTGTTTTGCAAAAAAGCTTGGTAGCAAACCATGTAATATACAGCACACAATAGGACATAGAATTCTTGCTGAGATTCTTCTTATTAACCCAACATGGACATAGGTTGTGCTGGATTGTTTCTTGTGTAGTTAGTGCATGTAAGAGGAAAAGACCAATGGCTGTATTTACTGAAGTGCTGCTCTGAGTCACTGAAAGGACAATTTTGTGATGAGCACTTTCATCAAAGTTAGGCAGTGTCTTACCAGCCTGTCTAAATTTCTGTCTGTGATAGCTGTGATAGCTGGCTGTTCCGTACAGTGCTTTTTTTCTGTCTGTGAATCTGGAGAATGTGATCTTCTTTCATCAAACTTTCAAATTCATTCCATTCTGGAATAGATGTAGATTAGAGATCTACTACAGGACTGTAATCCATTCAATCCCCTCGAAGTTGTCTCTCTTATAGATGCTGCTCAGTCTATATTTATATCAGGCCACTGTCTACAGTGTTTGAGAACTTAGAATTTATTATTAATGAGAGACAGCATCATATCTCAGCCATCCTTTGATTTCACATCCTAATTTGTGAAATGAGCTATTTTTTTTTTTCTGGTGCTTGCAGATGAGTTAGCACTGTTACCCATTAAGTACTATGTTACTGTCATAGAGAAGTTAAGACAAATGTTTAGACAACAAATAAAGTGTGTGGGTTATTGATGGGAATGGCTGAAATTCAGCAAATACATGGTCTACTTTACTGTATGAAACAAATAAACCAAACACTACACCTAAGGCTTTCAATAGTCCACACCCTCAAACATGTTTTGCCTGGAAATAAAAGGTAAAAACCACAAAAAAAGCAACAACTCAGCCAGAAAATTCTGGCCGTCAACTCCCTTCAGAACTCATCCTCTTGGCCTCTGCACCTAGGTCCCATTTCTCTGTGGTTTTTTGTTTTCTTTCTTGCTACCTGTGAGGCATCATACTGTGAGCAGGGACATACCAGGCAGAAAGGTCTAGGGAATGCATTCCTCATCAAAATAAAATGGGCTAGAAGGAGGATGGCAAACAGTTTCAAGATCTTGAGGACCTGAGCCAGGCAAAGAGGAAAGGACCCAGTTAGATCCAGGGTGAACACTACAGGCTCTCGAAGTGCCACCAGAGAAACAAGTCAACATTGATCTCTGCAGAAACCATCCCCCACAGATGGTAGTGAGCTCTGGCACCAGCACAAGCAATTATCACACAGAAGACAACTCAGCAGCCATGGAAAATACTGAAATAAGCTGTAAATTTCTCAGTCTTTGCATCCTACTTGGAGTCTCTTTCTTCTGATTTTATATTCTGTGTTTCTTGAAAATCTTGTGAGAGTAACATTTTAGCCTTGTAACTGATTTTTTAACTTCCTGAAATTTTCTAAACACGAACTTTTTCTATACAGGTAATTGACGATTTCTATTTTTTTTTTGCATTCTTGTATAAGGCTGCTCTTTGTATATGTGAAGTCTTCTTTTACTTTAACTTATTCAGTTAAAAAATTACAAGCTCAGTTAAACAAACAGGAAAAACTGTAGCTTTCCTGCAAAAATGCTGTCTGCCTCTACAGGCAAGTCATTTTGTTTCTCAAGCGCAAGCAATGGTGAAAAAATAGTAACAAAATGGGAAAAAAGCATATTCTGACAACTGAAGCAAGGTGTTTAATCTGAAAGTGGAAAATCTACCCACTTCCAAGTGTTTCTGTTGTGAATGGGACAAAACCTTCCCAGAAGATAGGGAAGAGATGAAATATGGTTTCATTATATTGTGAAATGATGACCACTGCACACATGTCAAGATACATTTTGAAACTCCATTTTGACCACATGTCTGGGTTTTCCTTCACCACTAGTTTTTGTGCTTTACTTCAAATGACAATTTGTAAGAGGGTTAGCACTAAGGGTACACGGTAATTTACTTACATGCCATATATACCTAAATAGAAACACTGTAGCTGCAAGTGATTTTTGTCAAGGAGCAAGCTGAATGCAGCCATGATCAGCTCCAGAATGGAAAGCTGTGCATGCAAAGCGTGCATATGTGTGCCCGATGAACCATGGGATCCTAGGGGAATACCCAGGTGTGTGAGAACATGGCTGAGCGACCTCAGGTGAATTCACAGCTATGACTGGTGCTAAGAGATGGAGGATTCTTCTAGGAGGGTGAGGAAGTTGTAAAAAGGATCAGACAAGCTGTTTGCCTTGTTGAGTAACTTCATCAGCATGAGCTTGTGCTGATAAGTTAGGGAAATAATCTTTTCCAGACTCCGAATACATCACTGGATAGTACCCAAAGAACTATGTAGTATTAAAGCCTAGGAAAAAAAAAGGAACCTAGGAGAGTGGTGGGTTTACAGTAACCCTGAGTCCTTCAGTAAAGGGAAGAACTTTCTCAGAATATCTCTGCAAAATCTACCCATACTTCACTTAAGACACTTGCCCTGATCAGTCATGTCCTTCAGCCTGAGTGGGCTGGAACAGCATCTCAGAGGCTCACCCAGGTGCTGCTGCAGGCTGCCAAGGCTGGCATGTCCTGTCTGCAGGAGCTGCGAACACAAGCAGTCCTATCACACAGGTGTTGGGAGAGGCTTTAAGACACAAAATTATACCGGGAATCTTAAGACAATGCCAGCAACAAGGTTCTTTTAATTCCAGGGCTTTCAAAGGGTTGAGATCTTCCCAAGTGGTTTGTGGCCAGCAGAAAGGTCTTGGTCAGACCCTGCCACAGGAGAAGCTGGGGCCAGCACCCTTCACTGCCTGATGTGGGGAGGCATCTCTTGTCCCATGAAAACTTCACTAACACAAACCTCTGTCTGGCATCTGAAAATGTTATATCCCTACTTTTCCATAATTTATGTTGGCATTCAAGCCTTAAGACATGCAAATTACAGAGCACTTAGTTATAGTGAGACCGTTTTGCAGTGCTGCTATGCCATCATACAAAAAACAGCAGTTAACTTGCTACCTTGGTAAAGCTTGAAGACAGTTGTTATTCTCTTTTCCACTGATTATGTAAATGTTTGTTGTCATTATGTTAAAAAGGGATTTTTCCAACCCTCTTCTTAATAGTTTTCCTAATCCCCACCAACATTACTGCCAAACAAAACATGCATTTGATATATTCAGGGACTTAATGACGGAGTCTAGAGGGATTTCAGGTATCTTTATTTCTGGGGTAGATAGCTTGAATTCACTTTAAAAATAGTTTGCAATTTTTCAGAAGGGGCTGGCAATCTTCCTTCTCTAAAGTTTCTCATGCTAAGCATTCAGAATTATGTTCTAAAACATTACTCTCATGTGTGGAGCATAAAATTGCACTTCCTTTCCTATGAGTTCCAGGTTAATTAACCAGTGGTTCAGCCTAACCAGGGTAGTATGCAGTTGAGAGACCAGATTTTTTGCAACAGGTCAAAGTGAGCATAAATCCTGTAGCCCCTGAGAGAGGAAGACAAATACCACGGCAGAGGTGAGTCTTAATCTGAATGCCTCTCACCTCCTGCAGCCACTTCAGCCTCAGTGCTGTGGGAAGCAACACAAACACAACTTTCAGCTGAGCTGCCAGACACGGCTGTGGTGAAATTCATTGCTATAATGGGCAGGAAGTGTTCATGTTGGATTGGTTTCCTTGTTTTTATCTGCAGTCTCCATCCCCATCTCACCGTCAGCTGCTTGAGGCAGTGAATCAGTGTGATTTCTGAGTGGTTAAAGCCATTTGGATTTCAGCCCTGTGACCTGTAACTTGCTCAGGGTGTCCATAACTAGCTGGCAGTGCCTGGCCTGTCAAATCTTATTATTTAAAAGCGATTATAGGCGCAATACCTCACACAGATGCAGAAGCACTGATGAGGGGTAAGTGGCTGTGATCATGTCATGGGCTGCAGTAACAGAGCACGAGGTGTCACCACTTGGGGCACAACACTGCTGAGCAGCAGGAACCACGGGCTTTGGATGACGTTGCCTTGTGGAAGAGACTGATGCCTCTAGACAGAAGGATGCAGTAAAACTGTAATCAGTGCTGCTCTGAATGCCATGTGCCTGTCTCATTCTGTCGAGTCTTTCAGCAGGAACTGAGTAAATCTACGCTAGCCGTAAGATTTTACAGTTATATGGTACCTTGCCCTCACAAGAGGTCCAAGAGGATCATAATCCCATATCCTCCAAGGTGCCCCTGAATGCCCCCTGTGGAATGAACTGCACAAGCCACAAAGTGTCAGATAAAGGAGAATCAAGCAGCTTGACTTTGACCTGTGCTTCTTGGGAACATGCAATGGGCTATGCAGGTGAGTTGATTTTCCACACAGGAATATCAGCCTCTCTGTTGGTAACACCTACATTACGCATGTGCAGTGGCCCATGATTTCTCTAGGAGATGATTTCATTTCCCCACCCATCAACTGGCTCAGCAAGTAAGGATGTCTCTGCAGGTAAAGGAAGCTTGTCTGCCAGGTTAGGGTTAAGCTGCAGGGCACTGCAGTGGGATGGGACCTAGAAATAGCAGACCTTACACAGACATGTGGAGGATCCTGCCTTCCTAAGCCCAAACAGCAGCTGCAATAGAAGACAAGCGTGGATGGAAATAGTAAAGCAAAGACATAGCTGTACATGTGGAACAAACGATGAGGTTAAAACTGGGGTAGCATTAGTAAGCATTTATAAATGGCTCTTGAATACTGCTGAGGGACAAGGAGTCAGTGCAGCGTGCTGTTAACTTTCCTATAATATAAGTGACAGGTGGCAGCCAGGCACAAGTGAGGTCACAAGTTTTGTGGATAGGAAAAAACTGTGGCTGCAGCAAAGACAGCAACGCAGGAGTTTGTAGGAGCAGGAACCATCTATTCTTGTATCTTACTGTATCTTTTCCTCAATCTCTTGGAGATGCTTTTTGCCATGGTAGTAGAGGAGTCCTTGGGCTGGTAAGGTGGTACATGACGGGGTTCTCTGTGAACCAAAGCCAGTGCTGAGCTCTATCTTTGCTCCACAACAAATCCCAATATTTGGGAGCTTGAAACATAAAGCAAGTAAATAAACATTTTAAACTAAAATTTGAGAGCATCATCTATTCCCAAGTTATATAATGAGGTATAATTGCAACAGAATCTTGTTTTATTAATGGTATCAGAAGGAAAAAGCTGATAATTGTGATCCCCCCTTGCTGTTCTTCCTTTCCCTCCTCTGTGTCCTACAGCACATGGAAAACATTCAGACAGGCAAGGAAAGAGGAGCAATTGAAAGTGCCTTCATCCATATGAGCAATCTCAGTGAACTGAGCACTGAACCTAGTAATACACAGAGCTTTTTTTGATGATGATCAATCAGAGAAACAGCAAATTGTGCACAACTTTTAGTCTTTTTCTCTGATGAGAAGGATTTTGACATGAGGAGTCCCAAAGCATCCAAAACATCCCACTGTTAGAGGGCTAAACCATAACTGCTTACAGTTCTGGCATGAGTATTCTGCCTGGCTTTGCAATGTCTGAGAACTCACCCAGGATTTGGCAACAGAATTACTGGTTTTTTTCAGGTCTTTCCCCAACTCATATCTTGTCTTCAATGAGAGGTGGTTCCTGTGCTGGCTTGTCTTGACATCTTTTTTGCACAGACAAAATTCTCACCATCTACATGATCAGTAAAACTTTCTGTGATCCCTGGATGGGTGACAAAGCACTTTGAGAAGCCCTGTTAGACTATTTCTCAGACCTGACCTAACTTAAGAAGAGAGACAGAATCATAAACTTGTTCACAACACCAGAAGGCTGTCTGGAGGACATTTCACAATCTAGTTAATAATGTAAGTTCATGAAAGATATATCAGACCTATGGGGAAATTAGCCTGTAGTCTTACAGCACATCTGGCAAAATCACTGAGTGAGCTTAGGAGAGATCTAAGAGAATGGGTTAAAATAAAATATTTATGATAACATATGTTTTGTGCAGGACGTAAGGAAAATTTTTTTAGTACAATAAAGGGACCACATTAGACACATGTAACGTGAAGAATGAACATCCCAAAGAGTAGAAGGAAGTTTGTTTTAACCAGGTAAAATTCTTCAAACTTAGTTCACCCATCCGGACTATTTTTCTTTCTTTTTTTTTTTTCCTTCACAGTGTTTGGTTTCATATGATGAAACCATATGACCAAGCCTTCTCACAAAACTTTAACATCTTTCTGGAATCAGCTGTAGTGTGAAAATCTTCCAATACCTGAAGTACCGTCCAAAGAAGCAGCTTTAAACTTTGGCACTGCATTTACAGGTCATAAAGCAGCCACATGACATCACAAATTAACAAAGATCCAAGATTTTAATCCATGGTGTATTACAAGGATGATATATTCCCATGGCATATACCACATTCAATATCTGCTTATATTTCTTTGCATTTTTTTGGTACTAGACCATGGGAATATGCAGCAAATCCCATGGTTACAGTTGTGATAATGCCAAACCGAAACACATCACTTGAAATTTGCCAATTTCCGGGCTCCTTGGATAACCTGGTGGAGGAATTTATTTCTTTCACCAGAGCGGATTGACAGCCACAGCTCTAAGAAATGGATTGGAGAGGAGAAAGAGATGTTTGATTTTGAAATGCAGTGTGGCTGTTTTATTTCAAAATGAGTCAGTTCCACACTTTCAGAGTGGGTCTGGGCCTTTGACAAGTCCTGTGCTGGTGGGAGTGCATCCGACTCCGACAATGCCGTTCAGCTCTTTGCTCTGTTCCCTCAGCGGTTTTCGATTAAGAGGTGCCACTACAACACTCAGTTTGTTACCCTGTGCTAATAAGCAACCAGTGGCTCGTGGTGCATGAAGAAAAGTGGAACTGATGCTCTGCGTAATCTGCTCAATTTGTCTCATGGTTGTGAGGGAAATGATTGTACGGCAGAGTCTCTCCGCACCCCTAGTGCCATGTCCCTGTGAATACCATTTAGGGGCTTTTATCTTTCTTCTTTAATGTCCTTTAAACTTAAAGGACTGAATATGTCCAAGTTGCTGTCTCCCTAAAATTTTGTCCTCTCCTCTCAGGGAATTCCTTTGCAAAATGGGCACACTTTGAGCTCTGCTGTGCAGGAGCAGGAATTCTGGTGAGGAAATGCACAAAGCAGAAAAAAAGTTTGGTTATGACCCTCACTTCAGCTTCCTCCTCAACACCTACAGGCTTCAAACTCTGCTTCTTTCTCTTACATCCACAGCTGGATTTCAGGGGAAATTACAAGGCAAAATGCATAGAATTTCTAGTCTCTTACACTTGAATTTCTCAGACTGATAATAATAGCAATCTCAAAATATTACTTATTAAGAATCACTCAATGTCAGAGGGAAATTAATTCCCAGAACAGTATTTGTAATTAAAAAAAAAGTTTCTGGACTTCTGAGAATAACAAACATAACCGATTAGCTCTATTGAAAGCTGTAGCCATGTGATTTTGTGTTATTTTTGTAAGATATGAAATAATGACTGTTCAAAATTTGCAGATTTTACTACAGTCAGAACTTTTGATTGTAGTATTGATAATTGAAGAAATTATTTTAAATGAGAAGGAAGAAATCCTAAGACCTCTGATCACTCTGAATCATTTCTTTTCTGCCTTCATGTTTACTTAGCTCTTGAAAGATTTGCTCCAGGTATACATGCAGCAAGGCTAGTTAACACAATTGTTGGCTGTGCTATAAATGAGCAAATAATTCCTTTCCTTAAGGAAGATGAAGCAAAGAATAAAATATTTACCTCCAAAAGGTAATGAGCATTTAGACAACAGCTAATGAAACTTGAGCGAGGAGTGATGAATCACAGAATTCTAGGTCACCAAGGAGAGCTGTGTAAATCATTGTTTTTTTCAGTTTACTGTCAAATATGAGAAATGAGGAGAAAAGAAGAATTGTTTCAAGTTAACCTCAAATGTGTTGTTTATCTGTCATCAAAAAATAAAGGGAAAAAAGAAAATAAATGGTTTTACACTTAGAAATATGAATGCAAAAGCCTTTCTTCACCCTGAACCTAGAAGTTTCATTTTGAATTTGAATACTAGTGCTGTGTATCTTTTCACTTTTTAAAAAGAGAAAGAAATCTTAGAAATAAACCTTTGTTTATAGCTGAATTTGCATTTTGTATGCCAATATATATGTATCTGTTTTCCCCGGTCTGTCAGATGTAGTTTGAAATAAACGATTGAGGCTCAGTTCTGCCAGTTTTTGGTTTATTTGAAAAAATACAAAAGGCCAGTGAGCACAGAGACCTTTTATAGATGTGTAGGTCAGCAGCTGACTAGGCAGTATCAGACCCCACAATTTTCAGGTATTTTGGGAGGGCCATAAATGCCGACTACATTTTGAAAAGCTGCCTTATCAATTTACAGTACTGCTGTTTCAATATGAGGATTTAAACTTGTGAAGGAAAGACCAAATGGGTTCAGTTCCCTCTGGAGCAGTCACGGAGCTAAGAAGAGGGTCTGTAACTCCCCTGTAAGAGAGTGAGCTAAAATTTGGCTCTGGCACTTCTCAGTGTTTGAAGCATTATTTCTTCAGCCAGCAGGACCATGACCCAGTCAGGGCTTGCTGTATTAAACTGAAATGTTTACATAGATGTCAGAGGTCTTGAGTCAGGTTCATAAGGGGTACCCTGTGTGTCTGTGCAAAGAAATGCTACCACCTTCTTCAGATAACGTATTTTTTTCTAAAAATTAGATATATATTAAATGAAATCAAAATATATGCATATTGGTTTCATATTACATGTAATAATCTCTTAAATGTCTATGAATTACAGCTAAGCCATCACCTGGAGATTATACAACTGGCAATAGATATTTTTATGTTAGAAGCAATTCTTGAATAAAGACAAGTAACTATAAGAGGGGGAAAAAAAAGGAAGAAGTGAAAGTGATTGTCTTTCAAAGGCAGATCAGAATATTATTCCTGTCAAAGAAATGGATATGGTGGAAAGATTGTCACAGTGCTAACATAAAAAGAACTAGATAATTCGGAAAATATATGCAAAATACATAAGCTGGAAAAACTGTGAGCATTAGGCATCCCACCCATGCCTTTTCAAGGAGAATGTATCAGATCTGAGGTTACTTATTAAAGACAACAAATATTTTGTCCCTCGGATAAAAAGCTGTGTCACTAAAAACAAACTATTTTTGTCCTGCACTTTTGTTCTGTAATTGTGCATAATAGAGATGACTAAAAATGTCTGAAACCATTAGCTAGATTCAAATTATACAATATGGACTTTTGTCATAGGCATAATTTGGTTTTCTTTTTGGTAAAAGAAAATTGGTTTTCCCAGGGCCTGTATATCAATGTGTATAGCTTGCCATCAGATTGGAGGAGATTCATCGAAATCAACCTCTTCCTGAGCAGTTGTTTTCCTTCTTGCATGCAGTTATCCAAGTGTCTTGGCTCTGGATTGTCTCCCTAGAGCTGGGTAGATGGAGTAAGAGTGGAAGTCGAGTTCTTTTCTATTCTAGGAGAGCACAGAAGAGATAGAGTCACTGGAGAATGAATCACTTGTCCATTTGAGTAACATCTTACTGTTTCTCAACTGGTACTTGGTATATATGCTGAGGGATGAGGCTTATATGCCTCCTATGTTTCTCTAGCCCATACATCAACAGAAGGTCAATTGCCTTTTATAAACACTGCTAAGTTTATTCTTGCAATTATTTTGTGTCAGTGGGCTCTGTAGCTCAGCCATAGCTATGTAAGAAGTATTTTTATCGATCAGCTTCAGCTTATATATTGTTTTCTTGAACTCCCTCTCATTCGTCTTGACATATGAGGACAGTAGGTGCTGGATATCTGCTTTACATTCTCTGTATGCTCACTAGAAACTTCCGCTAGTTTTCTGAAATGCCCACTTTCAGTCGTGTCTTCACTAAACTGAACAGACTCAAGCTTTCAAATGTCTCCTTCTGTGGAAATCATTGTGTTTTCATTATGTATTATGCATAATATTTTGTCAATCCTCTTTCCAGCCTTCACCTTCAGCAATATATTTTCTGAGATATGATGAAACTGAATGAAAAATATCAAGTGATATCTCACAAGCAATTTACATTGTGATGTTATGAACTTCCCAGTATTCATTTCCTATTCACTCTTTATGCATCCTAACAATTGCATTTGCATTTGATTCATCCTAACAATTTTATTTACTACTTATGCTGTACTCTGAGTAGCAAGTTCACTAGGATATCGGATATGGTATTACATTAATTTTCTGGTTTTTAGTTTTTTTCCAAAGAATCCAAGAATGTGTAAGTAGTTCAGATTATTTCCATGGGCATTATAAAGCATTACTCAACAATAAATTTCATAGCTGAACTATTTTCTAGGAATAATTTATTTGATGAAGTTAGTTCTTTCTACGAATTCCTGTTTTCTATTTCGATAAAGAATTTGTCATTGGTAATAATTCAGCTAATAGTTTATGTAAACACATTTCAACCTTCAATTGGTCATCTATTGTTTACTTTGACTAGTGATTATTCATTGCTTATTATTTGCACTTCCTGATTGGATATTCAAGTCAAAATTGTTGCTGTTTCCAGTCACATTAATAACACTTTTATTCAGGAACTTTAAAGAAAGTCTAGAATTGTATTTCTGCAAATAGAGGAGTCAATATGGTTTGGGGGTTTTTTTGTGATTGGAAGCATTTATATAACAAGAGAACACATACAAGTTGTTGAAGAGTGTTGTCAAGTGTGTCAGAAATTGTATGTCAGATGAAATGCTGGGGAAATCTGATATTGGAGAAGGACAAGGTGACAGCAGTAAATTAGCAGTGAATCTCAGAATGTGTATAGCAATATTTTAGATTGACAAAGCTGGAGAGCTGACAACAGATAAAGAATTGTATAACCAAGAACAGCAGTTAGTGAAAAAAATGTGAATATTGCTCTGAAGAACTGAGTTCAGTGGAAGATTTTTTGCACCAGGATTTAAACAGAGGACGCAAAATGATAGAAGGATTGCTAATCAGTCAGAATAAGGCAGTAAGAAAGGAATGAAATTACCTGGATAATTTAGAAGGGATTAAACCAGTGGAGACAGGAATGCTTTGATAAATTTAAGTTTTAGTGACTGTTTTAAGTACAATTTTAAAATTAGTTGCCTTAGGCAAGTTGCAGTCAAGCAACTTGCAAATGAAATCACTTATAGAGAGAAGGGTAAGTTTTTATTTAATGAAAAAGTAGGTATAAAACCTGATGGCATTAAACATAGCCAAACAAATTCCTTAGAAACTTATGTCAATTGTCTGGCTACAAGCTTAAAAATTTCATCTGTAGACAGAGGAAAAAGTGGTGGAAAAAACCTGGCATGAATGACTTCTTGACAATTTCTTGCAGAAAAGAGGTTTCTTTTTCTGCAGATCCATATAATAAAGCACTTCCCTATTGCAAATTTAAATTACTTTTCCATGTTGCCTCTTACTATAGCTATTATTGACAAAATTTTCCAACAGGATGAGGTCATATTGTGTTACTTGTCTGACTTCCGCTTGGAATATAGCTAAACTGAATTTCCTGAAAAAAGGATATTAAAGTTATGACAAATTTCAGGTCTTCAGAAGATGTCTGTGTCCTACTCAAGTTTAGGTACTCATAGCTGCAGATATTTTCCATTTAGAGAATTTCAAAGAACTTTTCTTAAACTCCAGAAGAGTAGACATAATGACAAATCCCTCTGACAAGAAAGCCCAGATCCAGAGTAAGTGAAAAAACTCCGAATTGTATTCGGTTTCTTTCCATTATCAGCAACAGCAATATTAAAAGATCTTGTGGGAATATTTGAATTACCTGAATAAAATATTTTATTTTATGCTCCAACACTGACATATCTTCAAATTCTCATTTATGGAGTACCCATTAGCAAATGATAAGTGGGTTTTCAAGGGCTTCCAAAGTGATTTTTTTCATTATCAGGAAAACACAGCAACAGTAGGAAGAGCAATAGGAATTGCTACTTGTTTATCGCAGCACTCAGATTTACACAGCAGCAATAATTCCACCAGAACTGTAAACCAAAGACTCAGAATACAGATCCTTAACTAACAGATCAAAAACAGGGGGCAAAGAAGGAAGGAAAACAAGCGGAAAGAGAAAATCAAAGTTACAACTTAAGGACGTAGTGGGGGGGAAATACAAAAAGATAAACCAGAAATGGCTTAAAAGCAGGAGATAAAAGGATTTTGTGATAAAATGAAGCATGAGATAATTATGTGACGTATTCTTGTAATTGATAAAAGCACCTAGACTTTGAATGGGGAAGGAAGTGCCTATTTCACCTTTAGTCAGTGCCCCATTCTCGCTCAATGTCTCCAGAAACCCATGTGTTAGAATTGCACTTCCACAGAGTTCTAGAAGTGAAAATAATTTTGGTAAATCTCTATTTGATATAGGTGTGAGGAGGCAGTGAATAAATGCGAGAAATTTTTTAAACACGCATTCTAAAAGGATTAAATGATTTTTTTTTTTTTTAATGAGGATTTAAGGTGACGTTTTTAGCCCTAAATGTACATTCTTTGAATTTTTATTTCTGAGAATATAGAGATATACATTCACTTGCAGTGAAGATATCAAACTGTATGGCAGGTTGGGCTGGATCTAAAGAGAATAAATGTGTAGAAAATCATGAGAAAGTCTGTGAAAATAGTAATGGCAATAACCACACATAAAAGAAGTCTTTACATTTTAATTGCAGAAACACTGGAAGTAATGCCTTCACAGGCTTTTAAAACCATTTCCTCCCTGTTTGCACATTTGCTCTCGGAGGCTGATGAAATTTTGAAAGGCAGAATTGCAGATGTCCTTTCAGGGAGATGTGTTTTTGCCAAGCAATATGAGCATTATGAAACTTCCTATAATCTCCTTCAATGACCCAGCCTGAAAACACAAGTGAAATTAAAATTACATGGTAACAAAATAACTCCAGCTTGTAAGGATGCTATTTTTAAAAAGCCATACAATTCTGTGGATCTTAGAATGTCTTAATCTTTTTCCAGAAATTAACCTTGCTTTCTAAATAATAATTTACATGCTATTACTCACGGTTCTTTGCAGTAAGTTCTTTCTTGCACTAACTTTGAAGAACATTTTATTCTGATTATAACTGATGTGATGCTCGAGCCCATCATTCCCATGTATATTGAAAAATATCCAGCAAGAAAAATAAATGATGAAATGTCTGTCTTAGTTTTGAGTGATAGTTCCTGCAATTACTAACTATAGTTTAGAATTTGGCAAAATTAGAACGAGTAAAATTGGATCAATTTTCTTCTCACCTTTCAAAATGACAGACCCCACATAGAAAATGTCCACAGAAAGATTATAGAAATATGTCCCTTTTTCTCTCCATCTTTGCAGACTTTGAGGCAAGTCTATTGAAAATGAAGATTACTTGTTTCTCTGGAAAGATATCTTTTAAAATAAATTTGAAGGAGTAACTGTGTAATTGTGAAATCAAACATCTGAGCGAATACAAAGTGGAAATAGCATTGTGACAAATTTTTTGTTTAAATTTATTCGCTCTTTTGAATTTACAATCTGTTTAAATAAATATGCTAATTCAAAACTATTCAAAGGTTCCATGCAGGTAGATTTCCTCCTATCAGCAGCTCATGAGATGTGTTCACTAGAGTGTCACACACCACATATATCTGACGAGAGAGTGAGTCTGCATTCAGTGCTGCAAAACTTTTGGTTTAGGCACAGCAGCCTGCTACCAGGGAGTGAGATAAAGCAGGTCTCTTGCAGTTAAATTGAACGCTGAAATCTGATTTCTCCTCTCTGGAATTAAGATATTCAAGAGACACCTGAATTTGGAGCTGCAGCATAGGAATAGTGTGAGATTGTGTGGAGAGCTGCTCATTTCCACTTTTAAAAAGGAGGAATCCACTGTGCAAATTATAATAATGGGGTAACAGGTACCTCACAGTCCAGCACTCCCCCTTCAGAATGCTGCCCTGGAGCACAATCGATACAAGAGTTGATAATGTTTATTGATTTAGCAGCAAACTGCTAAGAAAGGAAAAAAATCAAAAAGCCAATAACCTATTCAAATAATGGACACACTGCTGTTAACAGTTTACAATTGTGTTTTGCACATTATTATAGACAATTGCGAAACTTTTATTCATCACTCTTAAATATCTTTAATAGCACACAGCTGCTGCTAAAATACAATTCTACTACCTGTTCCTCCTCAGTCTACTTAGTGTTAAAATGCAATTCTGTCCATCTTTGCTCCATCCTCCGACACCAAACCTTCCAGTCACAGAACCTGAGGAAGAGTGCAGGGGGTTGTCCTTTGGGGTTGCTTCTGTCGTCCCACTGGGCTTGGGTCTGCAGGCCCACAGAGCTGCTGGCTGTAGGTGTTTGCACCTCTGCCATCAGAAAGTCCACCCTCCTTTGTGGTCTGTTTGATTTTACACCTTATTGTCCGTTTTCTGCCATATCTACACACACTTTTTCTTTGCTCCTCTTCCTGTTTTCTGCCTGGTCTCCTCAGAAATACACTATATGCTTCAAGTCATTCTTTTCCTACTGATTCTAATTTTGTTGCATATGTAACTGATTTTGAAATTTTTGTAACCCTTGACCGTTTAATTTACATCTTATATGGTTAATTGACTCCCTAACTCCCCTTCAACCTCACATTTGGTACTGATTATGCGTGTTTTATCTTAAGTATTTGACTGTAGTCTTAATTTCTCAACCTAATTCCTATGAAGTTTGAACGTTTTCTCATCTTGTATGCACAGAGTCCATACATGTTTCTCTAGCTGTGTTTGTACACCATCTCGTGCTCTTGTGTAGCTGCTTAATTAGAAATAATTAATCTTCATATATTCACGGAACAACCTTCTAGTTTTTGTTATGGAGTTAATACTCCAGTGGGATTTCTTGCTCACAGCAATAAAGTAAAACAAAAAAATAACATACTCTCAGCTTGGTGATTCACGTCTCTCATACACGTTTTGCTTAATTTCAAAATACACTATGCATATACTACATTTCTGTGGAGCTCCTCTCCCTTTCTTTAGTTAAACTTTTATTTATTTGACTTTATAAATATAGGCTTCAGGATCTTCTCACTCGGCCAGTGACATGAATCAGATCTTAACAGCTGAAACATCTTCCTGATACTTCTGACATCCCCACTGAGACTTCTCCATTGTTGACAACTGCCTAAGAATCAAGGACGTGAGAGTGTGTTAGCTTCTTTCACTGATGCAAATGCAACTTTAGCACCTGTCATTAAATTTAAATGTAAAACAATTCAAAGAAGTGGCAGCAATCCAAAGGAGGAATCTTGGCAAAGTCTAGCCATTTTGAGACAGAGAAAGGTGATGATTCCCTAAAGGATGAGGATCGGTCCTACTCAGCAGACCCAAAATGCTTTGGTACCAAGAAGACAAAAGTATGGGACAATACGGGCAATATGAATAGATGGAGCTGAATGTTTGGCTCGTGCAGATCTCAGAGGTGCAGTTCCTGAGCTGCTAATCTGAACTGTTGAAGCTTAATCTGCCCTTTAACAAGTTCTAGTGCAGGCATGCCACTATCCATGCTGAAGAGAGCCATGAAATAGCTCTCAACCCCTACTGGCTGCTGCCAACCCTAGACAGTGTTGGGAGAAATCAGTTCAGTGGAAACAGAGCCATATTTTCCCCTCTAACTTCTGAAGTCACGTTTCAGTGTTTTATGCCTCTGTTATTAGTCAAGGCATTGAACTAGAGAATAATTTTATCTTCTACTGATGTCGCTTGCTACTGACTTCACATCTTTAAGAGGCTGTAAACATTTAATAGACAGAAAAGGGAAACACCTCATTAAAAGAAATCTCACTGCAGATAATTGAGTACACGGCTCCTCTGGTGTGGTTAATAGGGTTATGTATTGCCATATCTGATTGTTTTACTGCAGTGGACAAGAACGAAGAGCAGATGCCATGAAATTTCTGTATAATTTGGCATTTAGCATTGATTTTCCTTAACATTTCCTGGATTATTGGCAATCCCATATAGCTAACCCAGTGTGAAAACTCTGTCTTTCTCGGATATCATTTGCTTTTTCATTATTCATCAATGTGTCTCAGGCTGGAGTGTTACTCTGTTCTTTTTTAATCGAGTACTGTGTTGCTGTAAAGAGCTGATTCCTTCCCCTTTATACTGATAAACATAGACATGCTTCACATAAAATCTGAATCAAAGCAGTTGAATTCTTTGTCTCTTGAGAGCTTCTGAATGTTACTGAGTATAAACAGTCTCCACAGAAAACATCAAGGAAGTTCAAAAGAGAAAAAAATTGTACAATACTTCCTCAGAAATCTTTCTCCTTATCTCTTTCTCTTTCTCTTTCTCTTTCTCTTTCTCTTTCTCTTTCTCTTTCTCTTTCTCTTTCTCTTTCTCTTTCTCTTTCTTCTCTTTCTCTTTTCCTCTTCCTCTTCTTTCTTTTCCTTCTCCTTTTTGTGAGGATTACAAAGAAGATAAGCTATGCCATTGTTTGAGAGTTTCGCTACCACTAAGTGACATCCGAAACCTCAATTTCATTCTCTTGCAGCTTGCTAATATGTGACTTTCAAAGATATTTTAGCAACTATTGTGAGCCTCAAAGGTTAATCAAGGGAATGGATGCTTGACTTGAAAGAGCTAAACACCATAAATACTTTCAAAAACATGTCAGCATATTAGAGGATTGTTCCTGAACCACCACCTTGCCTTTTTCTTCAGATCAGTGTTACACTGACAGTCTTCAATATATTGGGTAGGCATAAGAGCTGTTCCTTATTTTGGGGGAAGGAGGGTGAGGGAGCAGTTGGATATAAATTCCTGTCCTCTGTTTGTGACACCTCCTCAGCACCCTGGTCATATTGAACTATTTCAAGATGTTGCACGGATCTTTCTAGAGCCCACATCAGGCCCTTAAATACACAACTTCTGTGCCTGCCCCAGCCAGTGACAGATGCAACCTATAGCAAAAAATGCCAGCCTTTTCTGAAGGCTTTGTGTTTGCTTTGAGAAATGTGCCTTTCCCTTTTCCTGGTAAAACTCCAACGAAAAATGAAATGTTCAAGGAATTTAATTTCTAAGAGAAACCTACTTTCTGTGTTAGTCATACAATAGTTTTTGAAGGAAGTCATGATTCCCGAGAAACCAGACTGCAACTTGGTAATAATCAGACTAGTGCGGATGATTAAATCAAATGCAGATATTATAATTTGGGGATCTCAAACTAGTTTACAGTGCTGAGCAGTGCCATAGCATGTATGACAATGCAATGTATTTGCATATTTTGATTCACATCTGTTTTGGCACCCAGTGCCCAGTATCGATGTCAGTAAGCCAGCTGATGTCTTTTGTCTTCCTTATTCAAAGGTTATTTTATGCACACCTCACAGAACTCCAGCTCACAAACACAGGCCTAAGGCTCAAAACTGATAAAGCGTGCATGACAGAATCATTATGTAAGGCACTGAAAACATGAGTGATTAAAAATACTCCAGTAAAGAAACATTGCAAGTATTCTGAGGATGTGGACGCTTTTCAGGAGTCCTCAGATCTGGTACATATTTTCTAACAAAAGATCTACAACATATAAACAGTTATAACACTATTACCAAGTAATACCATGACTCTAAGTAAGTAAGTTTTAATATATGAATAAAGGCTTAATTATTTCTTTGTGTATATGCAAAACATGTAATAAAAGTAAAATGTGCATGGGATACTGGGAAGAATATTTTTTTTAATCTGCTTGCACTTTCATTATTTTTTCTAAAGCCTTTCTTTCTTGGAGGCACTGTTTACCAGCCAGCTTGCTGAGTGATAATCAGAGCTAGTTAGGCTGCTTTATGGCTCTGATTTGTAACACAAAAGGTCTTCTTTTCATTTATCACTAGTGGAGAATTTTGTGCTGTGTGCTGCTGCAATGTATGGTAGATGTTTAAGTCAACACAACGGAGAAAGCACAAACATCTCTAGCAAAAAGCTGGTAACATGGATAAACTATAATCTAAATCAAACTAAAACTAATCCATGTGTGACAGAGCTACATATAAAATAGTCCAGACTTTTTTCCTGCCCAGGAAGAATTAAATTTTAAATTAGATGGTACAAAATAATAAAGAATATCTAATATGTAACTTGAAGCAAGTCTTTACTTTCTATGTCCAGAATTAATTTCTGCTCATGTCGAGCTTTGCAAAAGAAAATTTTTCTTTTGTGTATATGTGGTATAATATCTTTTCCGCAAGATTTGAGTTTGACTTCGCTTTGGTAGAAATAAACATAGGAATCGTATGGTTGAATAAATTACTCGTCTTTACATGACATTCGGTTTTGAACTGTTTTTGAAGCAGAACGAAAGCCTAGAGAAGGGCATTTTATGACATGAGTATATACTGTGACAGGTTAAATTAAGTAACAAGTTATGGTAGTGACTTTAAAAAACCAAAGCCATGCCAGAGGCTGTTTTTTAGAAATTCATATTCTGATAAAGTCCAGTTGAAAATTAATAGAGGGACTCATAATGCCTTTAGTAGAGTTTGACTCAGTCAGGTAGCCCATCAATACCAAACTCTCTCAGGACAGAGAATGGAATGGAATAGAATGTAATATTTAAATTATAAGGGACCTACAACGATTGTCCAGCTCCCTGACCTCTTGAGGAATGATCAAAAATTAAAGCATATTTTTAAGGGCATTGTCCAAATGCCTCTGAAACACTGACAAGCATGATGTGGTCTGACACCACAGATGAGCTTTGCCCTCTTGGCTGCCAGGACTCACTGCTAACTCAGATTAAATTTACTATCTACCAGCATCCCCAGATTCTTTTCTGCAGGGCTGTTCCCCAGGCACTCCTCTCCCAGTTTATACTTATTCCTGCTATTATATCTACCCCAGGTGCAGAATCTGACATTTGCTTGTGTTAAATTTTATGTAGGCTAATCAGGTTTCATCTTTGGAAATTGGTGAGAGATGCAGAGCTGAGAGACATATGAATCTAAAACTGATAGGAAAAAAAAATCCGAATTTGATTTCTCATCTATATCAAGAAAAAGATAAGCACAGTAACAAAACATATGTTTTCAGCTACAAAACAGCTTTACATCTCCTAGTTGGTGAGAAATTCCATTAAATATCAGGGATTCCTTCTGCTTTTCCTCTTCTGTTAATCAGATCAGAATGAAAATGAGAGCTGGTAGACCTGTTCAATTCACCCAGTTTCTTCAGTCTTGGCTAGATGGCTTGAGTACATCATGAAGCCAGGTCATTCTTAAACCAAGCACAGAACAACTCTAAATCTGCTGCCTTGGGCAGACAAGCCCAAATAATTCAGTCTGATTGAATAGACTACATGTTCACCCCATGCTAAGTTCTGAAATGGACACTTCAGAAAAGATCAAAGTCTAGATAGCCCAGTTACAGGGTGTTCTTCTTACAAAATGCCTTACAATTCAAATAACAGAAGTGAGTATTCTCTTTTAATAACTCATTTCTCTTATTTGATGTTCAATATATGAAATAGAATAGCACAATTTAAATTAATATAATGTTAACCAAAATGAAGCACCCAAATAATTAGTTGTAACAATAATTACAATAAAGCTGCCCTGGGAGAATTCTAATATTCTCCACTGGAGTGTGTCTTTCAAGTTCATTGACTTCTAGATAAGATTTGAAAAAGAAATATACCAAAGCATAAAAAGATAAAGTATTTGGGTTAACGTCTCCCATAGAAAATCACAAGTTGTGGGAAAAAATAGTAGCAATTGCTGTCTATATGAGAAGAAGAAGCTAAACTGTAAGTCAAGTGCAAATGGGTGTCCTTTTCCATCCATTGCAATAACAAAGAAATTGAGCCTAAATTAGAGAAGCTTTTGGAATATAATGTGCTACGACTGCTACAGCCAGGAAATATCAGATGGGAAAACAGGTCTTTTTGTTATTTAATCCTTCTCCAGCAGTCTGCCTCCGGGCAGCGGGTGAGAGGAGCCAAAAGCTGATCTGTCACTTAGCAAGGATGCCCATCTTAGTCATGAACCCAAGGCACGTGTGTGCAGCCAGGCCAGAAACAGGCATTCTGAGAGGTTCCTATCACAAGGGTGATGGGAACCCCTGTTGCTGGTGTCCTGGAGGTTTTGTGTGAGGGGTGAGAGAGTGCTGTGGTCAGGTGGGCGTCAAAAGCAGAGCTGAGGACAGATGAAGAAAGCTTTCTGCCCAGGGGAGTGAATTTCATTCTCCACCTGCATCTGAGCAGGTAAACAACAGATTTAACAGATAAAAATCACAGATATTTCTGATGTGAATTTAGTGAGCACATCTCAGTTAACTGGGAGTCAGCGGCTGAAAACCACAAAATCAATCATTCAAACAAACCAGACTACAATACAGTATGTATATGATACAAATAAAACCACCTGAAAATAAGAATAATATATCTGTAAATATATATTTAAAAAATCATTTTCCTGTTTCTATTCAGTCCCTCGTGTCTACATGTGCAACGAGTAGATAACAGCCTACAGATGGTTCAGACTTCCCTCCCTTGTACTTATCACATCCCTAAACCAAGAGCTGAATTAGGTCAATGGCAACCTTGTAATGTAGAATATAACTTATTCAATTCAAAAGAAATCCTACAGCTGTTTTGAACAGAAAAGACCAGATCACCAAGGAGAATGGTGACATACCACTCCAAGTCCCACAGCACAGTCAATGCTTCCCGGTGGTAGTGCCTGCTAAGCAAAACCAATACTCCAGCCGCTTTCCAATAATTAGGTTGCCTATTTCTTCTCAGTTATTTAACAAAAACCTACACAATCAGGAATATTTCTTTTGCCACAATTATCATTCCAAACTGTTCTCTCTGGACCCGGTTATTAATTTGAAGAAAATTACAATTATCTGGCAATGCAAGGGTCCTGCAATTTCTTTAAAACTCTATTTTATTAGAGAACAATAAAATCAAGCAGATGGTCCTAAGGGGGAAGAAAAGAAGGAACAAAAAAACTCCAAACCAAAACCAAACCAAGCTGAGATGATTATTGCCAGCAGTGATATGTCTTTACCATTTCCATTGTTTGGATTAGCTGAGAGAAAAGAGATGGAGCTGTGCAAAAATAATGACAGAGATAAAGACCTGGAGTCAGAGACTTTATCTGAACAGCAACAGCAACTGACAAAGCGGCTGAACTGTCTCCTCTTGCTAACACAGTAATGAAGCAGTAACGTGGCCTTTCTGTCCAACAGATGGAAGGTTTCTACCCAGCACAAGCAGCTTGCATCACCCATCATCACAAATACACGGATTGCACCTTTGTTGTGCGTACTGAGATGTGTGACTGCTTGGAGTGATTTCTGTGTTGAACAGCAGTCCTCTCCCCCCGGTGCAGGTCTTCTGCGGGATTTTCCTGGCTGTTTACAAAGGGTGATATAAGCTGTGTCATCTGTGTTTGCTTTTAATCCAGCAAAAGTCAGTGTTTAATTTTGAATTTGGTGCTGTGCTGTTGTAGAAGAAGAGAGCCTGCCTGCAGCACACAACAAAACCAGAGCTTAGCAAAGGGCAGCTGAGGAGGCTCAGCCACGCATGGAAGGCCACATGGCCTCTTTGCAAAGCAAACGTCGGTATTGCTAAATTAACAGCATTTTCCATGCTGCTGGCACACCTGCTGGTGTCATGTTTTCTGTTCAGTCAGAAGGAAAGTCAACAGCTCTGAAATGCAATTTCTTCTTTGACTTGTAATTTTCCTTCAGTGATTCATTCATACCACCTTCTTATCTATGTATCCCAGTGGCTTTGAGAGGTTGGATAATAGCGACAACAAGAGTACTCAGTCCAGTGCTGGCCTCCTGCTTTAACAAACAGTTATCACTTGGAACATGTCCAGACTCAATCCTTGGGAAACTTGGATGTGCAACTGTCATCAAAGTAAATGAAACTGTGTATGTAAGTCAGAATTAATCCCTTACTCCAGTTTATTCCTCTGAAAATGTTCTCCCTGTTTAAATGTACATACGGGTTAAATAAAATTCCATATGCTTTCTGAAACCTCTCTTTTGGTATCCATCTCTAAGGGTTCTCCTCTGATATTTATCAGGCTAGGTTGTACATGTAGACACAAGGCTGATCCTCTCTCTGGGATTTCTTCACAGACATCAAAGATAGGAGCCATAATTTCCTTTTATTCCTCAGAATTGTAATTAACACTGTTCTGATAGGAGGAGAGGAAAACAATGCTCTTCTAGGTCACCCTGATACTCTTGCTGAGAAAAGGTAAATTTGTTTACTCTCTCAGTCTCTCTGGCACAGGAGTCAAAGAAGGGACAAAGACACAAGCAGAAACTATCCCTGTTTTCCAGACCACATGGCCAGATAACTCACACAAGGCTTGATGGTTTTTATTTTCTTCTGTGGAGAAATAGCCCAAGCCACTGGCTGTTCTTTATTTGGTTTGACTTATATTACTATAAAAAAGTCATAAAAGGGTACCAGCAGTATGATTTTAAAATATATTTATTGACACAGCATAGAAACAAATTAGGAGCTACATCTCTTCGCATGCCCACAGCCGTGGTTAAAGATAATTATGAGCAAAAATAACTGTCTATCTCTACCTCAAACACCCACAAGAATGGAAGAGATTTTCTTCTTGCTCTGAAAGCTGACAATTCTGGCTGTTTTCACATTTGGCAAGAATCAAAAAAAAAAAAAATAGGCCCTTCAGAGAATAGGTTTTGCAATATAAAGTTCAGCAAGGTGAAATTTAACTTCAGCTTTTTGGTTGTCATAATCAAATAATAGTTATGCTCTTGGGCTTTCTCCTTGTAACTGTATGCGCATATAGTACCAGGTAATTTATTTCAGCTCCTGAGTTGTCAAATATCTACTAATTGTTTGATTTTTACAGACGATCTGTGTACAGTAGTTCAGGTAGACTTGTGGGCATTCATCACCTCTGCAAATCCAGCCAGATGTTTCAAAGGGTCGGACTGTCCATGTCTAATGGAGAGTACTGTCAAACAAATACCTCCCGTCAAGTTGTCATACCTCACCTCAACTGTTCAAGTGAAGCCCTCTGAAATCAAGGGAATATCTGTGACTAAAAGTGAACATTATGTATTGCACAAGAGAGGATAAATATGACTTAGATGCTGAAACACTTCAGCTGAGGGTATGTATTAATTTTTTGTAACTCTGGCTCAGGGGACACGTCTAGGAAAATAATGTCATCCAGTCTGAAGTGACTCAGACTCTGTATTTCTTTATACTTAATATAAAACTAAGCTTAAATAATGTTCAAATATTGATTTATTGATTTATTTGGCAATTCTAGTGCCAAAATACCTGAAGCTAAGGGATGTTGTTTTAATTTACACCCAGATCCATTTTCATCACCCTGGCAGTGTCAGATGAGTGTGAATTATGTACTCTTTAAAGCTGACACGACAAACTAGAGCTCTGCACAGTGGATGCAGAAGAGGCCTCAGAGGGTCAAGGAAGAGAATCTTTTGTAGATAAAGTCTCTTTGAATATTCAATAGAAAGTGGTCTCAGATTTGGGTGATTTCTGAGAGCCTGATTCTAGCAGTTTAGTTCATCTGCTGTGATGTGAGCTGTTTTGACCTTGTCAGTGAAGGGTATTAGGAGTCTATTTACACATTTACTAAATGACATGGAAGGAGACCTCCAATAAGGCCTCTAATCTGGGGCAGAGAGGGGTAACATGCTATGAAGGAAAAAACTCCACCTTGTTATGCAGCTCTTTGAAGTCATTAAGAGGTTTCAAATGCTAGAGGGTAAAGATATGGCATAGGGCAGGGCTGAGAGAAGGGGATCAAAGGGGGAAATTAAAGCACTCCATCATGTAATTCTATAATTTATTATATTAATAATATCAGCACACTGCAGCTCCCAGCTGCAATGCAACTGAAGCTGGCAAAGAGCAACAGTAGATATCATGTGTCATCCTAGAGTAGAGTGCAGAGGAAGGAGTTTTGGCAAGGAAAACAGGCAAGCCTTACTGCAGAAAAGTTCAAAGATATTCATCAGAGAGAGCAAATGGACCTTAGCTACTGCAGGCTTGTCTGAGAGTAGTTTATCTGACCTGGGAGGAAAGGTACCTAAAACAAGCCTGACAATGTTCCAAATTGTGGTGAAGAAACCTGATTTAGCAAACTTGCATCTATAATCCTAGTCTGTGTGCTTCCATCCATCAGCTTGATTTTGCCCTAGCATGACATATTATTTCATAACCTTTGCCAAGCTGCCTTTGAGCAACTTTAGTTCTTTGGCCTTCAGCTGATGAATTTTTTCGAACTCTTGAGAATGGGGTTGTGAAGAAAGTTAGGCTGGTCCATCAACCAGTGGAAGTGGAGTGGGTCTTGGAGTCTCAAATGCCTGAGAAGTGTTTTCTGTTACATCACCATTATTAATCTAGTGAGCCACTAGATCATTTTTCACTGTGCTGTTCCACTTTTGCATACGTTTTTCTTATTCTTCCAGCTGGGATTGAACTTGTACATGCACATACTCTTATGCAACATCCAGATGTTTCAAGTTCTTGAAGAGAACATGACCTCACTTGCAATGTGTAAACCATAGTAGAAATACCATCATTTGTGCTATTAATCAAGGGCTTTGCTTTTGTTTTTCATGTTAGGTAGTTGTGAGAGTGTCTAAGATGGTAAGGCAATCCAGATTTTACTTCTTTTCCTCTTGGCAAGAAATCACATGATCAGGACACCCTTTTTTTTTTTTTTTTTTTTGACTCATATTAAAAATTGCTAGAGTTAAGTAGCACTAAAAATGCTACTGAAGCACTGTAGGTTAATTTGTATGGAAATTTTATCTTCCACACTTAAGTGAGCCTCTGGTCACTAGTGTGATGGTTAAGGAGTGGATGAGAGTCTGTGATGAAGCTTAAGATTTCTGGAAGGCTAGATTAATTGAGGCAGCAGAGAAGCAAGTTAAGGACTAGGCCACTTCCAGTTCCAGTGCAGAATGTACAGAAAGAGAAGAAAAAAAAATTCTTCAGTGTCATTACCAGAAAGCTAAGAATTCATATCAGTCAGAAAGGGAGTTTGTCCTAGTGAAAGCGTCGTCATGAGAATGGCCAGGTAGGGAAATTTATTCATAGAACAGTGAGAAGATTCAAAGATGATATCTAATTCTAGTTTTAAGATCCATGGGATCATGAGGACAGGTAGTTTTGCTACACTAGAAGTTTATTGTCTTTAGTTATCTATTAATATCTATTCATAGGGAAATGAGCAGTGATTGTTCTAATCCATTCAAAATGCAAACAAACAATATATTTTAATTATTAAGAATGTTACATAATTTTCAGTGTTCAATGCCAGCAACATTTAACTGAGGTTATATATCGCCGTGTGGGTGTTGATGGAGTAACTGCTGCTTGTTCCAAGGAGAACCTTTAGCTAAGGAACCCCTGGCAGTGCTTCTTGGCACCTCGCCCGCCAGCTCTCTCACCTGTGTGATGGAGACACGCAGCCACTCACACTGAGCTGGCCAGCTCAGGCGTCACTAGAGGCAAAGAGTCAGAGGCGGCCTTTGCTGGAGCACTGAAGTTCATTGCTTATCTGTTTCGATGCAATCCAAGGAGGAAAGGAGGCAAGGGAGCAGGGGAAAGGGCGAGGCGAGGGGGGGAGGAACCAAGGGACCAAGGCAGCAAGGGCAGAAGCAGCAAGGGGACACACTTCCGTTCGGGATAGACTTATGTAGAGATACAGGAGAGAGGTGGGGTAATACAACAACAGCCAATGGGGATAAGGAGGGGGTGGAGTGGGGGCTGGATTACATCTTCTTAAGAGATACAAGGGGTGTCTGTCTGTTGGCCAGTCAGACAGACTGAATCTCCATGGGATCAATGGGAGAGGCCCTTCTCACTGAGGTAAAGGGGAGTCTTGCACTTTGGAGCCTGCCCACCAGCGGGCCCCCTCTGTACCTGGGCTCTCTGGCCCCCCAGCCACCACAACTGTTGGTTCAAATGACACAGCAGTTATAAATTTTTTATTTTTTAATTCTATGGTTTGGGAGGGTACTCTAGCAAAAGAAGACAAAAAAGAAGACTTTTTAAAAAAAGTTTTAATTTTTAAAAAAGCATGTATTATTTGAAGATTCAAATAAACTTGAAATAGAAAATTCTATTCTATTCTTTAGAAGTTCTTCAGAATGTTTTGGAGTCCTAACCTGGTATACACTGACAGTGAGAAACATGCAAAATTAATGACATGAAAATAAGAAGCAAATATCTCAGGCAATAAGTCTAAAAAGCCTTAAAAATTGAAAACAGCAATAACATTTATCTGTGTTCTGCATGACACTCACCTTAGGGAAGTTATTAATACATTTAGTGTAGGTGGTGTGTTGAAAATTACTTTCAGCATTACAGGGTAATATATTATATCCTTTGCCATAGCTTCTCTTAAAATAAAGGGAAAATATTTTTAATACATTCATTTCCATAGCACTTTGAAACACATACAAGCTTTCTTCCTTTTAAAAAATATTTTTTGCAAGAATTCACGTTAATCAATGACTCTTATCGCTTCCCAGCAAAGAAATAAGATATATCAAACGTTGAGCATGCACTGCACAAAGCAATCACATGAAATAGTTTATTTTTTTACCACGTGGCTCTTAGTTATAAAATGAAACTGAGAACATAAACAAACCCTTTCAGCTGTGGTTAGCATTAGCGAGGTCTTCTCATGGTCACCTCTTGAGAAGTTGTTTCTTTGTTGCTGTTATGTATAGGCTTGCATTAGAAGCATACCTTTTTCTCCTTCTTCTTCTCCATGACTCCTGTAACTGTGTGCTAAAATTGCAGGAGTCAGAGTCAAAATGAAGTTTGTTCTCCGGAGAACTGCTTGTTTCTAGCAGCAGTAAAATTTTCTCCATCTATGTCCCTGCACACCATCCTTCCAGAGGCAAGGTCTCTTTAAGAAAATGAATTGGTTTTTGTCGGTTGCAGCAAGCTTCATTAAACCTGAAGAAAATAAATGCTGCAGGCTCCAAGTGCAATCCTCCCTCAGTCCTCTGGACAAGTCACTTGGGTGATGTGTGGTGTGTCAATGTCCCAACGCTATCGACATGGACACATCCATCTGCTTTTTGTCTCCTTGGTCTCCTTTTAAACAGTAGGAATTTTAATAGGAAACATAGGGACTGACCCTACGGCAGAACAGCAGGCATCTGCTCTGGGCTGAGAACATTCTCCACAACCACGAGGTCTTCTGTACCCTGAAGTCATGGACCTGCAAACAACAGCTAGAACCTGGATAAGTCATCCAGATCTGAAACTGCAGTAGCACTTCAAAGATTTGAAGGCTGGGGTTCTAAGGAGTGGTGACAACTGATTTACATTGAACAATATATGAATTTGCCTCATCCTTCTTTTCTTTCTTTTCTCAGCCTCAGGCTTCTTTTCTTAAAAAGAAAAAGAGAAAAAAAAAATATAAGAACACATTTCTATTTTTCTCCCAAAGGATAAATATATACCATCTATGAAAACTGCAATATTTTAGTGACACATTTCAAAAGACCAACTATTCCATAACAAGATTTTAGCATCAGCTGAAAGTGGAGCTTATTCAGGGAGACAATTGGAAGTCCCTAGATATATCTTATTAATTAACAGGAGAACATCATTGTCAGCATCTCTGAATAATTTATCCACCTTATTAACTATTTTGATCCTTAAATTTTTCTGGATATTCATCCTTTGTGAGTGCCTACAGGAAGACTATTGATGCTTTAATAGCAATATCGATCACTTTTATAGCATTTGGCAGTGATTTTTAGCACCAACTCATAAAACTAGTGGAACAGAGTGATGAATAAGGATTTGCAAATTTGAAGAGCTGCACAGATATTAACTAATCACTGCAACATCACTGAGCCAATATGTTATTATACTGATGCGAGTATTAACATAGAGTGACTTTCCATATCTTGAAAATCAGAGCTCACCACTTCCCACTTTTTTCTCTTTATTTTCACTGTTTAATGATAACAACCCAGAACTTCTGAATACATGCAGTAATTTTAGGGATACCCACCTCCTCCGAATCTCCCATAGACCTTCCAGAGTGTTTAAGCTCTCAGGTGATAACAGCCATGGCCAACCAAGAAACCAAAACAGCCAGCAGGTTGTGCCGATGTATCCAGCACACTCCCAAAATGATGTACATCACTTTACAGCTCTCTCCCCTGCCCAGCTCACCCGACTTTTGATAAGAGGAAGGAGAGGATCATTGCACTGCCACAGCCAGAGCTCAAAGGATAGGCACTGAGAGAGGTGGCAGCAGTATGTTCCCTCACGGAGATAAAGAATAATCTTTCCTTTTTGTGCCACAGCCCTCAGCATGTGTGACGGAGTGATAGGGTACTGAAGGCTTCAACAAAGATCTGCTGAGGCCTCTGATCACTGCAGGGCACAGATCCCCAGATCTGTCACAGACGGTTTTTCTTTAAATGATTGTTCTGCCATTTTGCACCTACTAAGCCAATGTCCAGAAATCAGACTAAAAATACCATTAGGATAATATTCTCAATCATGAAGGTGCCTTGTTCTTTGGTGCTTGTATTTTTATCTTTTACCTCCATTTTATGTGTTTTTCTCTTTCATGTGCCACTAATTATCAGTGATGAAAGAGATTCTACTTTGCCGATCCTTCCCAGTTAGGATGGATGTAGCAAAACTGCACAGATCATGAATACCACGGCAATCTGAGGCAAACACAGCTGCCCTGGAAGGAACTGGCCTGTCTAGCAGGGCTGGTAGAAATACTAGAGAGGTACTGCAGGTTTTTGTCCTGACAGGGACAAATCAAGGCACTAACTGTGTGTGATGGTTTGTCTTTGAAGTGCACCCAGTCATGGAAAAGACTGGTACACAAATTAAAGGCTATTGCATCCTTAAGCCAGATGGATAAATTTGCATTGCTCTGGGCTGTGATTGCTCTTAATTCAACAACGTTTCTTTGAAGGAGACTCAATAACTCAAGGTGTTGCAACTCTAACGTTAAAAGATGATCTGAGTGGATGGTCTAATTAGACACTAAACATCATTACTCCTGTGAGACAATAGGTGTGAAAGCACAAAGGAAGTGACATTTGTAAAGACCCTATTTATACCTATCTTCTGATGGCAAATGCTTCTGTCCTGTGGAAATTTTCAGCTTGAATGGGGAACCAGATTATATGTAACCATGAATCATTAGTTGTGATGTTCATGTTTTGGTTTCCTGAAACATATTTGGGGCTAGTTTAAGCCAGAGGATCGTTTTAACATAGAGGAACACTGCCCAAAATCGGAAGTGAAATGAAACTCAGTGAGAGGTTTTCTCAATGTTCTACTGTGTTGTACTTCATTTTTGCTCTGGAGCTCTTCTCAGCTGCAGTTCTTTCTTAAGAGCCCAGGTCTGGTAAAGATGGGAGAAAAAGAGCTTCAGTTCAACAGTGAGCCACAGAAACCCTACATTCAAAATATTTGTTTATAAAACATACAGTCCTGTGGTACACAATACAGTTTTGAAAGCATGAGGTTTTAAAATAATAGAAGATTGGTTAGGGAGGTCACCTAATCCATCCCTTGCCTCACATTCAAGCTGGCTTATTACTTATAAGTGGAACCACTATGCATTAATATCTCAGATCTCAGAGTGTTTATGCCACTCATGTATTTCCTTTGTGCTTCTCCTATTTTTGCAGCCATGGTTGCACTTGGGGAACTGTGAAGCCAAAGTTAAGTGCTATAGACTCTTCTAAAAAGATAGGAAGCGTTTATCTCCAATGATTTAACATTTCGTTTATTGTAGCTATAAAATACAATAAAAATTTAAATATGCCCATCCTGCACGTTGTATCCTCCTACACAGAGAAATGCAGCATGTAAAAGCACATCAAAAGAGCTTCACTGCAGTGGGAAATTCACTATTCAAAGTGTAATGCAGGTTGTCTTAACCTGAATCCATTTGTCCCTATGTTTTATGTTATAACCACTGCCTTGTAACATCCAATTTCTTTCTACACGATGCCCAACCCATTGCTATGCAAAAGAGCATTTTGCTTCCCTTTAGCAGATAAGCTGTGGTTAAAGAAGGAAATAGGAATAATGATAGGAAGTGTGAAGCAACTTTTACAGCAGTGATCACTGTCAGCCCACCCTGTGGGAAGGCATATCACTTGGAACAAACTTGGAAGTTGGCACTGTGAGAGTAAGTGATGGGAAGAAAAATCCGTAAGCAGATTGCAAGGGATGGAAGTTAAGCAATGTGGAAGGTGGACAGACGCAGCAGGCTTCTTCGGTGCCCTGTATCAGTATCATCATCCCACAGAGCTGTCATTCCCCTAATTGCCAGGGCACTTGTACTTTATGTTGGCTAAATGAAAAAAGACTGGTTAGAGCATAAAGGACACACTTGTACTGCTTTACTCAACGTTTTCTCACATCTTTAAAAATGTATGGTTTGTTCCAAAGGCTCTATGCATCTATTTCCTTATTGGTGAATGGAAATGAAGGCTTAATACCTGTCATACCTCCCGGTGTTCTCACATACAACAAAATAAGTCTCTGCTGTTATTCTTACTAATTTCCTTTTGCATTTCAGCTAATTTTGTTCTTTGCAGTAGATATAAAATGAACCTGATAGGTGAAGCACAGAAAATGGGATGGTGTTCAGTGCTGTTCTACATCTCATAGTGATACTCACGATCAAGACATTACTTTGTCAGCTGTCAGCTTGCTAAAAGGGAGTACCAGAGAGCCAAACAACAAAAAAACCCACCAAGCCCCCTAAACAAACAAAAAAACCCCCACTAAAACAAAAAAGGAAGAAGAAAAAAAGATTACCAGAAAAGAGAAAAAATTACTAATAAAATGCAGCATCAATAGATGGTGATGTCCTTTACTGTGAAATTGTATGTCAGTTCCAATTCTCATGGTCCATCAAATACTACTATTCTAATAATCTATCAGGTCTAATCAGAGGGAGCCAGCCAGCCTACCAAAATGTTTTGTGCAGCTGGGAGCTTCATGTCATGACCAATCAGGCACTACTGTCTCCGTCACTTTATGATACGTCTTAAATAAAGCATGATAAACACTGGGCCAAAGGCGTATTTTAAAGATTTAGTTTTTATTATTTTTGTAATAATTTGGATTTGCTAATCAAAAGTTCTGTTTTGCTTCAGTAACCTGAGCAGCTTTAGTGAGATAAAAAAGCAAATGAGAATGAAAGGAATGATGAAGCTGCTTCTTAAAGCAGCTTTTTTGTTTTTTTTTTTCCCTAGGGTCAAAACTCATTTGCATGGTTAACGTGATGCAACTCATTTCCACAGATGTCTTTCCTTACACTTTTTAGAAACCCACTACACAGTAAATATAAATCAAATGTAATTTTGTTTAAAATGTATGGTCCAAAGTTTTCACTTCATGTAAGGCTATGAAAAATACCCTGATTAATGCTGAAGATAAACTTGATATAGTGGCTATTTCATTAAAAAAAATAAATTAAAAAAAAAAAAAAGTAAAGCTCGATGTTCTGGCCAGGGTAATAATATTTGTCCCTCAATGAATAAGCATCTTAAGGCCAGGATGCACACAGGCTTTCTAAGAGGGCAGATTGAAGGACATTGGCTGATGCAATCATTGTATTACCACTACCCCACACAGCTTTGGAACTTCTTGTCTCTGAAAAAAGTTAACTGAAGTTCAAGCTCAGTTCAGCCTCCTCTGAACATCCCAGCTATTCAAAGGACTGGAAATGTTAATAACTACACTAACAAACTGACAAAAAGCAGAACTTAAAATAATGGCTGGACAAAACAGGGCACAAAACAGGGGCAGGGAAAAGCATAAGCAGAAGAAAACTTAATTTCACTCTGCTCTTGTTTGCAGATGTATCTACCTCTCCTGAAGAACAGTTTCCAAAATATTACAAGCTACATCATCTCTTTTCTTTCTTATTCTTATTTCCACTTTAGATTAATGTCTCCTGAAGTTTCACCAAGTCTTTCTTCTAATCTTAAGTCACAGTGTGAACATTTGGCCAAAAAACTACTCAAGGAGAATCAGCCTATTGGGAGGAAAAGAAAGATTAATTTAGTACAGTTAATGAAATTAGTTTCTTCCAACTTTTTCTTCCACCTATAGATTACAAAGTACTCAAACACATTATTGGTTTTATTTTTTCACAGGCTTTGGGAAAAAAATTCTGGTGAAAACTTCATTTAGGAATAGCTGACTTTAAGAATCTGAGCAGAAAAATAAAAGCATACCCCCTCCAGATCAGTTATTTAGCCACAGAAATGTCATGGCATTATTCATCTTCCTGAGCTTCAACATTTTCTTTCTTAAAAACACTCTAGCACAGTAGCTGTCCTCCTCTAAGTACTCCATGAAGATTTTAAGCATGTTAAACTGATAACAGACTGATGAATATTTATAGTCGGATTTTTTTTTTTCTTTTCTCTAACAAGTCTGTGGAAGGTTCAGGAGAAATGTCCAGGGTAAAAGTTGGTCCAGAAAAAAATATTGAATAGCTCTGTCTCCTGTTGATGAAGTATCACTTTTTGAAGCTTTTCCCATAGTTACTAGAAGATTTCACAAGCAGATCTATATTAATATTTGGGCTCCAGGCCTTTGTTCTCAGTCTGAACCATGTGCCACCACACTTTTACAGGCTATGATCTAGGTTAGAATGTTTTTGTATCTTATTTAGGACATCAGTAACTCTTGTATCCCGGAGGGCCAAAGGACTCCTTGACTAGATAATGAATTTTCTTCCATAAAAGGTGTCTGGATGGACTGCTACTGTTCATCAATGGAGACAAGACAGATAACCAGATGTTCCCCTAAGTATAGTTGTAAGATTTTAGGTGGGTACCTCAGCTATTCTTTTGCCACCTTGCTGAACCAACCGTACAGAAAATCAGTATCTTTTTCCTCGGAGTATTGCTATAAGGTTTATTATTACCCCCTCATTCTCAATAGCCACAAAGGCATTTCTCCATGCTCTCGCTTTGCCCTTCAAATGGTCCCCTGTTAATCCTGCTTTGGATGTCAGGGAGCACAGCCGTATGTCCCTTTGGTATTGGGATCACATTCAAGAACTGTGTTAAAGGAACTCTTGTCTGCAAAGAGTTCTGCACCTGCCACAGCAGTGACCTGAGCCATACTCGAATTCAGGAAAAGCGTTCGTTTGTGTCACCAAGTGTTCCTCAGATCCATCCCACTTCAGAGAATCTTTGTTCAGCTACATTATGAAAGTGAAAGTATTTTATCCTTAATAAATATGGAAATATTTTTAGAAATGAATCTTCTAAACTTGCATGAGATAAGCCCAGCTCCTGCTTGAAAACTGTACCTGCCATTTGACTCTAAATGTACAAGAAATATTTCTTGGTGTTTTATCTGAGAGACCCTTAACCTCTTCTTTTTAAATACATATTAAAGATATTTCTGTTTATCAGCTTTCTGTCTATGTGCAGGGCAGAAGTCCCTTGACTGCTTTTTCTGATCACTTGGGGGATATCAGATTTTATCTTTCTAATCTTACACTGAACTTTTTATCTTATATTTCTCATATACCTCCTGCATCTTTATTTGAATAAACACACAAACTTTGCCAACCTGAAGGCTACAGAGGCTACAATTCCATCTCTCCCCAAGGCTCCTCTGAATTCTGGGTTGCGGGATTCCCTCTCGTAGAATAGAATACAGTGACAGTCAGCTGTCCTCAGAATCACAGATGCTCTGTTTCTGCGACAGTCTAGTAAACAGAAAGCATCATTCACAAAAGAAAAAAAAAAGTAAATTACCATTTAGCACTGCATAGCATTTCCATTCACTAAATACTGATATGCTTGAAAACCATAAGCTTAATTCCATCTGATAAATTTTTAAAATTCCTTTGTAGCCTAAGAGCTTAACCCTCAATGGCCTTATTTTCTTTGCAGTTTAGATGCCTTTCGAAATATTTCTGCCTTTTGGAAGAATATAATAATTATCTCTCCTTTTTTGCCTGTGAATAAGCTCAGACAAAGCAAGATTAAAAATGTTTTTTTCCCCTAAATTCAGGCAGAACATGTAAGATTTTAAAATTAAAATTATTTTCAAAGATGAACCTTCATCTCACATCATTTCAAAAGATACTGGCACTTAGGAAGTTTGTGATCTGTCTTGAAACTTGATATTAGTGCCATGAGGTGTGAGCAATCTGACAGTGGAGGAAATACAGATTTTCTCTCCTTCCTGAGTCCCTTCCTCTTAAGCATGTACTAAGTAAATTGCACAGGCTCAGCAAATGTTATTATGAAGACATATTAAGGATTGTGTTTCACGAGACTGAACACTGAACTCCGCATGGCTTGAATGCTGCTACAATGGCTAACGTGCTGGCACAGGTGAAATATTTTAAAATTTTCCTTTCCATATTGTCCATGCAAGTGCTTAAAAAAGAGTTATTCCAGGGCAGGATAGTGGAGGAAGCCAGTGTGAGTGCTTCCATCCCAGGCTGGTGCTGAGTGCTCTGTAGTTGAGTTTTCTGAAGACAGAGTTACATATGCTGTTAGAGGATTGCAGCTTCTGGTGATCCTGCCTGTCAGGCTCATGTAGGTAACTTGTCATCTTTAATAGCCCCGGTGTGGGGATTCCTGAAATAATTACACCAAGCTAATTATCTAAAGTCTGAATCATTGCAGATGGAGATTGACTGGTTCGGGTGCAGCAGAGACTCTCCTCTTCAGCGGCCCATTTATCTGAGATGAGTCAGGAAAACAGTGATCTCATCACTCTTACAAACACTATTCTGGGATATGGTTTAGTCACAGAGATTATATTTTCTTTCCTTTTCTTTTTTTTTCCCCCCAGAAGGGTAAATATGAGCAACAAAGTAATCATAGCAATAAGTGTGGTTTAAATCAGGTCCATAATGTCGGAAGAAAAGCCTTAGAATGACTTCTAAGTTTTACAAAAAGTATTCATGTCCTTAAAGCATCACTACCATGCAAGGAAGCCCCACAGCTGATACTGTCAGATTTGCTAAAGCTCAAAGAAGCACTGGAGGGACTACTTTCTCCTTCGTGAATACTTATCCATATCCTGCGATACTCCAGTATTCGTACACCCCTTTGGAGTGATCCAGATTTACCTTGTTCTCTCCCACACTTCCTTTGGATCCCACTTTGCATTACCAAACATACGAAAACAAGAAATAAAATAAAAATGTGAGAGAAGGAATCAGATAAGTACTTGGTGACCACGATTTCCCATGCTTCTGATGAATACCCAGTGGCATTGGCAGGTGCTGTGAAACTGGAAGTTGTGCAGTATTTTAAAAAATTCTGTATTTTCCACAGTCAAGAACAGCACTCTGAGTAGACTAGGAGTATAATATAATGCACAAAATGGATGATCTATGTCATGATAGGTTCTATAATACAGATGTACATCATTATGATCCCCTATCTGCCTTCTCTCCCTTTTTAAGTTTTTGGTTCAGTACAGCTCACTTTTGAAAGGTCTCAATCTAATTTAGGAGAAATTCTTAAAATTACTTGGTCTTCAGCAATAGCAAGAATTCCCCCAATGTGATTCCTCTGAGGGAAGTTGAGACAGATATCAGCCATTCCTGGTCTTACGCAGCGTGGCGGTCCAAAAGTCAAAGAGGCTGTTTCCACAAAGCCATTGTCTCCAGATAGAAATTGAGAGGGAAGAAAATCAACACTTGAAAGATTTGGGGATATTTTGCTTTTAGCTACTTCTGATACATATGACAGGCCCAAAACAAGTGACAAAGATATAAGATTTGAAAGCTGTAGTGGGTAATATCTGGAAAATAAAAATCAGAAAAAGGCCAGTTTAGTTAGCTCTCCTGATAACACACCTGGGACAGCTGGAGACATAATTATTACAAAACATCATCTGCTTTGAATGGATAGCTACCTGATCCTGACACTTGATTTAGAGGCAGCAGAATAAAGCAAAGTGTCAAGCTCTCAAATTTAAGTTTCAAACCAGCTGTTGTTTCTGGCTTTAATTTTCTGGTATTCATTCTTGCGGATACTAAAATTATCTTCTGTGCTTGTACCTCTATCTTTTTCTTTCATTTTCTTTCAAGGTTCTTCTGCATTTCAGAGCTGCATTAATTTGATTACTTATCACTCATGTAAGTGCAGACTTTCCTGGCATCAGGACTGAATACAGACTCTACTTTTACTTGTCCCTGAAGTCCTAATCCCCACAGTTTTTCAAAAAGCAGACATTTTTCTTTGAAACCTGCCGGCTCCAACAAAATTTTCACTGAATCGTTTTCCCAGAAATTTTCACTGGCTCAAAGGCTGGATAGTGGACTGAGAAACGGAGTTCATAAAAGGCAGATATAGTAGATATTCATCCTGGATATAATGAACTGCAATCCTAGTCGCTGTTCTTCATTGTATTTCTATCCCATGCAAGGGGTCTTTCAAGCCGTGGTCTGACCTCAATATCTCTCCAGGAAGTGGTTTTGGTGTGTTTCAAAGTGTTTTATTCACGTGTGACATTCGGTTGGCAACGAGGAGACCATCTCTGCAGTCTCTCGTTTTGCCGTTCGTCTGTGATGCGGGAGCTTGAAGGCAGCATCTTTCCACCAGGGAATGTTATTGGGCAAGGGCAGCAGCTGGAAGTGAGACGCAGGAGTAAGTCCCCAGGGACCTGCACGTGGGGATGATGTTTAGTCACTCGATGGCATTTTTCCACTGGAGTCAAAGGGAACCATTGGCATGTAAGGGTTCTGTCAGCCCATAGCAGGAAAGGAAATGCCTTTGCCAAATCTCCTCAAATGAAGAATGAAACTACATCTAAAACATTATCATGGGACTAGGCCGAAACAAACATCTCACCATCAGGTTTTATCCATTCTGCAACACCTAACCAGGCTACCAAAGTACGTAATTACAAATGTCTGCAGTAATTCTTGCCGAGTCATTTCCCATGGTAGGAGTTCAAGCACAAGCAATCATTCAATGACCTGAAAGCTCTTCATCACCCACCAGCCTTATCTCACATTTCTGTAGCTGCACATGGACTGATTTGTTTTCACCCACCTTGCTTTTAAGCAGCTCAGAGCTTGTTCCCACACGCTTTACTCTTTTTGTACATCTTATTCTATGCTGGCTTTGAAACTGGAGGCTGCAGTTCCTATGATAGTTTCTCTGTTTGGCCTTAAATGAATTCTTTGATGGAGTAGTGCTTTGCTTTTTGATCTTTCACGGTTTTCTGAATTTCTGGTAGGTCCCCCCCTTCCATAGAAAAGGGATTTAAAGATAAATATTAATTTACAGCATCACATTATGTGTTTCAGGAGCTTGTTAAATATTTAATGAGAGTTGTGTGTTCCAAGAATGTGCCAACCTACAAATGTAAGAAAGATGATACGTATTTTTTATCCTGCTAGAAATATATCAATTTAAATTATGTTTGCCTTATTCAGAATGGAAGGTTCTTAGTACTGTACAGGAGAGTGTGCAAATCCACTGTCTATTGAAAAGCTCATGTTCTTTATTTGCTACATGAAAACCACCATTGGGACTGTTCTGAAATTCACTAAATTAAATTTAAAAATACACTTAAGAACTTCATGGACTTTGAATCATACCTTCTTTTTTTTCTTTTTCAGATGGCAATGGAGAGTATTTCATAAAAACAAAGTAGTGTTCTGGCTGCTGCAGTTCTGTCCTTTCACTTGACCATTTCCATGTCTCAGTTATCTATGGAGGAACAGAGTAGCACCTGTGAGAGTATTTGTCTGCTTGCACCTCTGTCCAAAGAGACTGTGAGAGATACAAAACTGGGTAAATGTCTTCCCCACTTAATCTCTGCTGCATCAAAAGTAAATATTGTTTAGAAAGCAAGTCTAAATCTTAATTATAGTGAATGGATCGACACAGCTTCAGACTGATTTATCCTATTTATCTAAACACCTACCAATCTCAGGCTGGGGATCTTCATCCCATTAGAGATTCCTGTCCTTCCAGGTACACCAAACTTTTCTTTACAAAGACATCTCATTCTTAAGAATCTTGAAGCAAATTGGCATTTTACTTTCTTTCCACCTAAAGATCTATTTTAACCTACCACACAGACATATGACACTGGTGTGCAATTTAGAGCTGGTAGTCCTCAGGGCTAAAATAACTCACTGCCTTATTCTATAAATAAGACCAGAGGCAAGGCAAGGTAATTTATCTTTGCATTTGACAAGCATTGGTATTGCGTAACTGGAAGAAGTTAAGGAAAACACCATTTGATTTGCATGATGAGCGACAGTGTTAGTGGGGATAAAAATTCATTTCAATAGAAGCACTCTGAGCTGAACAATACATTCATTAAAAGAGCAGTTTCCTGATTAGACGGTAGAGCAAATAGCTTTTTCCCATTTTGCCATCAGATCCACTTTACATAAGCAATAGCAGAGAACAGGGCATATGTTTATCTGGCTGCCACTTTTCCTGTGGGTGTACAATGACAGTACAGGTTCCCAATGCCATGGTGGAGCAGAAGGGGGTGATGACACTAGATATGTACAGCCGTGTGCAGAAAACAAATCTGACTGATTTTACAGGCAGGACTAATGATTCAGGTCAGCTGGATTTCTCACTATTTCAAATTACTTGACAGCGTAATTTTAACAGGAAGAACATTACTAAAATTGAAGTGAATATGAGAAGGGTCTGAAAAAAGGAGATTTTCACTGGGCTGTTGTCCTTGCAGCCATGACCTCAGCGTTAGGTGATTTGCTTACAGTATCTCTTGTGGGGATTAATCTGCAAAGAGACCTATGTGACTCGCAGATCACTCACCCAAGACTATAAGAACCCTCACTTGAGCTGGAGATTACTTATTTAAGATTACGTGTGCTCACTGAGCACATGAATCTCGCTTCAGTTTGATGGGATGAAGACAGTTTGTCCATCTTTTAATGTATTTTATTATGAGTGAGCAAATATAGACATAATTCACCATATTACTGGGATAATATCTGCATTTATTTAAGGCCCTTAGAGGTGAATCATATAATAACCACATTTATAACACAAATAAAATAAAGTAATAAACCAATAGGTTCGAATAACTAAGTCTCCAAATTATTGCAACAGATATAGCACAGCATCACCAGGCGGGCAAGGGAGGGGATTGTCCTGCTCTGCACTGAGGCGGCCTCACCTCAAGTGCTGGGGGCAGTTTTGGGTGCCGCAGTATAAAAAAGATATAAAGCTATTAGAGAGTGTCCAGAGGAGGCCATGAGGATGCTGAAGGGTCTGCAGGGGAAGCCGTATGAGGAATTGGTGGGCTCACTTGGTGGGTTCAGCCTGGAGAAGAGGAGGCTGAGGGGAGGCCTCATTGCGGCCTGCAACATCCTTGTGGGGGGACGAGGAGAGGCAGCTACCAGTCTCTTCACTGTTGTGATCAGTGACAGGACTAAAGGCTTCAAGCATGAAGCTGTGTTGGGGGTGGCTCAGGTTGGATATCAGAAAAAGGCTTTTCACCCAGAGGGTGGTTGTGCACTGGAACAGGCTTGCCAGGGCAGTGGTCACAGCACCAAGCCTGACAGAGCTGAATAAATGTTTGGACAACGCTCTCAGGCACATGGCGGGATTTTCTTGGGGTGTCCTGTGCAGGGCCAGGTGTTGGACTCAATGATCCTCAGGGGTCCCTTCAAATCCAGCATAGTTCAAACCAGTGTCTCAGAGAAAGATAATGTGTAAAAAAAAATATTGAAAATGGGTGAAAAAAGCATGAAAATGTACTACTCAGAATTGTAATGATCAGGAAGGGAAAGAATCAGATAATGAATGAATTAGCTTTCCTTGCACAGAAACCTCAGAACGAGCTGTTTGTTTGGAAAGATAATGAAAGACTGAACAAGGCAACAAAGCATGGAATGTGAAGAAGAAAATAAAGTGATTAGAGACAGACAGACTTTTGTATAAAACCACCAAAGAAAGGAAGAAAATAGAAAGAACATAGAAATTGAATCATCAAATAGAAAGGAAAAGAATCCAAGGGAATATCGGCTCTAGAATGAAGGCCCTACAAAAGATCTCTTTTTTTAGTTAAAAGAAAAAACAAAAGAAAAAAGGGATAAAATGCTGTTGTGAAAACAAAATTGTACCATTGCCTCACCAAAAGAAAGAAAAAAGATACAACACAGAAATGAAGAGAAAATATTAGAGAGTGATAGAAAAATTGTTAAAAAGTGTTAAAGAGATTTCTGCACTTTACTGTATCTCCCATTTCCTTGTGCATGGCCATTATATCTGTTGTTCCCAGTGTTGATCCAGTGTCATCACCATTGTCAGGGGTTTTCAGTAGCCCTTAGAGCACAGAGATATTTTCAGTGGTGTGGCAGTGGGATAACATTTTGCAATTATTTAAAAAGAAGAGGTGTGACACAAGTAATTATAGATCTCCTTAGTCTGATAGGCATCAGTAGAATAAATAATGGAATATCTAGTAAGGGATCCTGATTGATAAAGAAATTAAAGAGTTTACAGAAGAAAATATTCAAACCGAATGGATATGTTCGTATAATGCTATGAAGTTAGACAGCAAAATCAAAATTATTGATGTACACACCCAGGTAGAAGGAAAACTTCTACCTCGATATCTGATAACTTCCTGATTAATAATTGAAATAGCATGAAATCAACAGAAAAGATTGTAAATGAACCCCAAACTGCTTAAATAATAGTTCCAAAATATTCTTAGAAACAGGAAATCTTGCTGAGCTGCTGTCTCCACTGTGAACCCATAGGGCTAGGCTTGTAGCTGAGCACATTTAAAATTTTTTATCATATTTAAATAAATTAATCTTCTGCCATAACCTTGGAAGAATTTCTTAGAATGTCTAATTATAAAATCATACATGTCATAAAAGCAGGATGAAAAAACATAATTGCAGAATAATAGACCTTATTGTAGGAAACACTGATAAAGACTTGAGGTTTATGGTGGAGAATTATGGTTCCCAATGTAACAAGAGTAGTCGAAATGGTTAGCATAATTTTTAAATATGAAAATGAGAAAGGGCTGAATAGGAGAATTTTCATTCTCTCTTGCAATCAGCTCTGATGTGCCTGGTGTTGGAGTACCATATCTTAAAACCTGTCTTTTAAAATGGGAATTTAAGCAGCTGGAGAAAGTTCAGAAAAGATTGAGAAAAATAATGAGTTCGATGCATGTCTTTGAAAGTTTAATCTATTTAGTTCACAAAAAACACCAGTTATGGGTGAGTTGTTTACAATCTATATCCTTGGGGAAGAGATCAAAATTAGTAGCAATTTGGGATTTCTATTACTTTCCTTTTTTGTTATACTTCATCCAAAAGCAAGGAATATCTTCTTCCTCTACAGTGTAACAGGGAAGATTGAGGCAAGAGAAAAAGTGGTATTTTTAACAACAGAAGCATTCAGTCACTGTAGCAATGTACCCAGGCAGGCAATACATTCTGCATCACTGAAAATGCATATAGGAACGTTTGATTTTTCTCTCAAAGAGATATTCTAGCTCAAGGACAGTTAGTGGATGTGAAGTGGGAATTAATAAAGAGCAATCCAACAGCCTGTTCTAGGAGGAGGTCAGATTTTCAGACTGCGATGTGCTTTCCTGGCCCTGTCATCTATTAAACCCACACAAGCATATACTCTGGAAAAACTTGACATTGCCACTAAAGCCTTTCTGCTAAAAAACTCAGATGGCATAGGTTTGTGAGTGTGCAAAACATGTATCATGCTAAAGACTAAGAAAATGCAGCAAAAATATTATAGAGAAGTAAATAATTAAAAAAGGTGGAGCAGTCTCCTTGTCCTTGGATCTCTCAAGTAGTTTTAAAACATTAAAAAAAAAAAGTTTTAAGGCAAAGATATTTCTCAGACTTTGGTAAGTAAGGAAGTGCTGACATTCAGGACCAGTCTGAGAGATGCAGCGTGGACCTCCTGCCCAAACAGGCTCCAATGGTCCATGTATCTGTCAGAGTTCCTTAGAGATTACATCTCACTTTGTTAGAGCCATATAGACCCAAAATCCAGGGTAAGACCAACACACATGTAAAATTCAAAACAGCAAATGCCTCTTAATAAAAGGTTCAGCATCAGCAGTTATGCCGTAGGAAGGAGAGTGGGAAAAGCATTTATATGATGTAAGTAATGATACCCTGCATCACTGACTCTGAAGCTTTGCTTTGAGACTTGGAGGAGACCTTCAAAATTTGTGGTCACCGTGCAACCAGGACAAGAGGGAAGTTTACATGTGCCTGACAATGACAGGCAGTGCTGCTCTGCAGGGCATCCTGCCCTCTGTCACTGAGGAACAAAGATAAAATATTCCCTCTGTTTCGATTCCTCTCTGTCAGTGGTCCTGAGCTCTCCCTGTGGGCTCAAACAGTAGGCACTCCTACCCTGCCTGCCTCCTCTCTCCAGGGAAGGAGGCAACAACCATCTGTTTGCCATGCACAGACTGACCAAATTTAAGGAGCTTGAAGGTTGTTCTAGAGTCATACCTTTCCAGGGAAGAGGGGTTTGGCTTCAGCTGTTGAATGGTTTCCTATGCTTATGGCTTCTTCTATTCTCTTCCTTCACACTAAAGATGTGACGCCAACCTGCTTCACAGCCAGCAGACTGGCAAGGCAGTCAGCGAGCAAGCAGATATTGTGCTAATGCATCCTGCAGAGACACAGTTTTCTGTTTGTGTTTAGTACCTTTTACTGAAGGTACCAAAAAAAACCACCACACATTCCTGTCTTTTACAATAAGGCTTTATTCTGCTTTCTGTTAGGATGCTGTAGCAGGATGTCTTTTAAAAGTCTGTAGGATAAAGAGATAATGCTATGAAAGCTTTTCCCAGAGAGTTGAAAGCCATTTGTGTCATTATTTAGGCGCTGCCAGTAGAGGTTGTTCACCTACAAAATCATTGAATTCAAAGAAGCCTTAACACCACATACAAGTTCCTGTAGTAAGCAGAAGTTATATCCATATGTACTCCATCTTTTAATCTCATGAGTGGCAGCTGCTGCTAAGATTTTGTGACATGTGATACTAGGAGCAGGGAAAATTGCCTAACTGAGGAAGATATATGCACTGATGTGCTTTATCACCCAGAAGTCCAGAGGCTATCTAGCAAAACCAACTCTGTTCAAAGCTAAATTCAACTATGACCTTGTGGAAGAGAAACTCTCTCTCTCTGGCTCACTAATGCTATGCGAAGAACACTCAACTAATGTCACAAAATGAATTGTATAAGTGCTAAGGCGTCATTGAGAGTTCCCACTCTCAGTAGTCATTCCTCATTTAGGTCCTCTCACTGGTGTCTTCACAGGCAGATGGCTAGAAATGTATTTCGGCATTAAAAGGCAAAAAAGAGATGGAATTCAGAAAAAAGCCACCTTTTCTCCTGGCTGGTGCATCAGGTGAGCTGCACCTCTGCACACCATGCAGCTCCCTTGATAGTGCTGGCAGCAGGCAGAATTATTTTTTTTCCCTGAATTGTGTAAATTTTGAAAAAAAATTGAAAGGAAAACTTTAGGTTTACTGCCATGAATCAGACCAGGAAACCAGATCCACAGTAGTCCTACTGAGTGCCCCATTCTCTCAGATATAAAACCAGTCTTTCTCCAAACCAAGGAATGTTAAATTACTTATTAAAACATAACTGCTGCCCCAGAAGTGACCGAAAGGGGGACTACGTAGTCTTGTTTTGTCAGTTGCTTGGAAGGGGGAGAATTGCAGGTCTTGAAAATGAATCACCAAAATTTGAGAAGAGTCTAAATCGTAGACTGTTGGCAGTTATATCTCGAGTCTCTCACTCTTAGATTTGTTACTGGAAACATTATCTTCAAACAAAGCAATCCTTTTCTGAGGAAACTTCCATTGAAATTGTCACATTCTTACACAGGATTTTAGTTGAATCGCATCAGAATTTTCTGACAAAAAGCAGTCTGTCAGGAAATGCTGACTCATTTTTACTGAGACTATTTACTTTAGGTTTGATATTAAAGCCTTTTCTGTCAAGAGGAACCTGCTAGAAAATAAACTTTTGGTGGAAATCAGGTGAATCAAGAATACCACTAGCATTAAGGAAACCTATAAAGTCTATTTTCAAAAAGGACCTTGTGTTTCCATTATACTGCATTAAAACTATTTTCTACGTAGAAAAAGACTATTAAGCGAACAAATAATTACAAAGTAACTTTAAAACTTTACTAGACTGGTCTGGAAGATTTCTAATGACAGTTATTGCTTGTAAGGGTACTCATTTTTATATCTGTCTTAGGACTCTGCTAGTTCATCCGTTATACCTGAGGAGCCTGCAGCCACAGAGCTCTCATGTTTATGCCCTTCAGAAATCTTTCTAGGGAGCTGCTATGAAGCCACTGGCTTTTCAGATCTGAGTTTGGTCTTGACAGGATAAATAGCTAGGCTGCTCATTCCAGCATGGTATTTCTGTCCTATGTAGAAGTCACATTCCAGAATTTACTGCAGAACAGAAATGACAGTTTTCATAAAACCTTTTGAAAATCTTGGTCTCCACAGTATTGGTGATTCTGTGCAAATCATCAGTAAATATGGTGTTTAAGGTATCTTTGACCTCCGCCATACAGCAGTACTACTTCAAATGAACATTAGAAAAGGGAAAATTTCTGCTCATCTTTCACCTCCCTCCATGCAGATGCTTGTGCAGCCCTGAGGCTTACAGTAGATATTGTACAATTGGCATGTCTTACATGGATCAGCCCATCACTGCCTGCAGTTTGGTCAGGGACTGTCAGAGGTAGTTCTTCTTAACCATCACAGCAGAACTGGAATTCAGCCTCGATGCCGGAGAAAGCTCTGAGTTTATCACATAGTCTATAAATAATTTATTCAAACACTGCCACATCCTCCATGCACAATAGGATGTGGGAGAGCTTCTCTTCGCCACCAATGTAGCAGCGACTCCTCTCACAACGCACCCATAGTGCAGTGTTTGGGGGGTGCTTGCAGGAAATGTTACTTTCTGTGCTTAAACACAAAAGATGACAGGCTGGAATCGCCCATGCTTTTCCCACAGCAACCTCTCCACTCCTATGTCCCACTTTTCCAGGCTTTATACTTCTCAGCAACTCCAAAATTAAAGACTGTGTGTTGGAGAATACTGTAGTGACTGCTGAGCCTAAATGATGTTGGTAGGGTTAAACACACCGTTTCGTTTTGAAGCTCTGCTGCCTAGTGAATTACTCAATGGAAAAAAGAAGAAGTCTTCATATGTAACCCCAATTCTTCCACTATTTCACTGTGTAAGTTTCAGCAAGCAACTTATACTGTGTTTTCACTGCGCTGTCTGTTAAATAGAGCTGACTGTACTTGTCTGTTTTAAAGACATGTGGTGAGGTTAATTAGCTGATGTTTGTGCAGTGTTTTGGCAAAATAAAAACGCTTTTTATGGTCTAAATGTTATTATAAGAGTGTGTTGAAATTCTGCATGAAAACCTTTTTCATTGGAAAATACAATTTTGTTGAAAGAAACATTATCCCTGAAAAGATGTTTTCTTTTTTCTAGAGGATGTAACAAAACAGAAGAATGTTCCTTCCCTATACAGGTAAAAAAAGGAGAAGAAATTCAGTGATGTGAACTTCAAAACAAGTTTTCTCCCTCTAGATCCTGCCTGTCTGCTCCCTGACTGACTCTGGGGTCCAATCCTGTATCACGCCTCATCTGAAACACTTACACAGAAAAACATCAGAGCAGTCCAGAGCAGGGAATGTGCCAGAGCAAAGCTTCAATTACTTGCATAAATGGGATGCAAGATTGAAGTTTGCCTTCTCCAACTCTGTGTATGTCTTAAGACTCTTAAAGAATGGGCTGGAGAAATGGTTTTCTATTTATTCCGTAAATATATTTGAAAGTCTGAGAAGCCCAAGTGAGCGAAAGAGCGTATCTTCAAATATGTGGCAATTTGTTACAGGAATTCCCACAAATTTTTGATTTTATGATGTAGCTATAGCTTATCATTTTCTTGTCCTAGTGTGGAAATGGAATAGAAAGCAAAGCAAGTTATAAATGGGTTTTCCACTGATACAAAGTCTGCTAAAATTTTGCCTTTGGCAGCCTTGAGTGGCTAATAATAGAAATGAGCTACTTCTCTCATTTAGTTTTCAAAACCTAGAGGCAAAAGTTGGATTCCCTTATGCTCCTCCTACCCTCATACTTTCTATTTTTATCTGCTTCAGTGAAACTGGAGTGAAATTTAGTGCGACAGGGCAACACTGCAAAGTCTTTTGACCAATGAATACTTTGACTTCTGGTTAATCTTTTTAGTTTTATTCTGACTTCACAGAGCTCTAATAGAGATAAAAGGAGGTTGAGGGGTTAAATTTTTATTTCACGTTTTGATTTTTAGTGAAAATTCTCACTGAAATATAAGTAGGAATAAGAGGAAAGTAAATTAAAAACTTTAATAATGTTTTTCTGCTTCCCGAACAGCTCTATCTCAGCTTTTCTGGCATATAGACTTCCAAATGAAAGAAGAATCTGTTTTCAGCAAGGGTTTGCTTCCAGGGTTCCTTCCCTACAACAAATACATTTTCAAGTGGATAAAGGCAGCAGATCAATCATACACATCTTTATAGCAACCTTGATGGATTTAAAGAAACATTTCTTTCTCACCAGCCTCCGAATTGTGCTGTTTCCTGAGTCAAACACACAGGATCCTTTCTGGTTTTTCTCACAGGCTATAGCTGCTGATCTCCTTATAAGATCTGTCAGTCTCCCCCCAGTTTGTCTACAGCTTTTGTAGTAACAATACCCCTAAGAGAGCACTATATTCTTGCTGAAGTCTCTGCAGCACTGCCAGGAGTTCATTAATTATTTTTTATTCATGCATCTCAGAATGATGATTCCTTTCTCTAGCACAGCATCATTTTGTTGACTCCAGTTCAGGCTTCCTTCTAAGCCCTGTATTTTTTTTTTATTATTTTTTTTTTATTTTTTTTCTGTCGAAACAGACTTTCTCCATTTCCATTTATGCATTAGTACTTCTTGAAAATTTATGCTAATTTGAACTAATATCTCCAGCTAATTCTGAATTTGAATTCCATCCTCCCAGGTGTCAGCAACCTCTTCCAACTCGTCATTCACCTCCAGTTTTGGAATCCTGATGTCTGTTTGGTCATGCAGCTTCAGAAAAATATGGAATTCAATTTTAAACATGACTTTTCAACTCACAGTAACAAGCTTTCCCAGCTGGTTGTAAAGCACTTATGATAGCTCTGATACTGAGAACTGTTTTCAAATTTTCTGTGTCCATCTGATGAGCCGTGCCATAATCTCTAGAATATTGCCATACAGACAGCATTTTGAGATTTTTTTTTTTTTTTAACATGACTTCTACACGTTTTAATGCAAATATTCTTCACTATTTTTCATCATCTGATACACCTATTTGAGTTTTTTTGGAGCTTCATTTCTAGGAACGTTTTATAATTCAACTTTAGGATAAAGGTAACATTTTTTGCAGCTTCTATTGTCACTACTACTCCTATAGTCTGTGATCAAGCAGTTAGAATGTTACTGTTTGGAAAAGATTTTAAGATAAATTTTGTTACTGGTCAGAGTCTCAGAGGCTTTGCTTCCACTGGGTTTTAGAAATTGTCTTGCAGTTGTATTCAAGACCTCTAAAAATGGTTACAGGTAAATCTTTTGGCAGCGGACAGAGATAAGCCATATTAGAGCATTATTTTCAAACATCACTTAGACTAAGGGTTTATTCTACACTGCTCCTCACCTTTTCAGTCATCTGCATCTTTGCAAATTCTCTGTGCCCGTTCTAATACAGCAAACTTTCAGCTTGCACGCACTGAAACAAATCATTCACTGGGGAATATTGATAATGCTTTATTAGCTTTAGCAGAAAAAACCCTCTGTTTTAAATTGACTGAGAATGCCTATCTCATTTCCTTTAAGTTTTGAAAAATAGCATCTAAATCCTTCCTTGATGGGGACAGAACCCACCTGCACTAGTAGGTAATTTTATTGTACAATATGTTTAGCTGTGAAAGCAAAATACTGAGTAATTTCTGATAATTGCTTTGCATAAAAGGAGAAAAGAACACTACCTTTTTCAGTTCTAATTGCAGTGTAGATCACCTGGTTTACTGCCTCTAGCTGAGTCTCCTAATTGCCAAAATGTTTTAATTATTATGTACTTTTGAAGTGAACATAATATTATGACAGCTGTTTCCAATACAATGAACAGCAGCTGAACTGCATAACCACTTACTGCATGGAGTGAATCCTCTCAATGATTTTGGATCTCTCATCATTCAGCTCCATCCTTCATATCATGACTACCTCAGGGGATTATTTTTTTTTCCTCTCTGCCAACTTCTGTTCTTCAGTTCCAGGAGGCAATTGCTGGTAGGATTTGCAGACAGGTATGGTCACCTTCACACAGTTGACTAGCTCATTAATGTTGCCTGCTTGGGTTGCTGCTGGGGAAGTGCAGAGATGTGAAAAAAGCTGAGATTTGACATTCTGAAGGGAAAAGAGCTGCCGCTGTTACCCAGTGTAGATCTTGGTTATCTTGGAGAGATATGCTAAAACTCACAGGCAGATAAGGGAAAGGCATCTCTCTAATGGGAGAGCTTATGCCTGCAGTTGTGAGCATCACTTTAAATATTGATAGTGTTCAAAGCAACAGCTGTGGGCACATCAGGTGGTTTATAGCTTAAAAAAAAATACAAAGGAGTGACCTAGGTCCCCTTGCGACAAAATCTACTACATGATGCAACTGTTTTTACAACTCCACTCCTGCAACTGCTGACTCTATCAAGTCCTGTGTGTTTTCCTTAGTGCTACTAAGTGTAGCTGACACATCTCTCATGGTCAGAAAGGCAGGAAAATGTGGGAGCTTGCTGTTGTAGAGCTGTTCATGGTGTGCAAGCTATGTGAATAAGGTAATGACCTTTTGATTTTCCCCTTAAATATAAACTAACAAATTTGTTTCATTGACAAAACTGTGTTTCTGGAAGAAATCTAGTCACTGAGTTAGGTACTGAGAAAGGTACAGCTTGACACAGCAAAGGGACTGAACAGGCTGTGTGCTGGGTGTGCTTAACCTTACAAGTGTAAATGGAACTACTAAAACCGATCCTGACACTGAGCTATCTACCACTGGGGATTTGTTTCATTTTTCAGAAATTATTACAGAAAGGTTTAGTGGAAACTGCCTGGTCACTTGTTCTACATCTATGAGTTAAGTCTGCATTTGCAGCACCTTTTCAAGCAACCTTCCAGATTGCCTGATGTGGAATTGCTCCTTTTGTTTCTCTCTAACCTGAGAACAGTGAGTGCAGTGCACAGAATAACACTCTAACTACCACTGCCATTGTCTGAAATATATTTTATGCTTGTACTTGAACTACAATCCCAGAGTCAGAGCAGCTAATCTGCAAGATTGTTCCCCAAGAGATTTTTACCAGACAGTGTTTTACAAAGATGTCAGTAAAAGGTCAAATACCACATAGTTCTCTAAACCTGTCGTTGTATCTTTTTTACTTTTACTAACTACTTGCTCTGATCTAAGGGCTGCAAAGTCATAATGATTTGGTTGTTAGTAAAGTAAAAAACGTGTTAAATCATCTTTGTATTTCTTTTTTGGTGGGAGTACACTGTCTCCAAGCAGATGAATGGGAAAAAGGCATACTGACTCTCTGGTTTCACCCTTTCCCTAGCACCTGTAACAGGAAAATACCCTGGTCATTTCCACTGCAAAGGGAAGATGGCTTTCCCAAACTCCTGTGCAGCAAAGAGCTTTTCTTGTTACCTGTGTCTTTTACATTGTAAAAACAAAATAATGCTTAGAGCTCAATCTTTCCAGGAAACTGGAGTAAGCAATGAAGAAAAGTAGCAAATTTTGCAATAGCAGATAGCTTTACTTTTAGAGAGTAAATTGGATTACTTCATATTTGCCCCAGGCTAAGACTGTTTGGAAAATCAGGACCTTTGCTTTGGCTGACACATGGCAATTTATTAACCCACTGTAATTCAGCAGCATATGGGGATGAAAGGGAAAGGAGCAGCACCTTGGGAGCACCTGGAGGTCACAGAAACTTGGGCTGAGCTGCAATTTGGTGCTACTGAGAGTAAAAATTCCGGTGACCTATCTGCAACCTTCTGGGTATTGAAAATCAAAAACCTGTGAGCCAAGATGGACTCAATGCTCGTGTTCACACTCTCACAATGTTTATCTTATGAGAAGGTGACACCTGGTTGTGCTGGCATGCTGCCTTCCTCCGGACACTGGCCAGTGCCCAGGCGCCACATTTGAGTGCATCACCTACAAACTGCAAGATCTGTCTTTCACTATCAGCATCTCTAGATTTTACTGACATTCTCTAAACCCCACAAAGTACCTCTGAGATCATTAGGGCTATGGATTTTCCCTTCAGAACCCGGATAAGGTGAGAAACATAAACGTCCTGAGCCAGACAGAAAATAACTTGTCGGCAGAGCCTGGGGTAGAAATCAAGTCTGGGAAGTCTTGCTGCCCCCCCTTACTTGATCTCACTGCATTTTCACATGCTGAAAAAAATTCCCCTCAAAGGCATCTGTGGAATTTCTTCAATTGCACTATATTCATCAGCTAGCAATTTAAACAAGAAAGCTCTTGCAGAGAAAGTTATTAGGCTATTAGGGAATAGGTCAGAGAGTAAATTTTGTCAGGGAATATATTTAGAGACTATTTTATTATGATTATTTCTGCAGCAGATTCTTGAAATTGCCAGACACTATTTTCCTCCATCTACCTGATACCCAGCAGCTTGTGACCCAAATGCAGCATCGCAGACCCCCAAAGGCAGACACAGAAAACTGTCTCTGAACAAGTCCATTTCGTAGCTACTTGACAAATGTTTAATAACTATCTAAGCAAATCGGTCCTTGCTATCTACTGCTTATGAAATGAAGCCCAACTACAGATTTAATCCCCTTGAAATGTTAACGCAGAATCTCAGTGACAAGATGTAGTGGTTTTCCAACTGATCCATCTATGTATCTGCTCAGAACTGCTTCGATGGAACCTTTTGGAGGGGGGGAAATTACTTTCTCAAAACTCATTCTAAGAAGTGCAGTCTTGACTGCCATTTTTGAAATAGCATTTAGTGCTGAAGCTCTGGAAAAAAATTATGTGCATTTGCTAAATTCCTACTGTTCTTTACAGGAACACAATAGTTATCTTCTCTTAAGGGAACTCTTACTGCAGCAAAATCTACTCTGACTGTTTAATTCATTCATTCTAGAACACATCACATAGAATTGTGTCCAGATGGTTCTTTGGTCTCAGTGAAGGGGACTCCCTGGGCACTTTGTTCCATTTTCTGTTTTCTGTTGTTGTCGTAGAATAAGCTATTAGGTTTGAATGAATGATATGGAAAATGCCTAATCAGACAACCTCTGAACCCCAGAAGGCAGAAAACAGTGGAGATAGGACTTACAGGCAGCAACAAATTGTGGGGAGCTTGATTTTCCCACAGGTGCTCACACTCGAACTCTTCTTGGCTTCAGTTAGGGTTGTGGGTGTTCAGAGTTTCTGAAATCCATCCTCCCAAATTCACAGGCCGGGGATTGCAGCACTAGCTCAGCTCAGAATAGCTCTCAGGAGGTCTGACTCATGGTCTCTTGCTCTAATTGCCAGACGTTGCAGAGTTTGCAGGGAAATTACTATTGTTATTCAGGAAGGGTGTATTTAACTGTGTATATAGATCCGTATGCTTGACTAGTCTAAATTGCAGTAATTCCATCGACTTCCAACAGCTGAGACTCTTATCTTTACATTTTAGTAAAAATTCACATAAAATTCTGACTATTTGAAAGAAACTAGGCTTGCTGGTTATTGGTTTATGATTCCCTCTCGCATCATTGCTAAATTTCCAGTCCCAGCAAGTATGTATAAATAAACTTATCATCATGCTTTCTAATTAATACCTGCCTTTTGAAATTAATTCACAGGTATCATCACAATCCTTTCTTGATGCTGCAGCTAGTAATTATTACCAGGAAGTAATGAGTGTATGAGCAAGTGTATAAGAAAGGGTATTTAATTTTATTTTTTTTTATGCTTTGTATGTAGATTCACTGTTTAAAATATAAAGTTGAATCTCCAATGAGAAGAGCATTCAAGCTTATTAGGAGCACATGCATGTTCCTAGCAGCAGTTCTTTAAGCGTGTGAATAGCTGCTTGCTGTAAATGATGTCCCAGTTACAGAAGCAAAGATTGATGCACTGAAGGGCATTCTGTAGGTGGAAGCCCACAAATCATAACCTCTTGTTTGTTTTTCCCATTGCACTAAAAGAATACACACAGCTATTAATTGCTTATACTAAAATATGGTTGCTTCTCCTTTTTCTTGGATGCTTTTTGGTGTGGTTCCTATTTCAAAGTAATAATCCAATTGTATACTTTCTTCTAAGAGAAAAAATAGGTTATTTTGTGCAACATGAAAGCAAATGCTTGCTAGTGACATAATGCAGTTCATTGTTGCATGCAGTACTTGGTTTTTGCTCGTTAGTCCTGGAAACTTGGAGTAAAACACAAATTTTTAACATCTCTCTGTAGCAAATGCAAGCACAAGGATCTGCTCTGCAAGCAAATTCTGATTAACAAATTGCTGCCACTTCTTCCCTCTTCCTCACATGGGCATCTTCAGCACAGATTGCGTGGAGGGCAGATAAAGCAGCTGTGGAAGAAAAAATCCCACTCATTCCAAAGAGGCCAAATGTTGAAGTGAGGCCACTTTCATCCTAAGTTAAAATATGGCTCAACTAGAAAGGGATCAGTATTGTTTCCACAGGGTATGGTTTTACTGCTGTTGACTTTCTCTTTTTCAAGTCAACTTCAGTGTACAAGTATATCCACCCTTCTTTTTTTTATCCTCTTCTATTATACAACAAAAGGCAAGATGTACTTTGTACTGACAGTTGCTCTGAGAACTGCACTTACAGATTGTTGTAGTTACAGCAAATTCAAAGCTGGAGTGCAATGTCTGCTTCTTTATTGCAGATGGAAGGACTGGCTTGGAAAAATAGAAAGAACAGGCTGACTTCTATGTCATAACAAACCAAACCTGTATCTGAGTTTGAGAAAAGCTAAAAGACATGAGATTTAAATCTTGTTAAAACTCACCAAAAATAAATTCCTCACAATTACATTTTACTAACATAAAACATTTATGTGTGTCTGTCTTAAGGCTAATTCTTCTCTGAACTTTTGTTACTGGTTGTTTTTCTTCATGTTAGTGATTCCTGATGATGGAATGCAAGGATTTTTAAGTCCCTGTGGAAAGACAATAGTTCAAAAAGTTAGTTTAAGCAAAATTTCATGACCATCTTGTATTCTGCAAACCTTTTACCAAGTTTTGCTTATTCATGACGTTTGGGCAAACAGCCTCATGTTTTCCAGCGTTAACCAGAACAATTCAGGCTACAACCACTTCTGAAGAAGAGAGGGGGATCTCGGTGCCTGGGTAGGATCTCTGGGCTCCAGCTACCACTCTAGAAAGCAGAGTCTCACACAGGTTTTGCTACGTCTGTGAGCCGTGTGGACATGTCCAAGGTAGCATGAGAGGCCTGTGTCTGGCTACCAGAATTGTTCTCAAGGTGCCTAGACATGAACTGTCACTAAAATCCCCTCCAGGGAAGGGGTTGTCATGTTTCATTTTTTCCTCCCCACCTTGCTTGATCAATATGTCCCGACGCTTTCATGACATTTGTTCTTGACCTACAGAATTTTCACTTCATTCCTGACCTCAAAGAGTTTTGTGTGAAAGGTCTTCCTGGATTTATTTTTTGACTTGTACAAGCCTTTGGCAATTACTTCTACACCTTGATCCTGCAAGACAAAACCCTGCTTCCAGGTGTAGTTAGTTTTTGCTTTGATTAATTTGGGATATATTTTTAAAAAAAAATCAAAATTTTGAGCTCTATCCTTCAGCATTGGGCTGAATGCTCAAGCTCAATAAATTTGTTCTTCTCTCTTTGCTCATTATGCACTCTGTGTTCAGCCTAGCACCGCCTAACAAGCACTCTTCAATCCTTTATATAACTCCTGAAAACTCTCACTGTAATCACGGCATTGAGAGAGCTGTGGTCTGAGAGCAGAAAAATATCTGGGCTTTCCTAAATTTCTCTCCAGTGGTGACATTGACTCTCTCTGTGACCTTGGAGAAGTCATTTGGATCTATGTGCCTTTGGATTCACAAGCATTTAGGTTGTAAGAAACAAGGCTGATGGCCCACATGTATCTGTAGGAGTGAGTGGTGAGGAGAAAATGAGCCATAACTTAATATGACATGGATCCTTGTTTAAAGGAGCAGGAAGAGGTACCTTTCAGTCTGGTAGGGATTTCAGGCAGAGTGTAGAGTGCAGGCAAATTTGAAAGTTCATGTGCAACTTTACTTGCAGAGCAATTACCAAGTAGGTTTCTGCAGAAATCTCTCCTGAACCTGATACTGATCCCTGTCTTTCTTCACATGCAGTGTGATGGCACAGAGCATATGAATTGGAGGAGGACAGCAAATTAGGGAGACCTGTGAGCACAGAGAGGACAGGGCAACATTCAGAATGTTTTTGCCTAATTGGAGAAAAATTGTGATTCATGAGAAATAAATACAACCACCTGCACTTAGGAGTAATTATCTGACAAAACGCAGAGTGGGGAATGAGTGATGAAAATGATATTACATTAACCTGGGATATGGAGAAGAACTCACCCTTAATGCCAGTTGTCAACGTTGAGAAAAGGGCAAGTACTGAAAGAAAACATGTAAAAAAAGAATAGATGTTACAAGCCACCTGGGATAACCCTTCTTTGGGTGCTTGTAAGGCACCAGTTGATTCACTGTATTCATTTTTGGGTACAAGACATGAAAAAAAAGCATGGGAATGGTCAGAGTCTGAATAGCATTGCTGTTCTAACTGATTGAAGTGACAAAGTGTAATGGATAAATTCTTAAAGAATTTCAGTTTCGTCTCCTGGTAGCTAACTTGGAGGCTTTCAACAATCAGCAGGTCTTGGAAGGAGGACTGGGAATCCTCTAAATCTGCCTGTTCTGCACAATAGGCCCTTTGGACTTTTCCAAAATATATAATTGATAAAGTTGGAGAAAATGGAAAATTCCACTTAGGGAACATTCACAGTCTTGTTTCAGCAGAGGCACAATTGTCCTCCAAGAGGAAAAGGGGGAGTAATAATTTAATTTTTCAACATTTTCTTTTGATATGTATATTACTTTTCACATCTAGAGTTAATTGGTTTAAATGTGATTCTGGCCTCTGGCACCACAGGGGCTCTGTGTTTATCATTCTTTGGTTCCAAGAGCAAGTTTGAAAGGGAATGAACAAATAAATAGACAAATAAATAAATGAATTGAATATCTGTCAGTCACACAAATTCATCTTTAGTCAAGACTGGCTCTTTTATTTCTTTCTGACATTACTGTTATCACTACAACTGTCATTCTTCATTGTGCTTCTTATTTGACTTCTTAATTGCCCTCAAAGTACTGAGAGTTTTTCAAGAAATCCTTTTCTTTTGCCATCTCATCATGTACAGCTATCTTGACCTCTGGGTGATGCATGGCAAATAAAGTTAGGATATAACCTCAGGAAAACCTTATCATAAAGTCATAAGAGCCATGCTGTACTGGGAGACATCTAGCAGAAATGGAAGAGCCACCTTCTGTGACCAAAAAAAACCAAAACAAAACAAAACAAAACAAAACAAAAAAAAAGAACAAACCACTGAATACATACGATTAAAAGTGTTAGTAGGGCTGTGATAAGGTTGATACAGGAATTGCTAGATGAAAGATCAATCAGAAGTTTGTGTCGAATATTTAGGAAGAGTTTAAGACCATTAGCTCCCAAACAGTGGTTATGAAGCTCTTCTGAGCTGTCACTTCCAACAATTTGAGAACAAAAGGTTTTAATCTACAATTCTTTTTGAACTGAAAATTTACAAAGAGCAAGAACTGCTGCTAGTGCTAACGGAGATGAAACCAGAATAGCACTAGGTCAGTACACTGTGTGATTTGAGTGCTCCGACTTTTGCTCTTGGCTGAAACCATCCCAGATTCAGAAGAAAGTGCCTATGCGTGGTGCTGACTGTGCAGTGCAATGCTGGGGGTGGTAGGGGTAGCTGCTGCATTGTCAGAAGGCAAGTTGTTCAGAGGACATATTAAATTAAGGATCTGTTTGGTTGCCCACATGGAAATTAAAGATCCCAAGACAAGTTTTAAAAAGAGTGGAAGACAAACCAAACAATGATTTGCCTTCAGAGCCACTGGCCTATTCAAGCATCAAACTCATTACTTTACAAAGCTTGTGGGAATACTTGCACAGAGTATGAAGTGCAGTAATCCATCTGGTTTTTTTTCTTTTTTTTATTACCTGGAACTAGGTAGGCTACACAGTCTCTCAACTCCGTCACAATGCTTAGCTTAATTCTGAGCAGACTGAAACCCAATTCAAAGCCAAATCAAAATCTCTCTGGAGCGCAGAGGAGTTTTCAGGCTGAACCAAGGGTTTTGCCTACATAATGGTCTCGTTTGTCTTTCTGTGTTTGTGATTTGAGAGCAGTGACATCCTCCCTAATCACAGCTGCACTTTGCAGACTGTCCTGTTCCCCACACTCCCTCACAGCTGAACTGGTGGCAGGTATTTGAGAGCCACTTACAACTTGTTTCAACTGCAGGTGCTGAGTACAAGCCAGGAGGCTTAATTTTCTATTGATTTTATTTTTATTTCAGGGCACCTGTCCAAAAGATGTTAAAATCTCAAAACTGAAATAAGATGATCTTGACCCTCTTTTCTGAGATAATAAGTTCTTTATTTTGGTATTTGTGACAACACACTTGCATTCTGTGGTGCAGGCATCAAAGCATGAAGGCGAGTGGGAACTATCTCAGGGCTCAGTTCAAAGGACGGGCTTGTTTGGGGAAGCAAACGGCAGAGGAGATTGTGGAAGATCCTGAACTCTGATCTTCCTAAAATCCATTAGTTTTATGGGTTACTTTTAAGTAAGAATCTACTGCATATTTGGAATGTCAAAGGTTTTATTGTCTATCTCCTAACTAATGGAGATAGCTTTTGAACAACTTTGGGACAATTTTTAATTTTACTATGCACTCCTTGAATTTTGACCTGCAGAGCAGTATGTAGCCATTCTAAATTACCGAACATTAAAGCACTTGGTACCTTTCATAATATAAAAGCGAAGAAGCTTAAAAAAAATATCCATAAAACTTAATTAAATCAAGAACGGTACTAATATGAGAATACTTAATGAATAAAATCATCAGTATCAGGGAAGCAGGATACTCATTGTGTAGAAATAAAACTCTTTAGAAGACATAAAATACATGAGATATGAGAAGAGTTTTCTTCTTAGATTGGAGGGATAACCACTGTAGTCTTCTGTAGGTCAGATCTTTTGGAACATAAACCAGAAAAACTTCTTTGGCTGTTACTGAACTATAATTATTTACTGCAACTGACACTCTGTTCCTAATACTTTTTGCAGTGAGCTAAGTATATCTTCTGAAACAAAATGAAATTATAGGTTGCATCTAGGTATAGTTTTACGAGTTTGACATTTTGTGAAAGTTTCTTGTCTGAAAGATGCAGCCAAAGGATCCCTAGAAATAACTTTTTCTCCTCAGGATTGTATAAATTTTCCCCATCACATAAAAAAATGACATGGAACTGTTTAAAATATTGGACTGTCCCAGAAAGAAAAATGTGGCTATCTTAGCAGTAATCCTAAGCACTGACTTCATTAGAATTAGATGGGATTTACACTGCTGAATGGGAAACTAGAGTTACTGGCAGCATTCAAGGAAACAAAGAGAAAATAAAAGCAATGCACCTTATCCAAAACCCAAAATGTGTGGCAGAGAAACAAAAGCATTGTTAGTACTGTAGCTCCGTGTATATACTTACTGGAGTGGATAAAAGGGTATGGCAGAATTGACCTGTAGATTTGTAAGCTAAGAGAAATTTCAGGGGAGACTCTCCTTCAAATATCTTCTGGGCCCAAAGAAGTTTGACAAAGCTTGGGTCCTACTACACTCTGTGTGAGAAGAACACCTGCAGAGTAACTGTAGGGAGGCAGTTGCTTGTGTATTCATTAGAATTTCTCACGTTGAAACACACTCATAGAAATAATAAGATTTCTTGATGTGTGTTTATTTCCCACTGGTACACTGTGTTGCATTATGATAGCTTTGCAGTCACAGTGTGCTTGTTCTGGTTGAAGAAGCACATTCATTATAAGCTCTTCTTTTCAGATGCTTATAAATTTCTGGAAAAGACTAATTCTTTGGCCTGACATTTCCTTTGTTCCAGTCTAACAAAAGGTGCTGATCGTTTTCACTCTTTTTCCTTCTGTATTTATTAAAACATATTTGTTGCTTTGGGGTTAACAAGCAAATAAATCCCATCCAGTTGGTTATCACATATTCAAATAACATTTTTATCCATAGCTAACTCGAAATATACTGTATCTTAACATATTCTATCTTAAGTGGACATAATCAGGATAAACTGTCCTGTGGAAATCTGACAAAAATTGAAACAAAGCTTGTAGTGATTAGAAAACTCTCATGCTAAATGTCATGTAAACTTGATCCAGGATTCAGCCAGTTTCAGTCTTTATTTCAAGTCATAAGCATGACATTTCCATTTTTACAGAGAACAAATTTTGTTGACTTAAATTAATTGAGCATTCATCTTATAATCCCTACTAGATGGTTTTCCTGAAAATCTGAAGCAGATTTTTGAGGCTGAGTACGGCTTTCAGAGTTTGACTCTGTTGGCTATTCATCTGTCTTCACTCTCTACAGTGCTAAAACCCTGATTTCCAATATATGCTTTGTGTCTGCCACCGCTGACATGTCTGGAGCATCACTCTCTGAAGCACAACAGCAGTTGTTTAAGAGGTGTCATTTAGCCTGTCCTAATATTAACCACTCTTGACCTTCTGCACACAGCCCTCCTTCCTCTCAAGCCCCGCTAGGGTGTTTAGATGAAAGCGTAATTATCGGAGCTTTCAGTCCAATCAGCTTTTCCATGCTTCAGAGCCCTGCATCATGCAGCACACCACAGTCTGCACTGTATGTGTGTGCCTGCCTCAGGCCTGAGCTGGGAATTCAGCAGAAATAGGGAAGAAGAAAAAAGTCTGGCAGATTTATTTGGTTTACCATATCTATTCAAGGCTAATCTGCAAATTTATCCATGCTGCTGCTATGAACTGAGCAATGTTTATTGAAGCTGGTGAAATTAAGTAGATTGAAGCAGAGAATGCCAGATTGAAAAAAACCTGCAAACAGTTTTAAAAGTTTCTGTGTTTTCACCCCAGCAAAGCCAGGATGTGTACAGTTCAGGTTACCCCATCCATGAAATTTTAAACAGCAAATTTAAAAGCCTTGTACATTGTATTTGCTCATGAGATCCTAGGGGGAAGATTTATATTCAAATATATACAGTCATGCCTTTTTAAAGACATTAGACATTTATCTTTTAATATGGGTTTCTGAATTGCATTTCTATATGTGTGCTAACTCTCCTGTTTCCTGAAATGTGTTGAAGTATGAGTATTAAATTTTCTTCATGAATTCAGGGATACTCCTAGAGCTGGTATGAAATGTCACAGCTTTTCTGAAGTGAAAGAGACTATGGTAATTTACAGCTGCTGTTCCATAAATGTGAGTAGTACCTTCAAAACTATGTTCCATTGCCCAGATTTACAGTCACCTTGGGAACAATTACTCTGTATTGTATATTTAGATTCTCATTGTCACGTCTTTTCTGGTACTGAATCCCAGCAGTCACTCCCAGTGTAAAATCCCCAGTGTGTAACATGACAGTAGGCATGTCCCACAGCATAGGAACAAAATAAAGGGGAATTATGCAATCATTTACAAAAGGCAGTGAGGGTCTGGTGGATAAGGAGAGAATCAGCACAATTATAGTAAGCAGATGTTCTACTATTGCCTTTAGTGGAATATATTCCTTGTTGTGGATGATCTGAGGGCTTAATGACATGATCAATATAAAGTACAAAAGGAGGCAAAGCCAAATCAGAATAAAAACAGAGACCGATGTGCTGTAGGAAAATATTATGGATGCAAAAATCTCCTCAAGGAAGGAATAAAGGGATGCCAGCTCTTATTCCTTCTTGTCTTCTGAAAGCCGAGCTCAGATCCACAAACTTGGTCTGACCACAAAAATGATAAAGAGATTGAATATTTATTTCAAAGAGTAACTTTGAGAAAGCTTCCCCCATTTGTAAAGTCCGGGAATCAGATAAAGGTGTATGCATCTTTGCAATGTACATGGACATTCACTCACAGGATTTTGTCTGACGAAGGGAGAGACTGGACATATAAAAAATATGCCGTCAATATATGGCAATCTTCTGGTGCAGATAAATAATAAAATACCCACTGTCCCAGGGTGTGTGAATGGGAGGTATGACTTCTGAGCCACTGTCCTTTTCCATTGACTAAACCTCTTTTTGTACCTTACAGCCTTGTGACAGCATTCTGAATTTCATTGAGCCACCTGCTCTGTGTCATAAATTTCCATCATGAGATAGAAATGTATTAAATAGTTGGGAGTTACTGATCTTGGATCTCCTAGAATTTTTAAGTATTCCCACATAGTTGGACCAATGTTTACTTTATGGAACTTTGTTGTTTCTGGATGGCAGCTGCATCTTCATGGTCTTTTCTGAGTTGTCTGGATCAAGGATACCTCAAGTGTCCCAAATTTATATACTTCAGATATATTTCATTATTCCACTACAGAAAGAACCTAAAACCTCAAAGGAAGACATCACTTTGCCACAGGTATAACAAATTTTTAAAATGTTTAATTGTTAGAGAGCAGTTGCACCATTACCCAGAGAGGCAGGGGACAAATAAAGTGAAGATGGCATAATCAAATTCTCTCCTAAAAATCAGTCTTATGTACCCCCAGGGTATAATCTATGAGTTCCACAGAGGGGCTTTTTTTCTTATACTATTACATTTAATTTAAGTTGTTAATTGTTCATTTCTATCAAATATATTAATGTAACTTCGCTTCTATCAACTATCCAGCTATCAAATTTAGTTTGATTCTAGGGTCTTCTAGAAACAGGAAGATGTGCTTGAAACCTGAGTTTTGAGGTTTTCTATCCCTGTTTTAAATGCAGTGGAAATTAGAGGTAATTGATCTATCACTAGCTTGGTGCAGCTTTAGGTGGCTTATCAGGTCTCTGATCCTTGTCTCAGTTCCAACACAGATTTACAGAGGAGATCTGGATATTATCACTAAACTCGCGGGGTCAGAGTTTCCTGTAGGTAGTGCAGAAGTGATTGTAGTTCATTGCCACCTTCTGATTAGGGTGAGTTATGCTTGTAAAGCCCTTCATAGATCAAATGAGCTATATGAGCCTCACAAAGGCTAAGGTAATGTTCCTTGACTGTGGATCCCCCCAGGAACTAGAATATAATAAAACCCTTTCCTATTGCCACAGCAGTAACTTTTGGTGCTGCAGTAGACAGATAAGAAATGGACTTTATCCTCTCTCCAGATCCCATTTGACCCTAGAGGTCTGGGATTAGAAATCCAGCATAAAATTGGTATCTGGGAAAAAAAAAAAAAAAAAAAAAAAGTCTGGTAGACTCCATAAATCTGTTTTTGATATATCATTGTTGAGCAAAGCCCACCACTTCTTCCCCCTAAGGACGGTGACAGATGTGTGTCTGTGCTTGAAAGGAAGATGGTGTGGGTTTCGCTGTTAAGGAAAACAACCTATAACTTTTCCAACTACCCTATTTTTGAAGTAATACTGAATAGATCATCCACATCTGTGATGATCATGGCAAGCAAAGGAGGGACTGGCAGCACCAGGCAGTGATTTTCTGTAATGGAAGTACGTTGGATGCTTACAGTTCCAAAATGATTATATTATACATCCTTTCTACATAAACCTCATTTGCATAACTGAATCATGAAGCATCTTTGTGCTAAAGAAAGCTGATGTAAAAGACCACCAGAGCTTAGTTTTTGCCTAGCTAGCTTGCTTTTTCTTTCTCTCTCTGTTTTGAACATCTGGAATTGGCAATGGACAAGAGTGACATTTCCTAAAGTGCTCTTCAGAGGAGCAGTACTGGGAATACCACTCCTTGTTCCCCTACTTTCCCTTTTTTGCCTGTCAGTGATTTTTTCCTCTTCATAAGCTCCTTTGCTACCCTTGCTTTCTCAAAACACCCCTTGAACAAAAAAAGCCTTCATATTCTTCCCCTTGCTACACAAGCAAATATCTTGCTTGGTTAATCATTTATCTACAGACTTCCTGTCACAACACCTTTTTTGTTATTTATCCCCTCGTAGCACTTTTATGAGATTTTATGTATCTTTCCAAGCATGAAATAAGTACATGCACTTCCAGGAAATACACTTAACAGACCAGTGGGATAGATATTCTCCCTGAGGTTAACAGCTCTATTCCATATTTGACTCACTATTTGAATGGTACTGGAGACAGATGGTTTTCCTTGCGACATTTTGATCTTCTTTTCTGGCTGTTATTTTTTAATAGCAGTAATGTATGAATTTTTAAATTTACTGAAAATATTCTGATAATAATAATTTTAACTTAAAATCCTAATCCACTTGAATATATGGTCCCATACCTTTGTGTTAATAGAAAAGTACTTGAAGTTAGTGAGACTAAGCACTTTTTAGAAGGGTTTTTGTGATAAATGTGTCAAATACTCCCTTCTTTACCATGTAAGAAGATATACTTGGGAATTTTCCTTCAAAATGCATTCAAAACTTGTAAAGATGTTTTTAAGTAAACTACGTGGTAGGATTTTTCAAATCAATTGCATAGAAAACAAATAAAACAACCCCCAAATATGACAGAATCCATCATGAATGTCTGCTCCAGTACAAGAAAAGCAATGATGGAGCTTTGAAATTAATATACTAATTGGAATTTTGTCTGTTGCAAATTTCAACTTATCTTTCTGGAAAACAGGGATCTATTCTTCAAATAGCAAAAATGGTAGGAAAGAGGTTTTCCATCAGAGAAATATTTGAAATTTAGTCTGAGACAAGTTATTACCTCCCATAAAGAGATGCATATTTATGCTCTGGGTGCCAAAAGAAATGACTAAGTTACTGAAGAACAGCTGTCTTGACACATCCATATTTAGTGCATGTACTCAGTCATCAGGGTGATCTGTGTTAGTTTAGCCTGTGTTGTTTGTAACTTGTAAGAGAGTGACAGTCAAATGCTGTTTGAAAACGTAGGAACTTGTGTCCCTCACAAGTAGAAAGCTGTGGTTTGATGCAATTTTTTCAATATTTAAGCAGCTCCTTTTGTTTTTAATATTTAAACATATACTTAATATTCAACATTAGCTTAAGCCCTACTGCTGTCAACAGGACAAAAGCATGTCACCAGATACTTTCCTGAATGAGGGTTTTATCTCAGCTAACTTTGTCGTCATAAATATTTTTACTAACATGGGGAAAATCTCCTTTTTGGAGGTTTTCTCGATCCTTACTTGTTCTGTCTCTTGTTACTTGAGAGAAGAGACTGACCCCCTCCTCACTAAACCCTCCTTTCAGGTGGTTGTAGGGAGTGATAAGGTGTTGCCTGAGTCTCCTTTTCTCCAGGCTAAATAACCCCAGCTCCCTCAGCCACTCCTCATGGGGTTTGTTCTCCAGGCCCTTCACCAGCTCTGTTGCCCTTCTGTAGACATGCTCCAGCACCTCAATCTCTTTCTTGTAGTGAGGGACCCAAAACTGAACAGGGGAGGGGTGGTCTCACTGGTGCTGAGAACGGAAGAATTACCACTTCCCTAGTCTTGCTGGGAACCAGGGAATATATCCCACTAGAGACTGGATTAATGGGTTTTTGGCTTTCAGTGAGCCTTAGTGGTGCTTAGCCAGACCTTTAAATCATGTACACAGAAATCCACATAGTTTTGCCATTTCAAACCTCTTGGTTATCTAGCTCATGGTAGCAATACTGCTTTAAAAATGCATGGATTTAAGTATACAACTTCTTTATTTTCTCATTCACAAGTCTTTCTTTGGCCACTGCCAGGCCCTTGGGTTGACCTCCTTTAAGTTTCTGCAGCAGCACACCAGTTTTGCTTGGGACACTACACAATCCAGAAGGAAAAAGATGCAGCTCTGCACAAAGCAGGCTCACACGTCACACACTGTGCTCTCTCTAATGACTCGAATCTTTCCCAGGGCTTGCTGATGGGCAGAACTCATGCTGAACCAGGGCTGCCCGGGCTGTGCTAGCAAGGCTGGCGTTAATTATTGTGCAAGTGTTTATAGATTCCCTGTGCTCCCGGCTCCCCTCGGCACTGCGAGGCATGTCCAAATATAGATAAATTGATTTCAGCCTTAAACCACAAGATAGAAATTGCTGTGAGCTTTGCATTAAAAGCACCAAATTGTTATTTCTTTTACTTATCTTCTTTTTATTCCTTAATTCTGCTCAGTCTCCCCTTCATTTCAGTGTTCTTAACACTTTGCTCCTTTTAATTCACTTCTGGGGCCTTCTGGTTATTAATTTTTGGTTAATTTAATACAACAGTTTGAATTTGATTATCTGAGAGGCTATTACCCATGCATGTCTCCCTGGTAAAGAGCAGAAAAGTTCAAGTTTAAAATGGATTTGAATGTAGCACTACTGAATTTTTTTGGATAAACTTGGACTCTTTCCTAAAACTTTTATGCACTGTTAGTGCAACATGTAACTGACCTTTTAAAAAAAAAAAAATCCTAATTTTGTATATGCATGCATAAATACAGATACTCATTTATAAACATACACTCACAGTCTTGTAGTCTTCTCACTATGATAAAATCAATTCTCTTGGTATTTCCCACTGGGATCAAAATCAGAAATGCCAGGCAGCCTCAAGCAGATTGGTGACATTTCAGGTCAGGCTTTACACACCAGATTTATACATTTGGATATTTATTTAATTATACTAAAAGCACTATCTTTCATTGAAGCTATAGAGAGTCATAAAAGTTTCCTATTTATTGTAGTTCAAGACTTTACAGACAAGGAAGGTACATGTAAAGTGCAATTTTTGTTCTAAACACATCATGCTTTATCCTCAGCAGAAGATTCTGTCCTGGTATATCTAATTCCTGGAGAGATTTCAGTAGTAGCATCCTCCAGAACCAAAAAAGAGTGATGTAGTTGATGCATTTTTTGGAAAGACAGAAAAATTGAATGAGAGGTACATTCTGCATATTTCTGCAGGAGGGAAGGGACAAGGAAAAAACTTGCCCAAAGGTTGGAAATACAGACACTTATGTAAAATCTGACTCTAAAAGCTTTAGCACCCAGAAAGTGTTAGGTCCTCACCTGCATGACATCCACTTCAAGTAGAATTAAATATTTCAGTAATTACTTTTCCACGTTCACCACCGAGTAGCACTTCCGAGGCAACTCAGTCCTGCCTGGTGATGTGCTCCAGCCTCCTGTTTTGGATCTTTCCCAGTGGACATTATGGACTGTGCAGAACTTAGGTTGTAGCTCAGTGAAAAGGAAGTGTTTTGGGCCTTGGTGGCCCAGATAGTGGATGAACCCAACCCCAGAGCTTTCTGCTATAGCCCTGTGTTGCTCTCAAGTCAGGGGGTGAATAGAGAAATCTGCACAAGCCCAGCAACTTCCACCTCTTCCAACAAACTCAGGCAGCTGCCAACTCTGCCCCATCCCCCAGGCCTATATAGACTTGTCCCATACCAGCAACTGGCACAAATTTGGACCAGCCAGGGCAGACCATCAGCCAGACTTGCACTGCTACTACAATCCAGGATTCGTGGTCACCTTGTCAGATTTATGGCCTGTGATGTGATGCTCTCCTCTTCCTTCTTTGTCCCACTGTCATCCAGCACACAGAAATCATAGTTAATGATGTGAGAAACTATTCCTTCACAATTCCTGCTGTCTGAAAAAGCTCTTTGCAACTCTTTGACTCAGTTGAGTTCTATCTCTTCTTATGTCATAACTACTGTTTCAGTTTTCTTTCTGACATACCTCAGCGTTGTAGCATTTTGTTCCTACTTCTTTTATTTATCTAATTTTTTTCATTTTACCTATGAAAGTTATTCTAGTAAATGCCAAACTACAGCTACTTCCTTAATATCTGTGCACAATATTTACGTGCTTGTCATCTCCCCATGAGACGTATTTCACTTTTAGCAATATTTGATTGTAATTTTTGTATGGTTGCCCATCTCATAAACTCTCAGACCTCTGATTTCAATGGGACTTTACCTGGACTTAGTGGGGATTAGGCCACTCATCTCTTTTGAAAATTACTTTAATCTGGGGACTGGAAAAGCTTTTTTCAGAGCTCAGTACTTTTCTTTTTTTTTTCCCCCAACTACTATGATTGAAGCTCTGTAGGAATGGCCCTCCTTTATGACAATGTCATTGATATAATGATTCCGTTAAATAAAAACCCATGAAAAGTTATTTCAAAATGAGAGGTTATGTGACACATCACAAAGAGGCTACAAAGCACAAACAAAACTTGTCTAAACATAGACAACCCCATAAGATTAAAATAACTCTGTCTGACTTTGGTTCTCTCCTATATAATACACAAGACTGTCTAAATGACACATGGTTAGCAAAGTTACTGCAGCCCCTATCCTCCACCAGAGATAATGAATCACAACAGGGAATTAGAAATAAGACCTATACAACCGTGACATTCACGTTCCCAATAAAAGAGGATACTTTTGTTTGTCTGTATGTCTTTTGATTTGGTTTGGTTATTAACATTTGATGATACCCAACAAAGCACTGAGCTCATGTACAATTCAATGGTTGATTTCTTTTTCTTGTTTATGTGTATATATATTTTTTGGCTGCTGTTTTTACCCTCTGGAACTATTTCTATTTGCTCTTATGGACGTAAATGGCAAATACTGTGCATGACAAAACCTACTAAAATTGAGTGCCCACAGTCAGTGTAATTCCTCTAATAACTTTTCTCCCAAAAGGTATGAGGCGATCACACAGCATATGCACAATGGTAGATTTGTAGTCATTATCTCCCAAATGTGTTTGTTAACAGCTAGATTCTGGGCAAGTAACCCAATATGCTTCAGTATATTCTGGCTCAAGAACTACCAATGAATGTCATAAAAATGTTATCGTATTTCATCTGAGAGGTTTTGTTTTGTTTTGTTTTGTTTTTTTCAATTTCATTTTCTATAATACCTTAAAGCCACCATTTTCACTTACTAGCTTATTTGAGACCTTGCAAGATTTGGGAGCAGAATGCAAAGTATAGCTAAGACCAATGTCATTTTTCTAGCATAGCGGTGTTGCATTTCTGTAACATGGCATCGTTTTGTTTGAGCCTCCAGTAAATGAATATCACACTGTAGCTTAATTAACAATTTTACATTATACACTGCTGTAAATTCTGCCAGGGAATCAATTCCACAGGCAATCCACTGATGCCCAAAAAAGGCAGGTATGATCATACAAATACATATACAAAGGCTTACTGAAACTAGATAGGATTAATTCTTTACAGGCAGTGAGATTAATTCCAAAGATAACAGGTTTTTTTGATAGAGGGGAGGGAGCCGCTTTGAGGTTTTTTGCAACAACTACATGAAAGCTGAAGGTACTACCTGAGGTTTAAGCTCGTGAGGACAGGATCAGAATCTGTGATTTTCATGTCAGCTTTATCTGAGACATAGATAATAAGATATGTTTTAGGAAATTCAGATTAGTTTTTTCTTAACATGAAAGCATTTCATACCTATAAATAAGAATTTGGTGTGCCTGAGTGACTTCCTTTCATAGCAATTAGTGAGACTTGAAGAAGTAACTCAGTAGTGAGAATTTTCAGTATGAAGAATTATCAGCCATCTTTCTTTTCGAATCACCTGGGGTTTTCTATAACACTGCCTGATATTGCAGGACTCTTTTGGATTTAGTATTTAGAGACAACTCTCCCACCATAATGAGATGTGAAAACTCTTCCAAGAGATCCTTAATTATTCCTTTTTAATAATCATAATGGTCCAGAAACTATAATTTCATGTACAGAGCTCTGATATATGTATTTACCTATGCATGCATGAGAAGCCAGACGAATGTACACAAATTTCATGCAAGCACATGTGCATATTCACACACTCACTAACTCATGCAATCACTAGGAATAGTGTATGCAAGTGCTTTGACAGATAAACACTTATGGAATTTTCTAATTTCTGCAGGAAAACTTGAAAACACTTCCATTTCTTTTGCTAACATGCATTTCAAAAAGACAGCAAGGATTAATAACAATAATGGCATGAATTTTGAGGCATGTTGTTGGTTATTATTATTATTACTATTATTATTATTGTTGTTGTTGCTGTTGTTGTTGTTGTTATTATCATTATTTCCTGGTAAAAATAGAAAATTCCAGCAAAAGAAAATTTTGCAGCAAAAGTGAGAGCAAAATTTAGGTCGCTGTTTAATAACTGAGAGCTTGCCTGTCTAAGGAAGACTGTAGAATAACAATCTGCAGACAGACTCTATTCCTTGTAAATTATTCTTATGCTGTTTTAATTTATAGTAAACCGTAGAATTGATACTCATTCGAGTTCATTCCTCTGCAGCTGAAAATGTCAGCTTTTTTACAAAACAAGCAAGTAGGTAGATTTGGAATAGAAAAACAGTGCTGAGTTTGAAGTACTAGACTGTAAAAAAAAAAGCTATTTTTGAATATTCTTTAATATTGTTTGAGTTATTTTTCCTATTTTTGCAGAAATTTTTTTTAACTGCACTTTAAAAAATTTTGATACAAAGTTTGTGGTGGGCTGTCTTCTGTATGTCAGACGCTTTACAAACATGATGAGGAATACCTTCACCAAGCTGCTTTCAGTCCCACCTGGAATTTCTCAAAAGAGCTGGCTTCTACATCCCACAGCTATTCAGTAGCTCCTGCCATGGTTTTATTTAAATCCCTTGGGAAAGTTCACCCCAGATTTTTATCAAAGAGGGATAAAGAAGGGAACTACTACAGGTTGGGAGCTGAGGTAAAGGTACCTGATTGGAAGATGCTCTTGAACACCAAAAAGATGTTTTACTACATATGAGTGTGATATCTTGGTAGTTTAGGGAGATTTAAAGTGCTGTATCCAGAAGCAGCTCTCTCTCCTCATTCTCAGATAATCCACCATGACTTTATCTATTACTGTTCTCCTTTGGAGTAGCAGAGTGGGTTTGAAGCAAACTCCCTGTTTTGAACAAACCACATCCAGAAACTCCACTTTTAGTCCACAAAATGCAGCTCACTCCTACTGGCACAGGAGGGTCCAAAACATTTCTTTTGCCACCATACAGGTTCTTTTCCCTCCCCTTTCGTATTGCAAGTAATCATGCCAGAGGCATTTCCTAAGCAGAATATTTCCTTGCAAGGACCATGCTGGTTGAATCTCATGTGAATTGCTTACATTTACATAGAAAATGAAAAAAGTCAAATTTTTGCTTTCCAGGATAAAATGTGAAGGAATATAAAGGAGACAAAGCAAGACAATGTGTCTTACTTAATATATTTTAGTGGTTATTTTTCCTTAAATGGCATATTATGTCATATCCATCTAATACCTTAACAGTGATAAAAAATTGTTTACAAAACAGTTTCTTTTTTATATTTTTTTTTAATACTAACCAGAGTATTTTTGTGGCATTTATGATATCATTAAGTGAGGATAGAATTTCTTGAAATTAAATAACTGTTCCTGCCATTTTATAGATAATTTTGTCCTATTCTGTTATGTTCTGTTGTGTCTTAGCTATTGTTGATTAAAATGAATAGAAGTGGCTTTGCGTAATAAGAGGACAATTAAAAAAAAATCATATCAGAGGCTATTTCATCTTCTGGATCCCAAGTGCTTTATATTCAAGAATGACTTTATCACTGAAATGGATTGACCCAGTTGCAGAGCAGTGGGAAGCCAGACAGGGGCAAGGGGTACAGAATAGCTGTAATGTGCCTGTCAGAGAGGTCTAATTCAAACCCCCTTGGAATCTATCCTGCATTTCAAACACCTGTAAAAACACATGCATGTAGAGTACTTTTCATACATCCAGGGAATCAGAAAAGTCTATCTCTATTTAATCTAAAGTGTTCTTTCTGAATAGGTTATTGGCTGTGTAACTTTGTAGCTAAATTCTCTGTCTTTTATTGAAGAAGTGGAGAGTTCAAAGCCCAAGGGGTTTTAGTTTATTAGGAATGCCTCATATCTATTATTCGTGCAATTTCAAACAGATAGCTACATTTTCAACACATAATTAATTTTGGCATCCAAGGGTACTCACCACATTTAACAAATATATTTAATCTTTCTTTTATTTAGGCACATACTCATTGTAGTTATAAGTTCATGAAATTTGAAGAAAAAATAAAGAATAAATTTCTGCTTTGTATCAGGAACATCTGTATGAACAACAGTCACAGAGTGCAAAAAAAGAAGCTGGCTGGGCACACATAAAGAAGCAGCTAGCAGATATTTTCTATGGCCAAGAAGGAAAAATGAGCTTTCTCAGTTTGAGGGGGAAAACCCAACAGTTTTCGTGCAAAACCCTACACGTCTCACTTGTCAGAGAGCTGATACCTATGCCCCAGTGACATTGGTGGAAAACTTTAAAAGGCATTCAAAAGCCTTTAAATGAGGCCTTAAATCTCTTCAGTGTGGGCTACTCAAAGTCTCCCATCAATCAGTTTGAGAGTGTGAGCTTGTTTATCCCTTCCTGTTGTGTTCCTGTGTTAACTACTAGCTTTAATGTTACTGAGGAAACTAATTAGACAATCATTCTTTACCCAGCAGCAGGACTGGAAACTGAGAGTGAATAGGTCTGTGGCCAGAGGGAATGGACAGAGTCTGCTTGGAGTTGATGCCTCCTGCAAAGAGGACGGTGTTGTGGTTTTTTTCCTCACTTTTTGCTGAAATGCATCTGTCGCAAGAGAGAGGGGCAAAAGAGAAAATAGTTTCACAGTTCAGTATAGTGAATCTCAAGCAAATGAGGTCTAAACCAGGCCAGATGATAAGGAAAGTGAAAGTGTTCCTGGTCTGAAGTCAGCCCAGGCCCAAAGTCAGGTTGGCTGCAGTGGCCAAGGCAGTATTTCACTTCTTTTGCCCTGTTTAACCATACTTGCCGTTCTCCTGAAGGAGTGAGAGAAGGTGTCTTTGTTCTTCATCACTGTCTGCAGATATTAGGTCACTTTGTGCTGTGGACCAGGTGTCTAGCATCCTTAAGAACCCATCAGGAACCATAAAATATTTAGATCTCTTCTCACTTACGCCAGGTCTTATCTTCAATTTCCAAATTCCCAGAGTGACAAGAAGCAGCTATGTACAGTCCTAATGCAGGCAGCTTTATCTGACACAAATCAAAGAGGTGGAGAGATGCAGAGTGCCATTTTACCAAATTCAGTACTGCTATGTATGTCCTACCCACTTAGCAAGCTATTGCTGTTTCGAAAACATATTGATCCCATCCCTCCTTCAAAGACACAGCAGAGAGATCATAAGCCCCAAAGATTCTGTGGGTTTTCAAATCTCCTGCAGGCGCAATCCGTAGAGGAACTCTCCCAGAAGAGAGCCTTACATCACAGAGCATTGTATCCCCAAAACAGGGAGCTGAAGGTGTTTGTTCTCGGATTTAGGCATGGCAGAGACGACAGATAAATAAGATAGGATATGAGTTTTACAAGTGTCATATAATTTTCATTTGCTTTAATTCTGCTACAATACAAGAGCTCCTCCAAATCTGTCTTTTGAAAGGCACGATTACAGGTTCAGTAAGTTCACAAGCACAGTGAAGGAGATTATTTTATATAGGAAAATATGTAATATCATGGTGCACATCTTGGTGTCTGGGGACCCCACTTCTGAGCAGTGAAAGGCAGCTCACCTCACTGCTCTGTGTCTTGGCTTTCCCACTCTCCACACATGGACAAGAGAGGCAAACTTACTCTTTTTCATGTCACTTTGAGATCTCCTGGTAACGAATGCTTTAAAATAACTAGGATCTTAATGGTCACCCCACTGTGACACAGTGTTGTTCTCTGTTATTCCCCGTGCCAGCGGTGTTTCTGGTAACCTATGTCCCTTAAGAGTTTTGACTTTATAAAAGCAAGTATCTTTAAGGAAAGCCTTTAATGACATGAGCTGTCTGGAAAGCAGAAAGAGAGTTAGGGAATTCATGGTTTGTCAAACAACAATCACTTTGCTGTATAACCTTAGTCCTTGAAAGTCCACTTAAGAAAAAACCCTTATGTTTTACCTAAAATGTAAGCTTTTTATAGTCAATAGTCTTCAGGTGATATGCACAAAAGTGAAAGACAGAAAAACAAAACTGTGGCTGCATTATGGTTCTTTTTGCTCCTTCCTATGATGTTTGAGTACATTGGCCAGTTTCAAAATAAATTTAGCGAGAGGGTAAAGACCTCACAGATATTTCGTTTCTGTAGGTTTTGTGAATGAAAAAAATATTATTGGAGATTTAGCTCAAATTAGGCATTAATGAGTCTATATCATGATATGGATACACCAGTCTTAAAATTATGGAATCATAATACAAACACGAGACAAGCAGTATCACTTTATTATCCGCAGATCACCCCATCCTTCATTTCAGCCTGGAAACTGCATCTCAGTTGACTGTCAGCTGACAGACCTCGTAAACATGATGGAGGTGACCTTGGGTGAGTCACTTAACTTATTTTTTCATTTAAAAAACTGATATATAATAATAATAATAATAATAATGATTTAATATATACTTCACAGGAGCGGGTAGCTTAATTAACGTTTATGAAGTAATTCTAGATGAGATCTGATGATGAAAGCACTGTGCAAGTGCAAAGTATTATTATTTTTTATTATAGCTTACAGCTATGTAATTGATGAAATGGTCCAAACCTAATTCCACACGGACTCACTTCTGCACTATAAACCCTGATTATCTTCATGCACAGACAGCTGATACTTGACTTGTCCTGATGACATTAACTGCATCAATGGTCTCTTTTTTTACTATTTCTGTGTTGCAGTCTCTGACCTACTTGTCCATTATCTTTTTTGGTTTTAAATTAAAATTATTCACTCCAGTAACTAATTAATGCCAGCAAAACCTGGTTTTGGTATTAAATAACATTTTTAGGTGGCAATTATCATTCTTTAATGATTTAAATTACTTGGTCCCATAAAAATCATTTAAGCTTTCCTGAAATCTATGGGGATATGCCAACACAAAGCAGTGGAGAGTCCAGGCAGCTTCGTTTTTACCATGGTCTCTGCATGGGAAAGAGTGGCCCTACTTTAGCTGGGGAGGAGAGGATAGAGGCAATGGACAAGGCAAATAACCCCCTGCAAAGTTCCTGAAACCTAAGCAATATTGGAGAGTGAGTTAAGGGGCCAGACCTTTAACAGAGGATCACAATGGAGACCTGGTCAGGTCCTTTAGGTGACTTCTTCCCCTTTATTTGCTGGAGTCCAGAATGCTGACAGTGGCAACTAATACCTTAGGACTGGTGGATCATTGTCCTTGGTATCCCTCTTTGCCATACGGGAAGAGAAAAATCTTTAATTGTTATACTGAGATTTTAGTTTGTCAAACCACTTACATATTTATCACGTGTTTAGCACTCCCACTTCCCAGAAATTTTGTGGAGGATATTAATAGACATCTCTCAGGCCCTGACCCACAAACACCTAACATCCGGAGCCTTATTCCTTCCATGAACCAGAATTACTGGATTTCACCTGTATGGGGTAAATGACATTAGTAGGGAATAGTAGGGCAAGTGATGCCAAAAGTTCGGCAGTCCTTCATGACCTTAAGAAAGATTTCTGTTTGGAAGAAAACTGTGGAATGATGAAGTGCACCAAACCCTGGACTTAAACCAGCTAAGCTAAGTCCAGAACTGAGCCTTTTCCTCTGTATGAATGCACCAGCCTGCTTGGAAATAGTGTGTGAATCTCTAATACAGAGCTCACAGATCAGTCATACAAACGCCTTGTCTGGGGACACTTAAGAAAGGCTTTTTCAAGTGTAAGAAGGATATGGAGAAAGATAGATAGAAAATGACAGACTAATCAGGGTTGTGAGGAAAGCAAACTTGAATGCAGAGAGTAGTAGAATCAAAGCTCTTCTTGACCTTTTATCCAGTTTGCTTTGACACTGAAGAGCTTTCAAAGAGATTTGTCTTAAGACAGTAGCAAACAAAAATCTGTGAAGAAACTCTCAAGTGCCAAACTGAGTTCCTGACCTGTGTCTGGTGTTTTTGCTGTCTTATGGATTCCAGTTGCTTTGTGCTAGCCTAGTGCCATGCAAAGATGTCACAGAAATTACAGACCAGAGCATTTTAAGAGGAGACACTGCCAGGCATGCTGATGTTGGCTGAGTAATTCCCTTCAGCAGAAAGGAAGACTGGAGGCTGCTAATGCAATGCCAAATCCCTTTTATGCCAGTGCACCTGTAAGAGAAGTGAGATTTTGCAGTAAAATAAGACTTCCTGTTCCTCCTGAGTGCAACAATGAGATCTGGTGATGGCTATCAGTGCTCCTGGGTTGGCCGTGTGTTGATGTGCCTACAGTATGACTGTGCTGGGGATGGGGGTAGGCAAGCCCAGGCTTCACAGAGCAGCAAACTAAAGAGAGTGTGACAAGAGCCTCTGGGTGTCCTGTTTATCTAGAGATTCTCAAAGAGAGTCCAAGTGTTGACAGCACCCCTACTGTGACAGAGGGTAAGTTTCTCTAAGGGTCACAAGAATTTATAAATAATCTTTACCCTACCACTTCTCTGTGTGAGGAAAAAATCATCTTCTTGCTGAAAATACACAAACGAATGAAGTTTTGCAGCCTTAGGAATGAAAATGTTACAGATTTTTACAGTCAAGTGTAGGTAATCACAGTGTTTAGGTTTGCTTGCTGTATTTATTTTCCTTCAAAAGCCTTCATGTCTCTTTAATTTGTCTCAGATTTTACCTGGGGTCTTGCCACACCAATTTACAATTTTCCTGGTGCCCTGTGTTCTCAGTATTTCAGGGACTCCTGGGAACTTTATTTGTGCTGCCCAAATATTGACTGAAAGGGACTGAGGAAGGAAAAGATGGTTCTTTGTAATCTCCAAGGGCAAACAGTCCTGACACTCTGAGAGACACACAAATCTGACTGAAGAAAACAGAAAGTCAGGATATACAGACTGTCATCCTTAGCACTAACAGTGTAAAAGGGGACAGGGGCTTGCTAGGGGAGCTTAATGAGTTTGTTTCCATGGCAGCCAGTTTGCAAATCTGTAACTAGCTAAAACCCTTGTTAAGAACTCATTAGCAAAAATCTGTCCTGAAATCAGGGGAGGTACCAAAAGGTAATGGCTCACAAAGCAATTCTAACTGCAGAGTTCCATTTCCCATTTACTGTATCCTCTTGCCCTTTTCACTGTACTGATCTCCTGCCAATCTCATAGATACTTAATTATTTCAAGGTAAAGGAGATGCAGAAAAGGCTACAGACAGATGTGTGCTACATATCTGATAGGCAGGAAACTGAGATCTTGAAGAACACATGAAGAACAAATGAAATCTTTCTCCGTTCTATATGCCCTCATAGACAACAGGACTTAAACCAAGTGGCATTCAATGTCTCTTTCTTCTAGAAATGCTGGGAAATCAAATATAATCTTAATTTTGCAATCATATCTATATGTACCCCTTCCCTCTTTTTTGCTTTCTTGTCTTGCTCTTCCTCAGCGGAGTTGGTAAATGTTTGCATTCTCGAAGTCCTCTGCTGCTTTTCAAAGTCAATTCCACTCCATTATCCCAAAGTTAAAGTATCATAGAGAAATGCCATCTAAACGATGGTCTTCCATTATTCAAGTACAAAACTGAGAGTTAAAAGTTAGAGCAAGAATGCAGAGATTTGGACTGTGTACCTCTTACTCTGTCAGCTTGTGCCTTGGCTTTCCCTACAGAAGAGGACGTGTTCCCTTGCAGAAGGATGTGGGCAGACCCAAGTTTATATGCTGGAGTAGCTGGGGCCTTGAAAGCTGGGCAGCTACAGGGAACTGTTGAGGTTAAGGGACAAAACAAACTTGTCTTGCCCCTGGAGAAGAAGAGTCTGACCTGAAAGCTCGGATCCAAAACAGATGCCCTAGAAGAGTGCAGAAAGCCTTCCAGCGGCACAGGTAGATCCCCTTCTGTTCTTGCCCAGGTTCATTTGGTACCTTCTGCCAGCCTTGTTAGTCGGCTGCAGCCAGAGAAAAAAATAGCTTTTTGCATGCTGTAGTTGATGGAAAGAAAATCCTCTGTCAAGTTTCCTTGTTCCACTCTCAGTATGAATCTTTGCTTTCTGCTTTATTTATACAGGGAACTCCCCTTGGCATTGAAAGGGCTTTCTCTCCAGAGAGAGCACTCCTATAACAGTTGTGGAAGAAGCAACTGGGCCTTGGATGAGTATTAATCAGTAATTGTAACTGTATAATGAATATGGGAGCTGTTATGCTTCTGCGGGATACTTTGCCAAGCTTTTAGCCCTCTGACAATCCCCCTGTGGAGCTCTACCCTTCACTGTCTAGTCTGTGGGCTGATTTTTGCCCCTTAGGAAAATAATCTGTCAGTCTTGATCCAGATTTTGTTTATTTTATTTTAATTTTTTTTTGTAACTGTATTAAAGTACTTCAATAGTTCCTGTTGTTTCTGCAGATAAGGGTTTCAGTCTTGACTCCAGTGATCATCACAGTATTCTTGTGAGCTCTAAGACGAAGTTGTAGAGTTTGTTCTAGAAGAGAGCCTAGTGGTGGTCAGGTCATGTCACGTCAGGAGGTAAGACTGCCCACATTAAGTGACATGACATATTAATGGACCTTTTGATAGACCTCTTGATGGCCCTTCTTCCATCCTGTATCTGTTTTCTCTTGACTTCTGCCGTGGTCAAGTCGCCTGAGGTCATAGGACAGTGTCCCTAATCCACAGTCACGCAGAAATATCCACTGTCTTGCTTCAGAAGGCCTGCAGAGGTCAGCAGGTTTTCCTGGGGAATGTGATGTGCAGGAGGAAGGAGCCAGTGGGACAGACAGTCTACAATATCCAGGACTTGCACAACAGCATGTGGAGCTAGGACCAATGCAGGTGCTTCCCCGTGGCAGTGAGTACCTGCTTGCTAGTCACAGAGAAGTCACAGAGAAAATTCATTGCAAAGAAGAGATTTGAACTTGTTTCTCCCAGGCCTCGGAGTTACTGCCAACTGCAAGAGGACAAGCACTGAAAGTGCCCAAGGACCTCAGTACTCACTCATTTCCAGATGGGGCCCCTCCATGTCCCAGCATGTTAAGAAATATTGCAAGCTCTTTGCAGGTAGGAGAAAACAGATCTGCAGAGCTCTGCAGGGAAGTCCCTGCAGCCATTTCAGCCTGTTCCCTGAAGGCTGCCTTCATGAGAGAAGAGCTGTATCAGAATTAGGCAATTTAGGCTCTTTGGCATTTTTCTCGAGGTGTCCCAGACAGAGCACAGAGTTTTGCATGCGGTGCCACGTGGCGTCCCTGCAGTGGCACCTCCATGGCTTAATGAGGACAGTGTTGAACTCAGTGCCATGTTGACTTGCTGGTTTCCGACTACTTGACAGGTTTAGATATGACTTGGAGGGACATGAACCTTTTTGTGGACTGCTGAAATGTCTAGTGCAGGTCTTGATAGATGTTTTCTAAAGACAAGCAGACTGATACCCAGATGAAGATAAAACCATCAGTGACAAGCAGAATTAACAGTGGCTGGAAAAAGAAAGCCAGTTGCAAATTTCCATCATCTAAAATGCAATTACAGGACACTACATTTTAAAAAAATTGTTGGAGCAACCTAGTGACTCAGAGACTTGAAAATGTGCTGTCTTCCTTTCATTTTTTCTTAATGTATAGAGACTTATTTTATTAGGCAAAAAGGCCTCCCTGTTTATAATGCTGGATGCATTTGTTCCCCTTCTCAGAAAAAGGAAACATTTGGAAAAAATAAATAACCTGATGATGTCTTGATTCAATATTTGCAGTGAACAGTCTGGGCTCATGGTACTTTTTACAGAACAAAGAGGCAGACAAAACACGATGAATACCCAGGATGGCTGAAGCCCAAGGTATTTTGGACTTGGAGGCAGGAATAAGCTTTTAATTGGTGTTGAAAAATAAACTGGGCAAAGGAATAGCATAAATAATAAATATGTCTTGTGGCAGCACAGCAAGAGGCTTCTTGTTTGCTTGCTTCTAAAGAGGGCCAGTACATCGTGTTCTTCCCACACAAGTTCCAAACAACTTTGTTTGGACTGAGAAATTTAAATCCATGTTTCTAAAACAAATCTATCTAAATATTTTTATATTAACAGCAGCACAAGAAAACCCAGCCTGCCTGCACTTTCCACACAGCAGTGATGTGTTATTGTTATTGCTGCTATTAATTTCAGCTGCTATTATTGCCAGTGACAGTAGAAGTCTGTCCATGGCCACTGCATCTCATCCTCTGCTGGAAGAGACCATCCCTGCTCCAGGCAGACTGTGGCATATAGGCAGGATAGAAAATATTATCCCCACAATTCTGCAGACTTTTTAATAAAATGGTGACAGAATAACCTTACTGCAAACTCGAGAAACACTTCTCAAGACCATAGTCCTAATAAACACACAGTGGTATTTGTATGCAAGTCTAAATGGCAGGTTTAGAACTACTGCCTTTAGATATTAAAAAAAACCAACAAAACCCTTGCAAACCTGGCCCAAAGTAGTTAGTCTGCTTTAACAATTGAGAAAAAAAAATTAAAAAGAATGGTCACTTCATCCTTCCATCAAAGAAGCCAAAAAGTAAGACTTAATCTAACTCTGCAGTTTTTAAGGTCCCCTTAGAGTCCAAATTGTGTTCAGAAGAAATTGCATTTGCTGATCAACTGCATTTTTAACACACAAAATGGCTGCAGGAGCAACAGTGATGTAATGCAGTTGGTATGGTGAAGTGGGGAGTGATGGAGTAAAAGTATCACTACATACCCAGAAGTGTATTTATCTCCTAGTTTTCCTGCAAGCCCATTTTCTCTCCAGTTATAAAAGTTCATCTGCTTCTTAATAAAATCAGTAAATTAACAAGAATAATTCCATATCCTTTATTAAAAAAGCTGCAATACATCTCATTTATTCTGAGTGTTGCAGGCATAAAACTTAAGAAAAATAATTTACTAGAGATGGTCAGATCTTTGGAACCAAACGCCTTTATCTTGAAAGGAGCGTTGATTTTTCCAATTAAATATTTAGCAAAAAGTTGAATGTATTCCTATTATTTTTCAAGCCTTATGAAAAGAGTTACTCTATTAAAAATTATGATTCTTAAAATGATTATTGAAAGTAATTAGTAGGAGGGAAAATATCCATAATCATTAGACTTGATTTCTTAATAATGTTCACGGAGAAAATATGCAGGTAAAGGTTATAAAAAAATTTGATGGAATAAAAAATTGCCAAAAACTTTTCAAATAAGAACAGGTTTTTTTTCCCTGAAAACTTTGTGTGTGTGTGTGAGTAGGCAAATGAAACTCTTTTTAATGGTTTCCTCAAGCTTTCTCCAGAAAATTCAACTTGTATTTTAAGCTAAGGGCTATTCCAGTTATTCCTTACATATAGAATGGCTCTTGCACAAGGAAAAATATTTTTTTCAGGATAACAGGAAGAGGGGAAAAAAAGAAAAACAGAGGCTTTTGTGCATACCGGGAAGCATCTGATTATCACAAATGAACTAATGATCCAAGGCACATCTGAGATGGGGATTCATCTCTCTTTCAGACATTTGAAAGTTATCCGAGGTGGCTTAATTCTGTCTATAACCAATGGAGGGAGACAAGCGTCATGGGCTGACAATTCACTGTCCTCAATTAGTGCTTCTGATGGATGAGATGTACTTTCTTCAGGATATACCTACACTCCTAGCTTGGCTGCAGGTGGAACCTGGATAAATATATCTTTCAGGTGAATCCTTCTCTGTCTGCTTCTCTCTAGGTATTCATTCCAGCATACAGGAACCTATTTCTATAGTGGAAAAGAGATTTTCAAAGCTGCTTGAACAATGAAACAAAAAGCGATTACTTTGATATGTACAGCAAAAAAATGTGGGTAATGTTTCCTGGTGGTGGACACAAGTGAAGGCATCTGTTTTATTTAGATGGTAGCAATTTCTACTGACTCAGAGCACTTCTCAACTGCTTTTTTAGCTGTCACCCTAAATTTATGGCAACTAGATAGGCAAGTTAGTTTTCTTTGTAAATTTTCCAGCGTATGCAGTAATTGAATTCTAATGATTTTGCATCTTTGGTGCGATAATGGTTCAGAGCAATGGATAAAGAAAGAAAATGCCCTTATGCCATAAATGGAAAAACTGTATGTCACTTTAAAATGTACTCTTTTATTAATGAAAAGTTCTTACACTTGGGAATGTACTTCAGAGGATGACTCTGAATTGTTTAGATCTTCCCACCATGCAGTATTATTCATACATGCCTCGTCTGCCCCTGCAGTCCATCTTCTCCTCTGCAGATGACATTGGTTTGCAAAAGAGAAGCTGTAATAAAATTAAGCCTCCCTTTAAACTGACAATTCAGAATTTTGAAAGAGACTTGACGTCAGCAGAAAAAGAATCCATCTCCCTGCTATTTAGTTTAATTTTATGCAAATCTTTTTCCCTTCTCAGGCTATACACAAGCAGATCTGGACAGATCTGGCCTTTTGTTTTCACTTGCAGCTTGTGATGCCATAAAATGATGACAAAACTTCAGCTTGAAAATCAAAACCCAAACTGTAGTCTTTAAGTTTTTAGAGCTCCTGCTCACTGAGCTATGTATAACTCTCCCTGTGTTATCTGGCTGAGTCTGCAGGAGCTGCTGCTGCGGAGCTACGTGGGAGACACACCAAGGAGTGGTGATGGAGTTATTGCAGTGAGTACTGTCTGATGGGCTGTGAAGTCAGCGGATTTCCATCCTGTGGGCCTCTAGAAGTACTTTACTCTACAAATGTGCTGAGAGAGCAGCAGTTCTTCTACCATTAACCCTGGATTTTTTTTTTTTTAATTTGCAAAGAGAAAGAAAATTCTAATTGCCATTCAATAGTATGGGCAAAAACACTCAGGCAAAGCCAACAGTTTATAATTTGTAATAAGCACACACTCCCAGAACAAGCTACATTTACAAGGAAAATTTGACACAGCATTAAGGAAGAGAGGGATGAAACTTCACACACACATTCATACATGGATGCAAAGAGGAAAGTCTTTGCTGATTGTGAGTGGTCCTGGGATTTGTAGCCACAGTTTCGAAGCAGAGCTAAACACTTTTAAAACATTAGCTACTGAGTCCACCTGCTTCCCCCTACCACCATCTGAGAAACATGTCAAAGAACTTGAGCAGACACTTGGACTTTTGGGTTATATTTTTTGAACTGTGGTAGAAGAGAAGATACTACTACCTGAATTTTTGGCCACACAGTCATTTATTTTCCTCTCATAGTCCCTGATAGCTTTCAAAAGATAACTCATCCAAGTTTCTCCGGAAGTAGTCTTGAGTCTCTTTCCTGTCTAGGGAAGCTGATCATATAGCAATTTTTGTCTTTTGTCTAGAGTAACTTCATAACATTAGGTATGGTAAACCCCAGACTGTTCTTCTGAAACATGAGAAAAACTCCATACCCTTGCCCTCTACCCTGAAGGGGTGTGTGTGTGTGCATGTGTAATACAGCTAGGTTTCTGCCAGCGGATAACCTTACTGATAGTTTGGTAGCCCTAATAAAATTTTGATCTCCTTTTAGAATAACAGCTGCTATTCTTAACTGGTCCCTGAGATTTAAAAATATTATATGCTTTGGTTTATCATTTGGTTAATCTTCCTAGTTAAAAGATCACTGACAGACTAATGTACCCCCACTTCTCAAAAGTTCAATGAAAAACCCTATAAACTTCTGTTGTGGTCTAAGCCCAGCTGGTAACTAAGTATCCCCAGCCAAAATCAGCAGAATTTAATAACCAGGCAATAAACAACAGCCATAGCTATATCCAAAGCCTCTCTTTCTTTGTATTGCCCTAAAACCGATAACAATAAGCAGTTCAATGTGGATGGTATTAAAGTAGATTAGAAGCAGCTGTTCATAGGGACTGAACCAGATTTGCAAATGGTCTAAATCAAGGAAAATGAATGGCTTTAGCCGAGTGTGGTGGATACCCTCTGAAGATTTGGGCTGCTGCTTTTCGTGTCTCGTGGGTTTCTCCTTGCTATTTCCTATTTTAAATGGCTTATAAATGGCTTACGCTTTAGAGAGAGAAGGCAGCAACTGTCAGCTGGTTTTGTTGGACAGAATTTGTGCCAAGGCTATTACTTCGAATGGTTTGCATCAGTAAATTTGGGAGGAGATAATTTTAAGAAGTTACTACTGATGACAAGCTTTTCTCACTTCTCATCAAGAAGTAAGGGTACTTTCCATGTAAGCAATTTAGCAAAGTTTCAAGCTATTGTTTAATTAAATAGGAATACATTTTGGGGATGATAATGTATGTATGAGAAAGATCTAATACAAGAGAAGGCCAACTATAGTTGTTCCTTGTCTTTCAAGAAGCTGAAAGGCTTGCCATGTTTTTAGACAGTACAAAGGTGGGGCTTATTTTCATAGAAGACAACAACATAAAACAAATAGCTAATCCTGCTCTCCTCATCAGTCTGGAAATATTTTAATGTTGGTATAAAAACCAGGAAGCATTTCCAACAGCAGTAACAGATATCTGCTTATTACTGTATACTTTTCTGTTATAATCTCTGTGATATCATTAGAAAAAGCCTTTAATGTGCAGCTGCAACTATTTATCATTTCACTAGGCTAAATATTTGCAAACAATAAAGAGGACTCTAAATCTCAAGGCCAGACCTGGGGATAAGAGTTTAGCATTTGATTTTTTGTTTGGGTTTTGGTGATGGTTTGTTTGTTGGGTTTTTTAGTGTTGTAAGGATGGGGCTCTTAACCATGCAGACCAGAAGAGCCTCTACATGTTTCTACAAATTTCGGTCAGAAGAACTTAAGTCAGATGGCAAATCTGTGCAACTGCAACTTATAAATTTCTTGTGTAGCTTTCCACACGATAATTCAGGTGGGAATGGATGTGAGGTGGTCTCTGGTTGAGCTTAGTGGTCAGAGCAACTTGTTCAGGGATTGATTGAATTATATCTCAAACTTTCAAGGATGAAAATTCTGCACTCTGTGTTCAGCGTTTTAGAATGATCCGTTATCTGCATAATGAAAACCTTGTCTAATATTCAGTGGCAGTCTGTCCTGGTTCAATTTAGGAGCCCTGTTTTTACTTTCTTTCTTTACACCTTAGGAAGGGATGGGTAGGATGCAAATCTCTCTTCTTGGTACTCTCCTAGGCAGAAGGTTACTTTTATGTCTTCCCTAAGCCTTCTTCTGTTCAGGATAGAGTTGATTCCCATGCGACCCTACTCTCAGTCCAGGAATCATGCTGGTTGGTTTAGTTTTTGTTCGGTTTGGGTCGGGGTGAGGGGGCTGAGGAGTTTAAAGTGAACAACCAAACAAAAATGTTCAGGAAATACAACCCCATTCTGTCCCTCTAAGTAATCTACTACATACACCTGTCTATATATAAATACACAGGTGTGTAATGAGAAGCAATAGAAAGCACATGTTGTTAATCTTTTCATCTTGCTTTTTTTCCCCTGTCCTTGGTTTTTCCTTTTTTTTTAATTGCAAATTCTTCAGAAACTGAATTTTCTAATTTGACTCTACAAAACTTAAGCCAGTTAGGTGTGAGCACAGTAGAGGTAATTATTAGAAACATCAACATTGTTTTATGACAGCAAAATCCTGTGAAGAAAAAATAATAAGATTATTTCATTCTCTGCTACTGTCCTCAGCCTCTGTCACTGGATGCAGCAAAAAGTCAGGAGATTATTTAGCCTGAAAGATAATATTTAATCTAATTGTAGCTGAAGAGAGGTTTTGAGGTAGATGGAATAACTGCATTTGTCATAGAGTATTGTGTTGTAATCCTCACAGCAGTGCAAAGAGGAGGCCAAAGTATGTTTGTGTACTTGGTTTTTGTACTATTAATTTGCTATTTGGTAGGATACAAAAGCAGTCAAACAATATGGACAGGTAGGTCCTTGATGGCCACTCCCTTACAGCACGGCATAATACAGAGCTATTTCATGTGAATATGAAGAACAAAAATAGAATGCATAATCAGACTTTCTTCCAAAAATGATGTACTTGTCAAGATCTTTTGACCCAAAGAATTGAAATATTCAAAATGTTTTAAATTATCCAAAAATTGTCTTACATTTCCTGCTAAGTAGCTATATGTCTTTAATGTTAGAGCTAGAAAAGACAGGAAACTTCACCTGCTGGATGAAAATTAATACCTTCTTTCTATCAAGACCAAATAAATAAAATCGAGATTTTTTTGTGAGCTGCTGCTTCCAAGAAAGAAGAACTACCTTTTAGCTTTAGCGACATTGACAGATGGTGATTCCTAAATTGCAAACCAGGTACCAGCTGTGGTCTTGCTGTCTTCAACCTGCTCTTGACTCTGCCATGGTCTGCAGTGGCTCCTTTGAGTACAATGGATCAGCTGATGGACTCAAGTTCTTCAAACACTCCTCTGAATGCAGCCCTGCAGGATAAGGGTTCACGCTGAAAACAAACATAGTGGAGGAGTGACAATCACTTGGAAGACCAGCCTCAGCTAGTCACGTTATTCTGTCAAATGCTGAGCGTGACATAAATAATATTTATGCCCAGTACTTGGAGTAAAATGACATCAGTGTGTTCTGTATTGCAGTACTGAACACATGCAAGGAATGGCTGTGAGGCATCTCAGTATTCTGCAAATTCTCTGCAGAAATTACCGGCAGTAACTACTCTGTCCTCTCTGATCATTACTACATTTAACACCAGCAGCACAATTCCAAAACTTTCGAATAGGAAGGAAACAAAGCACTGAACCTCACATAGTGAACATCATCCAGTAGAAATTTTAAAGTCTCATTAGGCAGCAAATTAGCACTGTTTATAAAAATTATGATGCAAATATGAAACACGATAATCAGCTACAGCTAGTAGCTCCAGTTAGCTAATTATGGAGATCTGTAGATTAGGCGTATCTATCCCACCCTTCAGTTTCAGGAGAGAAAATAATTCACCTGCACTTCAGATGCTCTGGAAAAATCCCTGTGACAGTCTATTTGTGTCCTGACTAAGGTCTGTGGCACCAGTGGGAGCAAAGTTACCTCAGCAATGAGTGCTGTTCCTCACTTGCAGTTATCTGGCAAAGAAAGTACAGAATGAGATGGAAAATCCTGATGACATAAAATTAAGTGAGGTGATAGAAGTGCTACGTGGAGTAGCAGAATCACCTCAGAGTACTAAATGATTGGGCAAATAAATGGCAGGGAAAACATTGGTGCTGATGGATGTAGAATAATGCAGACAGAGAAAGCCAATCCTAAATACTGAGTGCGTGCTGATTGACACCAAAATGTCCACTAAAAAAAAAAATCTTCCTAGTGCTGCGACTGATTATTTTATGAAAATGTCAGCTCTTCACTTAGTCATGAGTAAAGAAAAGTCATTAGCAAAAAACCCAGGAAAACAAAGCAAAAAACTTTTCTGTCACAATGTTAATCCACAGTTTGTCCAAATCATGAAGAGCAAAAGGATTTCTGGTTGTAGCATGTTGAAGAATTGATGCAGCAGAACTAGAAAAGGTGCAGAGAGTAGTGATAAGAATTATCAAAGTTATTAATGTTTTCCATCTGAAGGATATGACATAAACTAGGACTCATCTGCATAAAAATAAGAGATAATTTAAAAGGGCAGAATATGGGGCTGTGAAATTATCGGTGGCAAGGAGATGATAAGTGGGGAACCATTATTCACTTGTTTTGATAACACACAGATGAGACGCCATCAGTTGAAATTATCAGAAGGCAAGTTCCACCTAAATTATAAGATTTTTTTTTTCACCTTTCAATTCACAAAGTGTAATTAAACTCGGAGGTAGTACTTCTGCCTTAGAAGGGTTTTGAAGTGCATATCATTGGTTCTGGACCAGTAGATAAAGAAGAAATGTTACATATTTGCTCTGCTCTTAGGATTTTCCTTTACTGTCCGTGGCTAGACATAGCTGGAGACGTTTTAGGGGGCTAAATAGACCTGCTTGACTCTCTCTCTGTTGTTCTTAAATATTTGGTACTAAAAATTTTGCAGATGAACCAGAATCAGAGCTCTTGTCCTTGCTATAAATGCTTAAAATGGACTTTTCCATCCTAACATGACTGGCTCGAGAATTCCTGGTGTTTTGCTTCAAGCACTTAAAACTTTACATATAACTGCTGTAGACTAATAACTGCTATAGAAGTCCTAAAATCCTCATCCGCTATAGAAACTCATTCTCTGATTCTTCTCTAAAAAGTAGTTAGTTAGTCTGGAGTTAAGGTAGAGACAAGGTACTGAAGGGAAAACTAACAGAGATGCACTGAGTTTCATTTTGAGGATTCTGGGGGTTGGCTTCTTTTTTTTTTTTTTAATTAAAACTTTTCCTTAATTAACACATGTGAAGCCTTACTATTGCTCCTATGAACCTCTTAGTGCACTTTTCTGGCATAATCTTTACCTCATGGGGCTGCAGAGATAAAGTCTCCTGTGATGCCTACCTTGTTGAGCGTTCTATGCTATATGCAGCAGAGCAGCAGCTCTCAGCCATCTATTTTCCTTTTGGATAAGGAGATATTTTACATCCATGAACCCTAAAAACTGGAATCATTGCTGAGACATATAATTTAGCATCAAAAGCACAGTAGGAGTTCTTGAGTGCCCTGACAGTAACCCATGTGCAGGTGCACAGCCAGAAAGAAAATACAAATGATGAATGAACCAGGCTTCTATTTCTGGCATCTGTCATTAGTTATGAATAGAATAATAACGGATTTGTGTTAGAAAACAGCTTGACAGGACATGTTACTTCATTTTCTAAGGAAAATGAAAGCAGTATGATGCTAGCACAAAAGAGAAGATCATCTCACTGCAGTATATCTTTACACTTAGCTTAAGGCCACAGTTCAGCTCTGCAAAATTACAGCTATGATTTCTTGATTTACAAATACATTCCTTTTATGCATTCGAAGCTGTGTTTTAGTGCCAAAAGTTAACACTGCAAACACAGCCCAAGCATGAGGAAAGGAGCTGGATTTTTCTCCTAACAAACCTGTCTTCAAGAAAATTTTTAACTAATTTTGAGTGATGAGGGTAGAGTCTGCCTTCAATAACAAACAGACAGTTTGAGATTGTACAAGTTTTATGGCACACAGAATATTACTCATGATAATGAACAAGCTAGACAAAAAGCAGCTGGGCTTTTAAACCCCAGGTTGTTTGTAGAGCTGACAGTTAGAAAAATCTCTTTATTTTTCCCTCCAACTGGCCAAATTGCTATGAGAGTTACAAGGAGACAAAAGAAGTGAAACTTCGGTTGATATTTCTTTTCTTTTTTTTTTTTTTCTTAAAAAAGAGGTACATTTGAAGACTAAAAAAAACCCCAAAAAACCAAAAAACAACAAAAAACCTGCAAGAAAAGTCTCCTATGTTATGTTCAATTCTCCAAATCACCCTGCTGTCAAAAAACCTGATTTTTGTTTCCTGAGCTGCTATGTTTGCTCACCACATTGTCAATTCCTAGAGATTGCTTTGCTCACCAGATAGATGTGAGCATCTTTAGTATTCCCATGACCTCAGAGGACACAGGTGTCCTGAAAGTACAGTGTCTGAAGTACTGAAGGAAAGAAATTATAAACTTTCCTACTTAAGGTGAATGAGTGGAAGCAAAGTTTAAAATTCTGTGGCTCTTTTTTTGCTATTCTTTATTTTTCCATTCCCCTTCCTCAGCTGAAGTGAAGCCCACAAAATACTTCCACCTCCCATTTATATCCATGGTATTAAGATCCAGACCCCTTTTGTTGTTGAGTGATCCCCTAATAGGCGTCTTTCCCTTTCTGTTGCTAGGAGAATATTTTCCCCTTAACATATGGTTCTTGTTATGCTGTAATTTATTGTCACACAGCTATTTGGTTGTTTAAAAAAGTTATTTTTATTGCCCTTCAGAGAGGTAGTGTATGACTATTCGCGTCACTCTCCTTAATGAACACAGGTGGCTGGGAACTTAGACTAAATACAAAAAGTAGTAGTGAAACATTAATTTATTCAAATTTAGAAGGAAGGAAGAAAGAGAGGATATTTGTAAAGACACAGCACAACTCTGAGGTGGTTACTCTGTTGTCAGCACAGAGTCTGCTTCCTTTGCTGCTGTACAGCTCTTAGACATAGTGATGCATTGCATGACATCAACAGTTCACAGTTTCTAGCATCATGTCATGGTTTAATTTTACTTCTTGACTTAGCAGCGTTATTTCTAAGGTTTATTTCTGTCTGTAATTTATTTTTTTTTGATGAACAGAAGTTCCCTTTTATACAGAGAATGTGTACACTATTAAGTCCCTTTTAAGCACTTTGTGCAGTGGTTTATAGCCATTTGGATTCAAAAATCTATTTAGATTCCTAAATTTGAATAAACATCCAGACCCTCTGGGTAGCAGTTTCTCAGCAAATACTGATGTTTCCAGTGGTAATGCATTAATTCTTCAGCTTATTCCAGAAAGTTTGCTCTTGACAAAATGGCCATTCAAGAAGCCTATCATATGAAAGGTGAAGGTTAAAAAGCCAAAAATCTTGGTGCACAGTTCGCGGTCTGAAAGGAGAAAAGCTCATTTCAGGTGTTTTATGCGTTTGATTTTGAATGGAGCACATTTTACTCTTCACTTGAAACATGAAATATTTAGTAAGAGGCATCTTGATATCCCATCTTAAATAATATAAATCAGAATAAGGGAATGCCTGTGAAACATGTTCAAGACCATGGAAAAATCATCTTTACACCGTAATTTTAGCAAGAATCACTCTCCTTCCTGTACTAGTGCTGACGCAGAGGGCAGTCTGAGTGCTCTCCTTGTGGCAATGGCTACCTGATGGCATTCTCTAACCAAAATGTTTAATGATACCACACTTGTACCTTTTCCCTCTGTCCTTACCTGCAGGTGTGAAACCAAATACAGAACCAAGGTGTGGAGCATGCATGGTCCTTGTTGGAGCTCATGAGTCCCTCAGTGGAGCCCAGAAACCAGAGAGCATGGCATTCATTTAGCATATGCAGCTGAAAATTAACATATTTGCCTCTTGCACATGGTTACTTGGACCCTACACCAATGCCCTTTTCAATACTTTTATTGCTCCTATATGTAACAGAAGTTTCTGCAAGGGTTATTGTGGGTTTGCTTGGTCATTTTTTAGTCTCATGCTTTTGAAATTAAGAATCAATTGTGAAATAAGGTCTAAATAGTCAAAATTCTTTAACATTAAGTCTATTGCAAGATAATTTGGCAACAGATGGATACAAACTAAGGACAACTTTATTCTGTTTTGTGTAATGAACATCAAGTGCTGATAGCATCAGATAAAAATGTGAGTTGCATTCTCTGTGCATAATTCACTTTGTTAGAGGCAATGGTGCATAACTTCAGACATTTATTCACATTCATACAACCTGATCTTATGATGATGTTTATGCTTACAGCAAAATGGAAATACTCTTTTAGAGATCAGAGCACAGATGACTGGAAAAATAAGTCAACTTAGGAGTAACCATGGAGTTTTCATATAATGATTTAACTTTGATCACCGAGATCAGAGTGTTCTACTGGAAAAGCAAATGGGGAATAGTTTAAAATATTTATTTAAAATGGAACAGGGGAAAAAAGCCCTCCTATGACATGTACTTGCAAGCGTGTTATGGGGGAAAACATTAGAAATGCAAGTTGATGACAAACCCTTTAATTAACATACGGTAATTGGCTTAGGTATGCAGCAGTCAAAAAATTAGGTAGCTTTTACATATTTAAGACCTCAGAATATTAATCAGGGAAGAGCTTATCATTATTATCAGACCAGAAATGATGCAGCCAGAATAGTTAAGCAGAGATTAGCTAGAATATATTTCCCAGTTTAAATCAGGCTGCAAATGCATTTGTTTCTCTGCTAACCAATATTTCTGGTACCTGTTCAGCAAGAGGAACACCACTCACCACCGCTCCCCACCCGGACACGGAGCCCTTGAACAGAAGTCTTTGAGTGTGACCAGCCATTCCTTGTCCATCCATCTAATCCTTGTCTCTCCAATTTAGAGACTCAGATGTGTCAAATGCTTTGCCCAAACCCAGATAATCTGTCAACAGCTCTTCCCTTATCCATCAATGTTGTAACCCCATCAAAGAACAACACTAAATTTGTCAGGCATGATTTGCCCTTAGTGCAGCCATGTAGGCTATCACAAAGTGCCTCCTTGTTTTCCATGTGCCTTAGGATAGTTTCCAGGAGGATCTGCTCCATAATCTCGGCAGGCACAGTGGTGGGACTGCCCTATAGTAGTTCTGGATAGGACTCAGCAATAACGAACATGTGAAGGACAGAGTTTTGGGCAGCTTGCAAGGCACCACAAGCTCAGCTGGCTGGGGATTGCTGCAGGAACATCTGCTGGGAGCAGCAGGAACAAAGCAGGTGCCAGGCAAGAGCTGCCCTTGTCAGGATGGACACCTCTGTCACACAGCAGTCCATGAGAGACAGCGTGAGCAGCAGTCCTTCAGCTAATGCCTTCTGTATGCTGGAGAGCCTCTGGTGCAGTGGATCAGTGTAAGGAGATGGGCCATGAACATACAGTCTCACCATGCCCTCCTGGGAATACTCAGCACTGGTGAAAATGGGGCCACGTTTTTTGCCAGAAAAAGTTAATTGCTCTGTCTGTCTAAAGGAAGAGCAATGTATAATTTAAACTGTTTCTTTTCCTTTGCTTTCAACAGGTTTATCATCCTTGCTTTGGAGAGATGTAGCCCTCTTCAGACTGGTGAGGATTTTTTTTTTCTTTTTTTAAAGTAGTTAATGTTCCTGCTAAGCAGTTAGGAAGCATCCAGCTGTTAAAAGCCTTTAATTGGTGAGTCTGCTCTTCTCCAGCTCCTAAGAGCTGGAGACAAATAAGCTTGTCTTTTAGAAATACCGACAATAACTGCAGATGTTATTGAAGTCAAGGCGAAAATAGACAAGTTCGGCTCACTAAAACAACCAATTCAGAAACTAAGCACACCTCTTTCTGCGAAATTGTAGTGGTATACCCAGAATTTTCCATGCTGCGAGCCAATGATTTTCTGTTCTCATTGTTTTGCACTTCTTCATTAAGACCCAGGTTACTGGGAACTACATAACTAATCCCAAAAATTGACCTGGAATGTTGTGGCTTATCTCTGTTCATTACACTAGAGCTTAAAATACAGCTGTATCCACCAGTACATTTCTAACTTTCCTTAACATGATAATTTGAGATTTGTGAGTTTCAGTGCACTGAAACACATACCTAAGCAGCAGTGGCTGAATTCTGGCTTATCTTCAGTTTATTCAAGTATTTTTATCTACTTAACTTATTTCAGAAATTCAGTCTTTCCGTGACAAGCACAACACCACTTCCTCACCTGAAATCTGTGTTCTTTGTCTTTATAGCACCACAAATTGCAAATCCTGCAGCAGGTTCTTTTAAACTTTTTGTTTGTAAAGTTTCTACTGCAGTGTGTTGTACAAGCATACAGAGGTACAACAGGTCCTGCTGCCTGGTTTAAAATTCAGCTGAATGTACTTTGTATTGTCCTCAGGTTTTCTCTGTGCTGTAGCTGCTTTAATTTGTTACCAATTAATGGCATTGCCAAGGCTGCTTTGGGAAAATGACTGACAGAAAGAAATGGAGTCTGGAGGTGTAAGAGAAAGGATTAAAGCATTTTGGAGTTATAGGAGTAATTAATTAGTGAGGTGGCTTGGAAAATGGGTGGTTAATTCCCCAGGAAAATGCCTCCCATAAGCTCTCCCTGCCTTGTGCTTATTAAAACTTGTGTTCTCCCCATACCATCGGCTGTTACCAACTCCACACACTGCTTGTCCAAGAGGGACTGACTGTTGCCCGCCAGGATAAGTGGTGTGCAGGGTGGTCCGTAGCACTGCCATGTCTTCCCTGGCTCCTGCAAGGCAAAGGACAGGCATATCTTATTTCTGCTCTCATTCCCTGAGACACCTGGAGGCCAAATCCCCAGAACATCAATCTGGCCTGGACAGAAACACAGTGTCCGCAGAGTCGGGTTTGTTACCTGACAGGTTATAAATGAGATCATTAGTTCAAGTGAGAATTAAGCACCTATTAACAGCAATTACTGGATTCTGAAGAGATAAAACCATAACACATGTTGTTTAGAACTTCAGTGTACTCTTAGTTGAGAGGTAAGAATTTCTCCCTTATGTTAGAAGCATATCCAAACAAAGCTTAAGTGCCAGGACAGTGTCCTTACTCTGTCCTTTCCTTTAAGTTTAGCTCATTTTTTGGACACTTGTTTCATTAGATACATCAGGGAATGTGAATGGTGTCTCAAAAGGGGTATCTCTGAAGAGTGTTTACTGCCTGAAAGAGTCAAAGCATGGCTGAATAACTACCTTTCCTTGAAATATTTGGGAGCTCTGTATGCAATGATCCTTATGTCATGTGGTGCTGTTTAGTGTCAGGACACTGCTGTGAGAACGCTCTTTCATCTATGTAAGAATCCATGTTAGACGAAGAGGGTTACTGATGTGCTGATTCTTCATCCCTTTGTATTCTCCACTGTGGTCACAAATCTACATTTCTGTCAGCTCTTCCACCTTCTGCAGCAATTTCCCCTTCATTTTTCCCTGCCATGCTCCTCCTGTCCCTTAGCTAAAGCAAGATAAAACATGAGCCTTTTTACTTGATTCACAGTACCCTTTCACATACCTAATAATAAAAGAGCACTAGTAATGTACCTGAGAGACCTAACAGTGGTTTGTAATGCCAAAACTCTGTGCTTCCGATGGATTCCACGCAACAAGCCAGAAATTACATAAATCACTTGTCTGCTGGAGTCTCTCCATCTTCCTGCCTTTGACGTATCCGATCAGTTCTGTTACAATTCTTACCTAAAAAATAGTGATCTGACCTATATGAAGGCTTCATTTAAAAACTTTTTCAATTAATTAAGGAGGACAAAAGAATTTGAAAACTGTTGTTCTTCACAAGTGCTGCTTTTCTCCAAAGCTTCTATGTCAACAGCGCTGATCTTATACATCAAACCCTAATGTTTCTAAATGCTGGTGTTGAAAATCCAAACCACAGGGGAAAACTGAACTGCATTCTTTCTCCATCATCAGAAATAGAAGTTCTGCAATCAGATCTGAGCTGACAGGTTTATTAACGATGTGTGAAGTAAAACTGAATCCGGCTCAGCCTTCCAAGGCTGTGTTGGCTCTGCAATGATAACAGTAGTAAAATCATCATTACAGTTATCACTAAAAAAAAAAATCCCCAAATGAAATTCAAAGAACCACAGAGAGAGCCAATATGCTGAGTATGATGATGCTCATTTCTACAATGCCTCTGCGTGCAATAATCACATTTTAAGTAATAGTTTTGCTGTATGCTTAATTGTTGCTGTATTCATATAGAAATAAAATGTAATTTATGACACTGAGTTCCTTGGAGAGGGAAGTTATATTTATAATAAGTTTGGAAGAAAGCAAAATATCTCTGTGGAATAACTAAACAACAACTAGTCAGGATCAAAGACTAGAAAAAGAATTTAACATGCTGAGAAATAAGAGAAAACATCCAAATAGATGATCCTAATCTTTGGGAGGCAGTAAGTCATATGGAAGTTATGAAGTTGAATGTAAAAAGACAAAATTCTTTTAATAAGTATGAGAAGGTGTGCATAGTACTGGTAAATGGTTCAAAGGTTTAAGATTTTTGCATTAGAACATGTAAGAGAACAGAGCTGCATTCCTTGAAGAATAGCTGCCACAAAATATTATACAATGCAGTATATTTTCCCATTTCTTCTTATGATTATGTGTTTAGGACTGACTTCGGAAGGAAAACCTTATGGGATTATTCTTCTCTTATTTTCTCTCCTTGAATTTATCTGTAAAGCAGGTCTGTGTGAGTGTCAAAGGCTGTTTGTCATTGAAGACAGTAGAATACCATCTGAATTTGGAGTTTTACATTACAAAGCACAGCATTTAAAGGATTAGAATGTAATTTCCAGATAATTTTTTAAAAGAGGATCTAGTGGTCCAAGGGGAATACACAAGATAGTGCTACTTTTTGTCGAATTCTATGCCTAAATAAATGTCATACTGTGAATAAACAATTTGGATGTCATCCAAGTACAAAAGTTTTCAAACAGTAATTGTGCTATGTAAGAAAATCAGAAATCCTGATACTGATTTAAATAGTACAAAGATGTTATTCATGATCAGAAATAAAAGTTTGTGAAGGAGCCTTTTTAGGTGTACATTATCTTGTGATTTTGCTTCAAATGGAAATTCTTCATGCATGACTACATGTCCTTGCTAAAGAAAGGGAGCTACTTTGGGGTCAAGCTACCATAAAAATGTTGTCCTCAAGCTGAGTCAACTTGCAATTATTTACTATTGAACAACTTCCTTTTATTCTTACTATGACTAAGGAATACTAAGGAATTTTGGTTTATTACATTATCCCAAAAAACAGATTGTGAATGGAAAGACACTTAGGGTGCATAAGATCCTATGTACCCTGAGTTCAGATAGTCTGTCAGTTGTTCTTCCCTTGTCCATCAATGTTGTAACTCCATCGTAGAAGCCACCAAATTTGTCAGGCGTGATTTGCCCTTACTTTTTATTGCTCTTTATTCACACCAGTCATTAATTCAGTGTCTTCTAATTAAGAGCTTTCCAGGCAAAAACCCCATCAGTTGTTCTCCTGAATTAGAATCAAGGGCATCAGAAAGTGTAGAGGTAAACACAGCTGAAAATTCACCTGTGTATTGGTTGTTTAGGTTGCCGCAGTGACCAGGCTGTTTCCAGATGGAGTGGGAAACCAGAATTCGGCAGTGCAGCAAATGCTTGTTTAGGGCTCCTTGTGGTGTTGAATGAAAGATGACGACGGGACATGGTATTCTACTGCTGCAAATTAGTACCAGTAGTTGAAATTTGCTCTTTAATTTGTACCTGTGATTATGATGTTATACTAGGTACATTCTATGACATTGTAATGTTGTGCTATAAAAAGTATAGCAGCTTCTTCCACAGCTGACACCAAAGCAAAGAATCAGTAGAAACGTTATATTGTGTGTTCCTGTATAGGAGAGAAATTCAGTCATAGGCACACATTTATTTGGATTAAGTTTGTATTGGAAAAAAAATCTGCAGTTACTGATCAGATATGTACAACTGTGAATCCAGACATACATTGCTGCCACAAACAGTGTTTAGTGCTTGCTGTGAAAGGGTGTGGAGCCAAAGTGAACCCTCAGCTATCCATTTTGGACTGGGTCTAGAATTCTAGTCCTTCCTGGCCAGGCAGCTGGAGCCACAGTTATTCTCTCCACTTCTGAAAGAGTAAAGTGTGTTCCTGCCCTCCTCATGTAGGAATATTGTTCTTGAGGCTCATCCTTCTTAACAACACTTTAAAAGGAAACTGGATGTATTCGTGGGTGATTTATCCTGATCTAGTTTTGTGTTAGTATTTAGTTCAAATTACCCTCCCTTTTTCCTTTGTTTTTAGCACACGCTACACTTAAAATGAGCAGTCATATCCTTTATCACCTTCCAGTCTGATAAGGTTAGAGTCTAAGCTCTCCAAGTTTATTCTGACAGAATTATACTTTTCTTCTGCTCATCCCACAAACTTCATTCATTCAAGCTCATACTGAACCTTTCTGGGCAGGTGACCAAACTCGTTCTACATAGTGCCACCAGGACTTCTCTAGTGAAGCTTCCTTGCTAACACTCTCTACCTTTAGTATTTGCAGGCTGCATTTGCTCTCTTCAGTGCTACATCACATTGGGCTAGAGTCGGGCCTTCATCAGCCCGAGTTCCAAGGTTCCTCTCTTCTTTTGGGTCCAATGGAGAGGCCTGGCTTGCAGCAGAAGTTCTTGGTATAAGCCCTTCTGCATCTGGCTTTGCATGTTACATTTCACTTCATTTCTATTAAAAAGGTCAAGCACTGTTTTTTGCAATATGCCAAACCTTAGCGATGTTGGTACCTCCCAATGTGACACTGTCAGCAAATTTCATGAAAGTACAGTTCCACTCTTTCTGTTTGAATCACTAATGAAAAATAATAAAAAGTGTAATTAAGCTCCAAATAATTATGTCTACCAGATCCATAAGATTGCATACGCTCTGGTAATGTTTTACATTATTTACAAAGAACAGCAGTGATTGTTTCCTAGTTTATTCACTACACAACCTCTAAGAACATACATGGAAGTAAATTGTGTACTTCTTCATGATTGCAAGGCTCAGAGAGAAGAGTGTGATCACTTATTTGCATACTAATAGGTGCTGACTAAGTATTGAATTTTTCAGAAAATTAAGAATGATATAAAGGGGAAATTTTTTTTTAAAGTTTCTGCCTTCTACACAGAGACAAATCTTAGCTAGTTACCAAAAGTATTAATTCCTGGTTCTTCTCAGATTTTGTAAATTAACCAGTAAACAGATCATGTGCTCATCTGAACAAATAGTCTTCATGGTGCAGAGGCTGGAAATCTAATCTGAAAGACTAAGAAGGGAGAACTATAGGTCTGCAGGGCAGCAAGCAATCTGCTCCTCTGCATTTGGTTCAGAACTTAACAGTGATATTACTCTGTAGCATAAACTCTGCTCCTCCTCCGGGACATTGGAGAAGCAGGGAAAGTCATTGCTGTTTGTCTGCAGCCAAGCCCTGTTTGTTCTTGTTCAGGATGGACATGGTAGGACTGACTGACCTGTTCACCCTTCATTACCTCTACAAATCTAGCAAACAGGTCTCTGAAATAAGTCAATGCTTAAGGGTATCTCAGAGGTTGATGCCACAGAGACATTGCCATATTCACCTTTATGGTCACTGCATAGCTCTGACACTCCTCACAAATCCAGTAGAAATAACTGAAACTCACAAAAAGGACTCCTGGAGAAAGGAAGAAAATCCAGTGACATTTCTGTTGAGCAAGAGAATGATGTCCTCTTTGCTAAGGAGAAAAATCTTATGCACATTCTCTGCTAGGACATGGAGAAAGTAAAGGGGTGCTCTCTTAATGATATCATTTCTTTGCCCTCTGCACAGCCTTTAGATATCTGTGCCTGGGAAAATGAGATCTGATGGAGAAAGTACATTTTGAGTCAGCCTGGGGCAAAAACACGTAATGTTATTCATTTTGTCCCAGAAACCTGTACACTTATTAATACTGAAGAAAATTCCAGCATGTTGGCATTGATTTTTTTTCCTTCTCCAAATCACACCAAAAGTTAAAAAAAAAACCTGTTCAACAGAACATTCAGACAGCGAAGGAATTGAATTTACTTGCAGAATGATGTTAGTCCGGCTGAAAAGCTGCAGCCCTTCAGCCAAGTTTGTCTCAAGACTCCTGTGCCCCTTTTCCTGCTCCTTCAAGCACTGTGATTTGTTCACGATACAACTGTATCAGGAACTGGAAACAGAATTATTTCCTTATCTTCTTCTGGTGAAAATATTCAACAAAAATTATATTCTTTTTCAAACAGAAATTTGTTTAAACTGACAAAGCTATTTCTGACAAAAATATTTTCAGGATAGTCTTTCATGTAATCCTGATTTGAGTCTGTTCAAACAGATTCATTTGGATGGCAAAGAATCAGAACACAGCTTTGGTGCTATATATATAAAATATATTCCTCCTTTGGGCAAGCACAGTGCTCTTTCCAAAATGAAATCAGAGGATTTTAATTTGGTGTCAGAGACAAACCAGAGTCAGTTGTGTTCATCCAGCATAGGAGAATGAAGATTGGTTTTGCTCCCAAAACCAGTTACAGGCCTGATGTGAGCATGGTGAGTGATCAGCACGTGGGAGAATGTGGCGCTCTGTCCCATGGCTGAAACCACAGCCTCATTACTGCTTCGTTCTGGTAGCAACTTAGCAAATTGTTTGGTCTGCTTACAAGAATAAATTGCTGCTTTTCAGCCTCAAAAATATTGAAATGGCAAGTTTTGCTGATGATCTGTTCTTGCTGCAAGGTTTTGGCCTGTCCTTTATTTGTATTTGGGGTCCGACACTCGCTGCTTTGCATGGTGCCTGTAACTGTGGGTCAGCAGCGGACGTGCAGGCTGGAATCGTGCCTAAGTCCTGCTGCAAACTACACTCAATGTTGGCTAAATAAATCTTAGGGAAGGAAGAACTGTAGAGAAGTCACTATGAAGACAAGGGACCTGCTTGTGGGAGTAATCCAAAAGCCCTGCCAAATTGCTGCACTCATAAGACTGTCTTGGGTTTGACTATTATCAAACCCTAGGTTTTAAAATATTATTTCTGTGACACAAAAGCTGATTTTTTTTTTTTAATTCTGATTCTTGGTAAATGGAAATTCTGAAAGGATCGTGAAGGATTTTGCTGATACATGTATCTGCATAGCTTGATTCTCATTTTTCTCATGTTTCTTCTTCGTCTTTGAGGAAAAGCAAAGGCACCCACTTTTGGCATGAATTTACATTCTAAAGAGTCAATTTGCACAAAAACCGATAGTGCCTTATGCTCTTCCCACTTCAATACACCCAAAGGAAATATCTAACTGCAAAGATAAATGATATTTTTCTTTCTCAAGATTTAAAGTTGCAGAACAATTGTTAGCCTGCCACAATGATTAACACTGACTTTCTTTTAAACCTTAAAGTAGGTAGTATTTGTCTCCTATATTTTGCTTTTCTAAAATTGAAGCCTCTAGAACTGAAGGCTGTCCTGAAAGTCTCCACCAGTACAGAAAGGGAGCCCCAGACAAAACATCTCCTGAGAACCAGGTGTTACCACATTTTCTGAAAGACAAAAATTGGTATAAAAATTTAAGTCTCTTTTAAGGTAGTCTATATCACCAACCCCTTCTATTCCAATAGGATAATTCTTTACCAACACAACCTCTGTTTATTTGTCCTACTTCCTGTTAAATTATCTGCCAATTCGCCGGTAGTGATCCAATTACAAGGAGTCTGCTGAGAGCTCAACCTTTACACTCATCCAAGTTCTGTCCTACAGAGAAATAATTCTTCTCCTGTCTACTAATGAACATGTCATTCGTGTATGCAAGCATTGCTATTATTGCTACTACCTTCCTAATGACCAGAAGAATGTAAATGAAAATGTCTTTGGTGGCAGAAGCTTGTCAACTCTTTCGATCACCATGAGAACAAAACCAGTCTGGGCCTGGAATCTGTATGATAACTTTGTACTGGCAAAACTTCTTTCTTGTCTTCAGTCTGAAAAGGCAGACTGTAGCCTGCTGTACAGTATTGAGCTGCACTGGAGAAACATATCAGGCTTCAGCAGGAAATTACACCAGTCAAGGGTCTTTTTGGTTGTTTATAGCCTCCCACTGATGAGATGAGACAATATAGATTTTTAGAAATCCATTTATCTTTGTGTACCTCAAGGGTGATAAGTAATATCTCATTAAAAAAATTAAATTGCTTTTAAAAAAAGTAAAAGAGATAGGCTTCCTTTGGAATTAACATTGTAATTACCTATAAGTAAATAGGAGAGGTTGTCAGGACTTGTAACAGATGTTCCTTACTTTTATGTCACTTCAGCTTGTAGCACTGCTGATGTGTGTCATGCTGGAAAGATTAGTGAGAATCTGTTCTGAAACTCAACCTGAGGAGAAAGAATAGTTTGGATGCACATATTTGCTCAATATTTGATCAATATCTTCTGTTTACCAACTGATTTTCACAGAAACAATGAAACTATTTATCCTTTATAGCTGTGGTAACTGCTTGGCAGATATGAGTAAAATATTTCATGTGCTGTTAAACTCCTTTGGCCCACCCTGCCCCTCTGGGCCATGAAACTTTCTGAATTTGTAGAAAGACTTCCTTGCTTGGAGTGAAATTTTTTGCACTTTTGTAGAAACAGAATAGTTTACATTTGTCTTTTCTCCATTGTCTCTCTCCCATTGTTCTCCACAGACAATAGCAGAGAGGGAATGCTAACAGCATGCATGGGAGCAGTCTCATTATTTGTGAACTGATTGTGCGGAAAACATCTGTTTTCTGCCCAACTTCACTTGTTTGTACACATTCACTGCTTCCAATGATGCAGTGCTGAGGAGAAAAAGGAAAACAAAACAGCAAATCTGCCGTGCTTGTTGGTTGTCCCAGTGTCTCTCAGCCGCACTTGTGCAGTAGCTCCCAGTTCAACAGGAAATGATGAGCCACCAAACTAAGTGTATTTGCTGAAATCAAGCTAGTACTGTACTGGCATCTAGAGAGTCTTCATTTGTGTACGCAGAGCAGTAAGCTTTGTGTTTGCCTTTTTGCACTGCACGGTGGACCTCTGGAGTCCTTAGTCCCAGTGTGCAATTTTGAGTGCTCCGCTTACAGTTTTCTGCTGGACATAACCATATGATGACATAAATATGAGTGGTAGATGACAAACAGCACTTGTATACCAAGAGGAGAAACAGGGCTACCAAATGGGAGAAACATTCCTTGTATTTAAATAGATCTTTGCATTTATCAGCCTTTAAACTTGTTGTCACATCTATCTCCCACTTTTCAACTGAAGCAGTAGAAGAAGTTTCTGTAAGGTTGACATTTGACAAAGAAAATGAAGCCAATGTCTTTATGCTTCTTACCTGTTTCCAGTCACCTGCTTTTATTCATTGCTGGATTCTACTTCTCCTTGTAGAGCAACCTTTTATCTTTCGAACTGGGATGCTGATGGGTCTCACCAATGAAGTTCAGCAAGGTCCCCTTTTCTCATTGGGTGATCTTTTTTTACACTCGCCATCCTCACTGCAACCTTGAACTTGAATCTGGGGTCGTTGTTTTCTCTGAATAATACTGAGTTCTGCTGCATGGCCTGTACATGCCTGTACATTATTTATGCAGCACAGTTTGACGCAGCATGAGCCTGTTTTGATGTTTTCTTACAGCGATATCAGAAGGTCCCAAGCCAGACCAGGAATTCTGCTGTATATATCCAGTTGTACAGCAAGAGGAAATACTGACAAGAGAACTAAAATGGCAGAAATGGGTTCTTACCTCCCTGGGCTGATCCTTTCACAAGCTTTACACTATTGACGCTCTCCAAGACTCTTTTGTGCAGTAGCTCATGGTCTCTTCCATATTGAGATGAAATTCTGTGGCTCTACATCCCTGCTATCTGTTCATTATGAACATACTTCCTAGAGCAGGCTTTTCTAAAATGTCTTATCTCAATGGACACAAGTGCATGTACATATTCTGGTATTGTTAATGGACCCAACTTCTTTCTCATTTATTCCCTTAAGGAAACTTCTTTTTCTTCCCATGGTTACTTTCTGACAAGTAAGGTTGGAAAAAGAGCAGCCCTTAAATTGTTCCTAACTTTTATATTTACTTACCCCCGACACTGATGTAATTCAGTGCCATACAGAGATGTTTTGCAGAAATCCCACAGGCAAATTCTGCCATAAGCTTTCAATCTTCAGTGTAGACCCTGGACTCCATAAAACATTCACAACTTGGAAGGGGGCCAGGACATGTGAAGATAGGCACAGCCTGAAGTTGGTTCAGATTACTCCTTGTTGACCTAACTTTTATCTTCTCTAATGGTGTTTTCAAACTGAAATGAGAGTTTATGTTGTATAAACTGTCTCACAATCAAAAAACCTCAAGAATTCTGCTTGTAACACGAGTCTTAAAACCAGATGTTCATCTGCATGATTTTCCTGTTTCTTGTCCCATCATTCCCTGCAACAGGCAGGACAGAAGGGAACACAACTTGTGTTGCAGATCCCCTGATCATTTTTCCCAAGGCTCTTAGGATGGCTTAGTGTTAAAGGCTCTTTAAGACACAAGCACTTCCAAATCTCACATGGCTTTGCTCAAAGGGGATAGGATGGTGTGGACCCTGGAAAATGACTGTAATTGAACACAGAGGAAGAATAACCTTTCTTGAGGAACTCTTCAATTTTTAAAAAAATCATATCCATTTTATCCCTCAGGAAGGGTGCTCTCATAATCCTCACCTTTTGTAGGGGCTCATGTTAAAGAGCATGGCTTCTTCTATAGAACAAATACTAAACTGGAAGTGGAGGAATTCCTCTTCCTCCTCCATCCCCAAAAATAAAGTCTGCTCATCCGCTTCTTCAGTTCTACCATCAATGTCATCTTCTTCATTTATCACGTAGAAATAAGTCTGTGTTCAATAAGCTTGTGAACAAAAAAAAAAAAAAGGAAATCTATCTTGTTATCATGTATTGGTTATTCTTGTCATGGCCAAAGGCAGCAATCCAGCATCCATAAAAAATCTTAAAAGAGAAAAAAAGTGCTTAAAATACACCACTGCTGAACAACCTGCTCTTCTCATGCTATACTTTGCTAATGTTGAGTGAAAAATAAAAGGCAGAGAGGACACTGATTTCTCCCACCTGAATACACAGACTCACTGTGTGGGAGACCCCACAGACCCTGTAAACAGTATGGCTGCATTATTCTACAGGAAAAATATCAGTAAACATCCTGGCAAAAGTCACTTTGCAATTCAAGACCCTTACTGCAACTTTTCCATTTCTATTGGCGTTTCATAGGCTTACTAATTATTCTCTTCTCACTTCTCGCTTTTCTCCACTCTTCTGTCCCACAGAAGTCACTGTTCTTCAAAGACTGGCATTACCTCATGGTTCTTACAGGACAGTACAGCTTGCCAGATTTCGCCTCAATGCACTTCTACTGTTTGACTTATATAATGCAGGCAAATCACAGTGTTAAAGACAATTGTATTGCAGAACAAATAATAACGTTCTTGTGTTGGAGAGGGCAATGATCTGTTGCTTTTTTTTTCCCTTTAACGCAAATTATTTAGCTTTGTTGGCTATCTTATTTAGAAGTTGGATTAGTACCCATAAAGGAGTACCCATGAGCTCTTTTTACTTAATTATAGCTCACAGCCCCTGAAAGTCATTCTACTTGGATTTCTGCAATCATGACAACCAGCTCTTGGCAGTGCTTTTCTTGCACAAATCTCAAAGCACGTGAAGCAGGAAGTTAAGGTAATTCTGCAGATGTAAAATCCAAGAACTGAGAAGATGGAGGGAGTTGCTGAAGTTCATCCAGAGTTTGAATAGGACAAAAACAAAAATTACATAGAAGAGTATCAGTTTTTAGTACTCCTGACATTGCAACATAACTATCTTGAAGGAAAAATACAGTTTCCAGTATAGGGGGCAAGCAGAAACATCCTAAACACAAAGGAATTAAAAGCACCCACCAGAGTGTTTTTCAAACTATAAAATGTGTCTCTCCTTTCTTTTAATTATTTCCACAGGAAAAGATGTTCTGGTACAGAACCAATTCTCTCTATCCTCACAACGTTTTATAATAATGCTGTGGATCCAGACTTTTTACCTTCTCTCTCTTTCAGCATGAGTCTGAGGTTCTGGAACTTGCTTGATTTCCATCAATGTGTAGATGAACCACTCAAGGAAGCACAGCAAAAGATAATAAATTCCATGGAGAAGGTGAAGTGGCTTTGGCCACTAGAAGAAAGACATGATTATTTGCATTACCCTTCAAAACTCTGAAATTTGACCACTAGAAATATGCTATCCGAAGTCCATTGTGCAACACAAGTCATATGCATATTTTCAGCACATTTTGAGTAGTTTGGGTGAAGTAGAAGTTATTTCTGACTATTAACAAAAAGCCGGTAACATCTCCTTTCTATTCTTAAAGGATTTATACAGTGATGATACAGACCCTAGAATTTTAAAACTGCCAAATAATTTTTAACTTGAATGGGACTCCCACAACTAGGTAAATATCTCTCCACTGTCATTTATACCAGCCTTAGGACGACTAGCATTCTCTAGATGAGTAGCCAGATTGCACAAAATGGGTTTAGATCCAAAGATTCCTCACAATGTTACAAATAGTATAAATGATGAACAGCTGCATTAAAAGTTTCCCATCTTTGTTGTCCAGGTCACTCTGTGACCTTCATGGTATAATTCAGTAAGACATTAGTAGTTTAGCATTCAAGTCAAAATCATGATATTATCTGATACATTAAGAAGCGTTGCTAAAAAAAGGTAAAAAACTTCATTAGCTGACAAATGGATGTATCTTCTAATTAAGGCTGGAAGACAGAGGCTTATATAACCTTCAATGAGTTAGGATTTCACAGGAAAAACATTAAAACCAAACAGCACACTTTAGATCCTCTACTGTCCATCATCCAAACACAGCAGTCCACTTTGAAAGAAGGAAGCTGAGGACTCTCTCGATATTTGTTTTCTTCTCTCATACTCTTTCAAGTCAGAACCCAAGTGTTTTGCCATTGATTTCTGTTATGTTGAAATCAAAGGTTGATCCAGATAGATGGCTGTCAGCATGTTCACATGCTTTTGCAGCACACTTTGATCACTGAGAGCAACAGAAAAGGCATGATAGGCTCCAATTGCAGGCACGGATCATGCTATGGGAGGGACATGGGCTGCACCCAAGTCATCAGAAATCATCTGTGAGTGGGACATCTGCATCCTATTGGCTCCCTTTAAAAGCTGTGTCTTGAATCCATCCTCAGCTTTGTTCCTTCTCTTTTAAAAGGGAGTATGGCCTCACTGTGTTTGTTTAAGTGATACATTCAGCGGGGTCAAAGATCATCTTTTGCTATGCAATGGAGTTACATTCTTTAATAGGAATCTGTTACAGTAATCATCATTGCAAATCTCTTTGACAACGGCAGAAATATTCTCTGGAGTCTTGAACACAATGTTGTCTGTGAACCTTTAGCCTCAATGTTTAAAAAAAATCCATAGCAAATTTCCCCACAATTATTTCTATATTTCAAATTTCATTCCCTTTTTCTTTTTCCTGAGGAATACAGGTCTTTAAGAAATAGTTGCTTTGAGAATGAAAAATAGCATCTTAGCTAAAAAACTTTCAGTGTGCTCTTAATTTGCAGATGAGAAGTACTGATTTGGCTCTAACAGAACGTTTACATTCTCCACAGAGACATCAAGTACGGAGATGTGATGTGGCCTCTTCATTTAATGGAATGGCAGCAAGAGGGAAAGAAAGCACTTGAGAGATTAATACAATCATTACTTTCAAGATGCTTCTGTTTGAAGGAACCTTGAAGAAGTTTCCATCACTCTGCACAGATAAATTTATTGCAAACAATCAAAAGCTAAGACTGTATGGGCTCACTAACCGTGTGAGAGTGGTCTGGGTCCAGAAAGGCACAAAAGCCATTCACTGAGCTTATTTCTTTTAAAACCTTTCACACTTAGCTGTCAGTACCAACATTCATATCCTTGCCACCTGAACTGAAAAATCTCTTTTTCTTCTCTATGAGTCTTGCTTTAGCTATAGCTCATAAATCAAATCACTGAATTCAGCTAGTTCTTTCACTGCAACATACCTGAAAGCACATCCCTCTTCAGCTCTCACTAAAATAATCTCTCATACATCTTTCATCACGGTTACTCCTACCTAGTCCTCCTAATCCCCACAGTAGACAAGAGTTACAGCAAATCCCATAAACCACTTTCTGTTTATATCAGTTTATACCTAACTCCACCCCAAAAGCAATTTAGAATCTTGACAGAGAAAAGCCGGGAACCAAACATGTGAACTTCACACCCAGCAAGGTCCAGGTGCCATGTTTAAAAGGGCAACGAAAGCCTTTCAGGAGCTTTTTGAGGGTAGGACTGGGTCAATGGAGGTGGTGCCCTATTATTAATATTAGAAGAGATTTCACACTGAAGCTCTAGGGAGGGTACAGGAAGGTTATGGAAATCATCAGCAGTAGTCTGGGAAAGATGGATTTGTCCTGCTGTTAAGTGGAATGATGTTTTGAGAGACTAAAGCATATGGAGCAGCCTCTCTTTCGAAATACCTTTCTGTCTATCACCAAAGTGGTGGCTGCTAATCTTTTGGAAATCCTTCCGAGGTTATATCACAGTATCTCCACACTATTGCTTCCATCTGAATTTGGCATCAAATTAGTTTGTTTCATCTCCACTTGCAGTTCTCTGAGCACAACTTCTGCATGAATCTCCTCTCTCTTTTCTCATCAAACTGGTACTTCTTGTCATATTGCTTTTCTATCATATTACCCTTTCCCTTTCTCTTTATTTTCTCTGTATTTCCATCTCTATCTTTAATGATCTCTCAGTTCACCCCATTAGAAAATCTTATCTCTATCCTTATAACATCTTAGAGGCATTCAAACGTTAGATCGCACTACTTGGTTAGGCAAGGAAAATATCTTGTAGTGCATCGTATATTGTTAATTAGCCTCTCAGTATCCATACACCACCACTGAAAACAAATTACTTGAAGAGATTCACTGTCTCTGAACTTGCATTTTTTCTTATGCTGGATTATTAAGGAAAGGAGACAGGCATCTAAACACAAATAACAAAGAATGCAATGTTATATAAGAATTTGGATGTCAAAATGAACTCATATGTCCTCGGATAGATTCTTATTGTCTTCACATGCTTAGCATATTTGCAGTAATGATTCTTCTGTATTAAAGGAGAGGTGCACAAGGAAAGCACAAATAGGAAGCTGAGGACAGGACTTGAGACTTTACACTCTGACTTTCATTTTTTCAGGATTTTATTTAGCAAACAGATCCTTAGAGAAAATACCCAAATCCAAAACTCTGCTCACTTTTAAATTCTCAATGTTGTATATAAGGGTGAAGCTGTCAAGATGACTACAAAGAATTATAGTATGTATTTTCTAGATTACTACGATAACACTCTCTCTTAACATTTATGATGGACTTTCACAGATGAAAACTGACTATACTATGTGTGAAATCTACCGGATTTGATGAACTATGGAGGCCATAGGTACCTAGACATCAGTGTTGTTATGCCTGCTCAAGTGCAAAATGTAAAGATCCTTGCCATATTTGGAAGTCAGAAACAATTATTTCTCTATAATATGACCTGTGTAAGTTGTGGTTATGCAGAGTGATTCACGTTTACCTGTGCTTGTCAGAAGCATCAAAAGAGTATTTTTTGTTCTAGAGAAGCTATCTGGAAAAATGCATAGATAGTGCCGGATATTATTCAGGTACCTCATGCAATTTTAGTCACAAACTGAAGCTAATATTTTCTCAAAGAAGAAAAAACACTCCCTAATTTGAAGCTTCCTTATCATCTAAGAGGCATGGAAACTTTCCTCAGAACAGTAATAAAGATGGAAACACCACTTACTGATCTATATTTCCTCTTTTCCAGTATGGGCTGTGCACTAAATGTTCACATTTTCTGTGCATGTGTGACTAAGGTATTCACTACAGTGGTTTTCTGAGAATGAATATTGAGTCTGGCAGTATGGAGAACAAGGCAGACTGACTAAAAGCACCGACACACAGGCAATTCTGAGTTCAGAAATACACTTTATCTCCTTCTGTTTCCAGCTCCCTGGGTTTTTCATGAGAGAATTTCTTCTGCATAATGCACACTGTGTTCTTCTTTCCCCGTCTCCTCCCTGTGGAGTCAGGTCACCATTATTGTTTCAGTCTCCCTGAAGTTTTTATGACTTCTGTTATCACTAAATGAAATATTTGCTCTCTGCACTCTTGTCACGTCTTGTAAGGAAGCACTAAGGCTGGAATTCAGCTGCCCTGTAGAGGGAGTGTAATTCCCAGACAATGTTCTACAAATTGACAAATATCCTGTGCCTTTATAGTGTGTAACCATCAGTAGTTGTTGTCTTTCCCCCACTTTATTTTGTTTCTTACCTGAGTGCACATGGGGTTACCACCATGGGCTGCCTGGGGCAGATGATTTTATGAGACGAAAGCACCATCGAACACTTGAGGTTTCCATCCCTTTTGCCCAGCAAACACTAAGAGACTTGCACTGATTACATTTAATTGTATTTTTGAGAACAATCAAGGTCCTGCCATGTTGATTGATCCCTTGTCTTCTAGATGTTACAGTCTCCTGTCTACATTGAGGATAAATTATGAAAGCAAAGAAAGGTCATGGGCTATGAATAAGGCTTACTTTAAAGAGTAGGAAATAAATGAGGCAGTTGATGATTTTCATGAAATCTGTGTAGATTGCAACTGCTTTTAAGACTGAAGAATCCTGTCTTTGAAAGGGTCCACTCCATGAAACGAGGAGTTTTATTTAAGATCCTAAAAATAAAACAATGTAAAGAAAAGATCCACGTGTAATTACCAGACTAAAATGAAATTATCGTGTCCTTTCAGGTGTGCTGTAAAAGAATTTACTGTCTGAAGCCTTGAACTATAGTATCTTCCTTTTCCCTGTGCAAAGACAGCAGGTTTGTGTTAGAGACGGTAACAGCTCTCCCAAAGCCTTCATTTCTATCAATAGTAGACAGGGAGAGGTTATGAAATGCTTCACATGATTTCTTTTAGTTCTAAGACACTCATGAGGCCTGTAGACATTTTGAAGTATTAAAATTAAGCGTCTATCTCCATTAAGGGATTAACAACAACACGCTCTCTGTTTTCTAAACATTTTACTGTCTACAAGAGAGAGAGACAGACATCCATACATTGAAGTCATAAGAGTACAGAGCTGTGGGAAGAAATTGGTGTAATTGAATGAGATTCTTCATTAAGTGAAACTGATTAGTTTACGGTTATCCTTTTGCCAACCCACCCCAGTAGTCTCCTCACAGAGAAGTGGACAGTTAATACACAACTTCTCCATCTGCTTCTCCTGATTGTCAGGGATAAGCTCTTGGTTTGCTTCCCTCACTTCTCACTCATCTGCCTTTCTCCTTTTTTCCCCTGCTCATTTCCCATCTCGTGCTCATTTCTCTCACCTCATGCCCTTTCTCTCTCATTTTGTGTTTTGCATAAAGTATGCATTTCACCTTGTTTTCCTGAGATTAATTTTTGTTTCTGAGGATCTCTAGACCATTACCACCATCAAACTGAATGCCAAAGGAAAACACAAAACCAAAGAGGAATTACATGAAAAGGGATGTCTTGCTGAAGTTGTGTCCTACTTTCTTAGGTCACATGTTATTCAAGCACACGTAGCTTTGTGTTTCTTTAACAAACTAACAAGGATTTTAATCATGGTTGGTGTTTCCAACAGCAGGCACAGACATAGTTTTAGACACAAATGACAACACCCAAGTACGGCTCATGTCACAGTCAAAGGAAGGAAAAACTAAACTAAACTACAGATTTGAACAAAATTAATGAATTCATTCCTCAAATTTCATATCCTCAGTGTTTTTTTCATGAAATGGCTGTTGATCAACGGATATTCATGACAAGCTTTTGAAAAATACTTACATTACTATGCAACTCTCAAATATAAAATATATGTGAAGTGAAGAGTGGTAATTTTCACTAAATGCAACCAAGATAAATTATATTCATTTAAATGTATTTGTTATTTTCATTTAAATTTATTAATGCTATTCTAGACCCTTAAGGGACTGTCTGAAATACATTTATCTTTTCTTACATGTATTTCTTGATATTTATTTTACAATGGGAGTGAAAAAAATACTTTCTTTGAAATGCAGGACCAAAGTTTTGGTTTATTTTCATCTTTTCCATTTCTTCCCTGTAATCTAAACCAAGTTACACTCTAGCCCTTCACTTCAGCAACCTGTCTTTAGATGATGGTAAGAAGACTTCTTTAAGCCACCTTTTTTCCTGTCTTGCCTATTTCAGTTTAAAGTAATTGAAGGCCAGAATTCTCTTTTTCTTTCCCAAATATTGCTTAGTCCAGAGATGCCTGGTGCCTGATACTAGCTGGTGTCACAAAAAGGTGTTGCAAGACAAACAACCCACAATCTCACATCTTTTGCTAATAATTCCTTACAATTTATAATGCGCCTTTCTCGGGTGCTTTTTTTTCCTGATCAAATTCAGAGCTGTTCAATGTGCAGAGAGCAATTTCTCTGGAGAAAGCTGTGGAAGGCTCTGTAAGGAAAGGCAGAGTTAATTTCTTTTGTGTTAGCTCAGTTTTCTGCTTTTAGGACTCAGCATATGCAAAAGCATCTATTGAATCCTCTATAGTGGATATCTACTAATCAATAGGCAATTTTGCTCTTGCTGAGTCCGAATGGAAAATGACGCAGCAGAAAAATTTGCTAGGCTAAAACTTGAAGTCCTTAGTTGTTCTCACCTTTATTTAATCACATCTCTAAATAAGCCAGAGGAACTGCAGGATTTATCTTCCTACATTTCTCTTATTGTAGAGTTTATCTGTGAGGTTATTTTACCCTCTTACCCAGAAAACAAGAAAGAGGTTGGTATCAAACTAACATGACCCATCCTAACCCAATGTTGTAAATTTTTAAGACATTGGCAACCACATTACACCAACAATCTGCATATTTGGCCTTTTGTAAGAGACTTCAACAGACATTAAAAAAAAAAAGGCTTTTCCTTAGTGCAGCCTCAATATTTCTGAAGCAGGTAATTTTCAATAGATTGCAAAAAAAAGAAAAGAAAGAACATGCAGAGGGATGAGGCAGGTTCAAAGTTATTCTCCTCTGATCAGCCAAGGATTTAGAAGAAAGAGTTAAGCATTGCTGCCCATCTTTCCACCCTCTTCATAAAATCTCAGACTAAAAAGTTGTAAGCCCTTACTTTTCGTGAACTTCCGTTAGTTCCTCTGGGGCTTAGAAAGGCTTTTTCCAAAACAGGAAGATTTTGAAAACCTTTTAGTTGGAGGTTGAGTTGACAGTATGAAATTTTCTTCATGTTCTTTTGCAAAGAAGCCCTATGAGGAAAACAATTCTTCAGAGCTTAGAAGTTCTATATCACACTGTTTCTTCATATGTTCCAGAAAACTTCTGTTCTTATTCTTCAGTTAGGGCAATCCTGAGCTTCCTTCAGAGAGGAATAAAGATGATTTAAAATATTTCTTCTTTTTTTTTTGTCCCACCACCATCTGCCATCTCATCCCTCTAAGTACAAGACATACAGGATTACTGAAGCTTTATTGTACCAGGCAAAATATGAGAGGATAAGTGGAAAGAAAGTTTGAGCATGACATGAAGATGATTAACCAGAGTTTCAGCAAAGACTGAGACACCTCTGACTCCAGTGGCAGACAATGACTTGAGGCCATTAAAATGAGTGGGATAAAAGCATTATTAAAGAGACTTGATTCCCTACAGTTGTGGGCTATTCCTGCACAGTTCCTGAGATCCAGGCAGAAAACCTGTGAATTCCCTCATTTCTGTTTGCTACTTATTAAATGAGAACATTTTGAATAGAGTAGCAGTGGGCATCCTGAGCTGGTCCATTCCAGTCCTGAGGAGAATGGAAAAACAGCAGCTCTCCAGTGCATATCTCCACTGGATACAGATGCTTTTCCATATCTCCAGTGACTCTTCCCAGAGCAACATGCCTTTTGAGCATCCTCCCAGTCCCTGCCTCAGGTACCTGTTCATGGTTCATTTCGAGAATACGTGACCTTATGAAAAGCCTGCTTTTCAAACATGGGGACATAATTAAAACCTCTGAATTTTGCATTTGTACATTCAAACCTGGCACCAAAGGCATTACCAGCTGCACTTGTAAATAAAAAGAACAGTTGTGCATTTTAGCACAGCACCTGTCTCTGGCAAAGGTATCTTTGCTTTGCTAAGGAGAATTATTATAGATAAGCAGAGAGCGTGTGATTTGGAACTGGCTTGTCTCTTTCCATCTGTCTCTAATACAAAAATTAGAATCTGATCTGTAATTTCCGAGTGTGGAAGTTGCTGTTGTTTATGCGTTAAAAGTCATGATGGCTCTGGCAAATACACTCAGAAACTCAACTCTTTGGGCTGAATTTAAAATGTTTTTCTCAGTTTAGGATTCATCAGTGGGAAATACCTTGTTAAATGAAAGGCTGTTAGCATTAAAATTCTCCATCCCATCAGCAATTAACTTTCCTGTATGATGAATTATTACACTCCACACAGTCCAAAGTGCCCCAGTGCAACCAGCTCTCCTGGGCAAGATAAAGGGGGCTTAAGAAAATCTAAATGATCCCACCAAGCACACATTGCTCATGACTGACTATCTCTGAGGTATTTAGAAGTGAAACCTCTCTTCCTCCTCTGTCAATCTTCCCCTCTCAAGTTTTCCTCCATTCTAAGCTTAAGCCATGTTTCCAGTCACAACATCAGATCAGGCTGTGGCACGGATTTGGTCCTGATCAGAACACACAGTCAGGTTTGTGCCTGACTACCCAAGCACTGACAGAAGCAGAACCTGACTTTCTGCTCCTATGTCAGCTGTGGGAAGAAAGACAAGACTTTTAACCAGGCATAAAATCTGTTCATATAGGGTAGACCTGTTTTTAACAAACAGGAGCCTTTTTGGGGTGTATATATATGTTTCAATATATTATTTTTATATATAATCTATATAATATATTTCTATATCATTTATATATTATATATTATTATATTTATGTTTTATATTATATATTTATGTTTTATGTATTTATGTTTGGCCTTGTTTTGTTTGGGGGTTTTTTTGGGTGTTATTTTAAATACAAATCCATTCCATGATCTAGTTGTATATATAAACACACGAACAATTGTGTTGGCACAACTGTGACATGAAGGCAGGGACAGCTGGGAATGCCCAATGCTGGGATACCTTCTCATGTCTCTGGAGTATGGGTTTATGACCTCAGTCTCTGCCACCCTTAAAAAGTGACAAAGAAGGAGAAATCTCTGGCTAGTTTTCCTTCCCACTTTAAAAGTTTTTTTATTCTTCCACAGCTATTTGTCTGCTTGTATTTTAACACTCTGACAAACTCCTTAGTTTCTGCTATTGAGTGGGGTAATTAACACAGGTGTGTTAATTGTGCAGATGGAATCTTATAGATTGCAGTAAATACATTTACACGAGAAATGTATTACTTATGATTTTATATTCCCACAAAACATGGGTATTTTAATACCAGCTTCAGTTTCAGGCTAATAATACATAACGCAGTCAAGGTGGAAATTAATGCATAGCAATTTATGATACTGTGTTTACAATTTCCATGAGGATTGGTAGGTAAGGGAGAGAATTGGTACTCTGATATTGGTACAGGTGGCATTAGTAGCTAAAGCTAAAGCGTGTCCTAAATAATTGTCTCATTATGTTTCTCCAAGTTCATAGGCTAGACAGAGATATGACTATAGCTGACTGAATATATCTGGTAAAGTGAGGAAAAATAGAAAATTATTTCCAGGCTTAGCCTAAAAATCTTATAATTTTTTTGACACACCAGAAAAGTTATGTGTCAGCAGTAGTTTCCTGATGATTTGGCTGCTACCAAGTTCATTATGTCTTAACTTAGGGATGAAGTGACCTGTTTCTCTGAGGAGT
>VZTF01007564.1:865283-904180 GCA_013397755.1 Cnemophilus loriae | reverse complement strand
AAAAAAAAAGAAAAGAAAAGCACAAAGAAATGTGATAAAGGAAGTGATTTAGAGAAGAGTAAAGTGGCCTTTAAACAAAATCCAGATATTTTGAATCATCTATGCATCAGTATGACACATTATATAAATTACCATTTTTTCTCTCTTGCTCATTACTTTCTGCCATTCCTCCCATGGTATGAATTCCCATGCATCCCTCCAGATCCCAGAGAAAACAAAACCTGATTTCAGCTGCACACTGCCATTTCCAAAGGTCTTGAGGAAAAGATACTGCTGGTGGGTGATGTACTGGAGGTTTGCTGACCACTGTCCAGGTCTGTCTGGAACGCAATTAATCCATGGCCCATTAAGTAAATGGCTGTTTCCCCATTTCTCTGAAGTATCAATGCATTAGTGCAGCCTACTTAGGATCCAAGCCATTAAAATAACTGAGTTAGGAGTACTTACACACTCATCATTCTCAGGGAACTCAGCCTCTTGCCTTGCTCTTCTCATTAGGAAGAAGACAAATCATATTTGCCTCTTCTTTTTATTCCTTTTGTTTTTCCCTCCTATTTATATTCCCCCATCTTTCCTTCTGGAAACCTTTGCGGAGTAGCACCCCCTCTCCTTACCTGCCTTGCTCTGGGAAGAACCTTGCTGCCAGCTGGCTTCCCAGGGGAGTTGAGGCAGCCAGATTTATTGCAACAAGGCAGCCTGAGCCATTCTCTTGTCCGTGCTGGGAGTGAACAGGAACAACAAACCCTTTCTCATCAGCTCACTAAGTCGCCAACAAGTTTGAAACTTTCTGGTCACCTAGTGTACCATTTAGTCAGTGCAACCATTTTGCTTGTCAAAAGACCAGAAAATTATATTTGGCAATTCAGACACCAATTAGTAGAACAGTGTCTATGGCAGGTACTAGTGTGTCCTGTGTGACTGTGTCCCCAACCCACAGGCTTTCATTCACCTATCCTCAAACAATGCCTCACAGTGAACTAAAAAGAGACTCCAAAATTGGTTATTACTTATTTAGTGTAAAATCTTTTTTTTTTTTTTTTTTTTTATCTATTGGGATGAAAAGATGAATATGTGACGAAAATCTGTGTAGGCTGATCATTTTACCAACTTGTCTTAATGAAGAATGCAAGTTTTGCCCTTACTCTCTTCTATCCTGTGTGTTGCACTCTTCATGCTTTACGCAGTTTTGCCTCTGGATTGATGAGTAGATACTTTGCCTGTTCAGGCTTTGCCTACAGCTTGCCTCATGCTCAGATTGCAAATATCTTCTGCACGCAGTTCTTATCCTGGACAGGAAAAGGCGCATGACTAGGAATGAATACCTATTTGTTGGCTTGCTAATGCAGTACAACCCACTGGGAAAATACTTCTATTCACTTGCTAAATTAAGTAAGGTACATGGCTTCTCTTTGTCTCATTTATTCCTTCTATAAAATGAGAGGTGCTCGCCTTCTTTGTCTGGAACAAAGAAGTTCCTTCTTTATGTGGTCTTGGATACTTTGATGTTTTCCTGGACCTTTTTTTTTCCATGTTGCTTATTGTCTGTATTCTGTAGTCATACCCCAAACGGCATCAAGAAATTGTATTGCCAATGCTTCTGAACCTTCAGTCAAGCTGCTTCTTCCTTCCACTGATGAAAACCCTAAACTCAAACTTGTGCAAACTCTGTCATGATTCCTGCCAGTGCCTCCAGGCAAGTGCTGCTTCATGCTATATGCAAAGTAATGTCTTTGGATGGGCTATCCTAAACATATTTATTTCAACTCTATCTCATCTTTTGGTCATGACAGGTTTCTTTGCTGTAAGAGGGTTCAGTGAGCAGCTGCATGGTGCTTAATTTCAAGTTAGGCTTAAACCATGACAGTTGTTTTTCAGATACCCCAAGACTGCCACAATATGTCTTAGCTTTTCCCCAAGACTTGTGTTTTGGTTTATGAGCTGTCAGATAACTGCTTGAGCAGTAAAGAAACCACAGATTTGGATAATACATTGGCAGTAGGTAGGTGAAAAGTAGTCTACTTGTAGCTATGCAAAAATTGAGAAGAATTAACATTTTCAAAAGCAAAAGTTTTCTTTAAAATTAAAAGTGCCTTATCATCAATAAGCAGGGACTCATCAGTAATGATGAAAAGAGAGATGTTGTACAGTTCCATTGGACTCCAGTCCTGTTTCCCTTCACTGTCTCTCCCTGGGTACTTTCAGTAAAGTTTGTTCTTCGGCTCTGCTCCAGTGATTGGCTTCCTCTCACTGACTATTTGAAATCAATTCAGATGCCTGAAACACTGGCTGTGGCAAATACAAATAACCAATATTTATTAGACGCTTGAAAATGACTTAGCAAAACAAAGCAGTGTTGCAACTTGATATTTATTTTATTTTGAATGTAGAGAGCCAAAGTCTATGATGTTATCTTAAAGAGAAAATGTCTGGGTATGTCAGAACTGAAAGACTGATGGCAGAATATACACAGTTGTCAGCACATTCACAGTGAGGCTGCTCCTTGCTGTTTCCATAAAACAAAAAAGGTCTTCTTGTTGAATCACTACAGCTATATTATATCTAGGGATGGTGGAACCGGGGCTTCACTTCAAAAACAGCCCAATTCAAACTCTGTGCTCACACAAGAATAACTACTAAATAATCTCTGAAGGCAATGGAAACGTTCTTCAGTGAGTGAAGAGTGAGTAGAAGAGGATTTGGTTCAAGCAGGGCCGTTTGTAGCTTAGTTGTAATTGGTGAATTTGGTGCTAACCTTTGTGACTCCTACTGATGATTGGTTGTTTACTTCCAAATATATTTGCTATAGGTACTATAGGTCCTCAGAAGTCTCCATACAGAATTTTCCGAATGATGTTAATGTAAGGAAACTTCCTATTCCTGCTTCAGAATCTCTGACAACCATCAACTGCAAACTCTTGAAATTCTTTTTGTTTTTAATTCGATTTCTGTAAATTCATACAGCCAATTGTTACATTGTTAGAGCCTTTAAAGCATGTTATAACCATTTTGAGCTTTTCATTTTGTTTTTGTTTACAGTTGAAATGTGAATTAGAACTTAATTCTGTACTTTCGTGTTACTTTAATTTAGCATTAATTTTAGAATTATTTTGATTCCAAGGGAAGATTAAAGATTATTAGCTGAGTTCCCCTTTTAGAGTAGCTGACTTTCCTTCTGGAGCAGAGCATCTACAGACAGTTTTATAATTCTTTTTTTTTATAAAAACTCTACTTTCTTTCACATTGATAAACTGATATTGTCACAAGTAGAAATGGTGGCTAATACCTAGTAAATGTGCTGATTATCTATAAAGTCCCATGAAACATTGTCAGTAATCACTCCATAAGCTTTTCATCTATGTCTAATGTTACAGTCATCCATGCGGGAAGGTCAGACCACATCTTGGAGTGCTTTGGGAATTCTGCTTCTCTAAAGATATTGTTTCCATTAATTATTTTATCAGAACTGACCTTCTGTAGCTATTTCAGAAGTCTTTTCACTCTGCCTGTCTGGATGTTCAAGTGAGTAGCTCTCTGAAAAGCAAGCATTGTTAGGATGTCAGAGGCTCTGTGTAAGGATGGACACTGCAAACCACACTGAAGACAATAGAAAGGCCCAACTGATTTCAGTGGGATGTGAGTTAGATCAGACTGAAACCAATAATACCTTTGTGGCATGAAGCAGATTCTTTTTTTATGTTTGCTTTAATCCCCTTCGACTAAAAAAAAAAAAAAAAAAATCCATGAGGAAATAAGCTGGTTTCTGTTGGCAGGTTATACTCGCACAAGGGAAACATGAAATGATGCCAAAACACTGTAGTGTGGTTTTATTTGAAGTGGACACCTGCACACTGGGAGCTGGCTTGCAACCAACGATTCATTTCTCGATTCAGTTCAATTTGAAAAGGTTTAGTTGGCATGATAAGCTATAGAATAGTATCCAAAGGATCAAAGAGAAAGATTTTTCAGATATGCTTTAGAGGATGGGTCTAATCTACTCGTCTGTGTTTAGGAGAGTTTGGTCTCCAACAGACATTTAGCTGCTATTAGGTTAGTCCACCCCTCATCTGATATGAAGTTAATGTATGTTTTTTCTGCACAGACTATTCAGATTTTTCCTTGGTTTTTGTGTATACATATGATTAATTATGTTGTCATGAGTGTGATGCTTGTTCCCAACTACCCACAGCAGAAAAATTTCTTGCAGGTCATTGTATTTCGGACATTACAGTGGAAGCCACATCTTTGTCTTCCCACTGTCACTTTGTTTGCAAGGACGGTAATGGATGGATTCATCCTGTGGTTTTCCCTGAAGAAGCCATAGTCCAAATGCATACATTAAGAAGAAAGTACTTGAAACCAGTGGCTCTGTTTCTTATGAAAATTTTCTTTTGAGACAGGTAATCCTTTTCTAAAATATATGAATATCTAAATTCTAAAAAAATTCTTCCCAAAGAAGATTCAGCTCTGAAATACAAAACTAAAAATTTACAATTTTTTTAAAAATATTTTTTTATGAAGTAAACATCTGTTGTGATGGCAGACTAGAATCTTTTTTTGACAAGGTAAAAATGCTGAAGCACCTTTTGAAATTAGCAGTTCACATGTGACATAATGCAGTTGAAATTTCGCTTCATTTTTCTCTTGGTACCAACAGTAATCTTGTAAGACTGTCCAGTAAACAAAAAATGAATGCACCAGGAAAGAGCATTGACATCTAGATGTGCAGTATAGTTTCTCTAGGCAATTAATTCTTTTCCCTTTTTCTACCTTTCCTGTGATTCCAATACCTTCAGTAAAACTTCTTCGAACTTCTTCAGCACTTGGACTGTGGCACCTGCAAAGAGAACATCTCTTATTGCTCAACCTCAACCTTTTCATAGTTTTCGAGAACATCATCTCTGAAATATTTGTCCCAGACAACTGACCTGAGAGTGCACGTGGGTAATACAAGAAAGAATCTCTTGGAAACAAGAGAAGGCCAAATGTAGAAATTGCATTGGAACTAAATGCTAGAAGTGTTGCTGCACAATTGACAATTTGACATAAGTACCAACCATGATGAGCTGTAAGAGATGCGCTCCAAGATTTGCTGGGGGTCCCTAACATCCTCGTGCATTGCCTACTGTGGCCTCCACACATGAAGCAGTGGCTTTGCCAGCTTGCAAAACTCAGGCTTCAGCACAGGGCAGGAGGACAGGGAAGAAGAGAGGAAGGAGAACCCTTGTTCTCTTCCCAGGATGATGAGCTCTACGTACCTCTTCCTTTCCATTCCCATGAATGTGTTCTGTAGCTTTATTTTCTGAAATTTTAAAGGCAGAATTTCAGTTGCTAAATCTTGCAAGGAAGACTACTGAAAGCCATGGTCTTTATCTTTGTGCTTGCATTTATATAATAGCTACACCAAGATAATTTCTTTTTGGCTGAAACATCGCTTTTCCCTCATTTAAATATTTTTTGTGTCTGTTGTCATAGTGCCCATAGGCTTCAGTTCTGCTTTACTCTGTGTACATAAATAAAAGGGAAATCCTACCCCTACAGATTTAAAATTTATGTGTTTGCAGCCCTTGAAACAGCTTCTGACTTATAAGCACAGCCAATAAGCTGCAAAAAGGAAACTGTCCTTCAATCTGAGGTCATCTAAGTGACCACTGATACCATCCAAAACAGAATAGGAAATTAATTTTCACCAATACATATTTTAAAGTTCCTCTTTCCTAGGAAGAACTAAGAGTATGAAGGCTCCTTTGGTCTTTGGTTTTTTTTCTTGAAAGGGAAAGAAAACAACAACTACGCAGACTGAGAGAAAGACACCCTAAAAGAGCCCTACTCTGCAACAGAGAGAAGACTGAAGCTCACATCTCTGCAGCCTTTTGGTGAGCATATTGAACATGCTTCCCTCTGGGATCATTGCTCTCAGGGTCTCTCCCACAGTGCAATACTCAGCCAAAGCGTCTTCCTGAGATAAGGAAGACTGGGAAATGCTGTGCTCCACAGCTTGCTGAACTAGCACTTGGACCTGAAGTTGGACTGATCTGCAATATGCCCTAGATCTGCAAAGTCTTTATGAGAAAAGTTGTAGCAGAACAAGTAGTTCTTTCCCCAAGAAAAAGTTCTGTTTCAATACACAAGGCTTTTTTCTAGTAAGAAAAAGAAAGGTTCATTAAAAATACTGAATAAGTTTTTTACCCCTTATTTCTGTTGCCGAACTGGCACTACCTAATGTGTTTCTTGTATTTTCTGCATAGTGAAGTGTCTTACCTGTTCAGTCAGACCTGTTTGTCTTCTGAGCAAGAGGTAATCTGTTCAACTGAGCTGAAAAAATAGAAGCCTCAATAGAGTTAGACAGAGAGTGGCTGGTTGAAATGAATGCAAGCATATAAATGCCACATCAAACAAAGCAAAATGCACAAGTACAGTAGGGTACAATGAAGTTAATTTGGAAACATTGAGACTTGAAAGAGTCATCATGGGCTTGAAAGTTACCTCTCAGTCTGCTGGATGTGGAAACTCCCTACTTTGGTAGCATTCTGATAACAACTTCTGCATCTACCTTGGTCATACTTCGAAGAGAGGGTAGCTGCAAGATCCTGTTGTGTCCTGCTAAAGAGAAGGCTAACAAAGCTCCTGAAGCAGACTTCCTAGTTCCAGCTGGGGATGTTAAAAAAAAAAAGGAAATCTGTTCCATAAATAAGAAAAAAAAAGAAAAAAGAAAAATCAAACACAGCACTAACTTAACAACCTCCTATGATGAATTGTCAAAATACAGTTTCCCAAGAGTTCTACTTCATCTCATATCTAGTTCAACTTTCTAAGTACTGGTTCTATTGTAAGAATGATGTTCTTCAACTATGCGGTTGGTGGAAGAAAAAACAACACTGCTATTACCAATTCCTGATAACCAGTTGCTGGAAGTTTCCTTCTTGCAGTAAGCTGTATTTAGTCTTATTCATAAGGAATTTAAGATTTAGATGCTACAGAGCATCGCTTAGAGCACCATATGCTAGTCTTGTTTTACTATTCCACAGTCACAGGTGACATTTCTGACTCCTCTTTGAAAAAGCTTCCTCCACCCCGCACTTCCATGTACATTACAGCAATGTCTGTCTACCTGCTGAGATCCTAAAATATAGTTTCAAAGGGAATTGCTTGATCCTGTCACCTCAAAGGCTGTTCAGCCCTGAGGCTATTCCTCATCTCTCATCACCAGCAGGAAGCTCAGTGTGGGGCAGGACTGAAAAAGAATAATCAGCACCCCAGTTGGAATTTCTGGGATTTCACTTTCTACCGGTGCACTTCCCTAAGAAGAAAAAGAACAGAAAGTTCTCCAGCTACCATTTGTAGAATCATAAAATAGTTTAGGCTGAAAAAACCTTTAAGATCCTGAAGTCCAACCATTAACCTAGCACTGCCAAATCCACCACCAAACCATATTCTTAAACACCACAACTTCCATATTTCTTTTAAATATCTCCAGGGATTGGTGAATCTAGCAATTCCCTGGGAAGCCTGTTCCAACGATCAACAACCACTTCAGTGAAAAATTTTTTCCTAATATCCAAACTGAAGCTCCCTCGACACGACTTGAGTCTGCTTCCTCTTGTCCTATCACTTGTTACATGGGGGAAGAGTCTGACCCCCATCTCACTCACCACAAGTAGTTTCAGAGAGCAATAAAGTGCTTCCCGTCAGTCTCCTTTCCTCCAGTTTAAACAACTCCAGCTCCCTCAGCCACTCCTTGCAATACCTGTGCTCCAGACCCTTCCCCAGTTCCACTGCCCTTGTCTGGACACACTCCAGCACCTCTGTGTCTTTCCTGTAGCGGCCCAAAACTGGACACAGGATTCAAGGTGTGGCCTCACCAGTGCTTGCTTCAGGGGACAATCACTGCCCTGGTCCTGCTGGCCACACTATTGCTGATACAGGCCAGGACACCATTGGCCTTCTCGCCCACCTGGGCACACGCTGGCTCTTGTTCAGCTGCTGTCAACCAGCACCCCCAGGTCTTTTTCCAACAAGCAGCTTCCTAGCCACTTTTCCCCAAGCCTGTAGTGCTGCAGGGGGTTGTTGTGGTCACAGTGCAGGACCCAGAACCTCATCTGTCCTACTATTTGATCCTAATATGTCCAGATTCCACCCACTTCCAACACAGTGGAACTGCATAATCTTATGATGAGACACCACAGTTTCAGACCTAAATAGCCTTCTGAGAATACAGCTGCTGAACAAGGACCAGAGAAGCCAAAGGGAAGGCAAAATAACAGCTCGCAGGTGTGTTCATCATCCCATTTGCCAGTCTCAAGATCTCCTTCTGAACACACAAGCTCATGCACTCAGGCAGACTAATTTTGCATTGGTCGTAGACCTAGTGCTTTAATGAAAGATAATATTCATTATGTGAGTGTTATTAACTTAGAGGATGCTTCATTTTATGCTCACCTTCAAAACTACTGGCAATCAGCCTGTCTCAGGCAGCTCCGTGCCAGGCCCAGCAGGTTGTTGGCTTTATTGCCCACAATCACCACTTTTGTCCAGATTTATCACACCTCACTGTGACCATTAGCACCCTTGATTACCTCTTCATCTTCACTGTTTTGAATCATGACTTTGATGTATAATATCTCCTCAAGCAAGGACATTTCCCCTTCGACAGAAATTCTGAATGGTACACAAACAACTGGAAATACCTCATCAGCTTTTTCAGCTGCAGAGTGTTTGTGACAAGGCTTTTATTTTTGAGGATATCAAGGATGTTTTTTTCTGATGATTATTCCATTTCATCCAGTGGTCATTGTGGTATGCCTGTGTAATCCAGATCCAGGACAACCATCTTAAATAATAAAAGCTAAAGGGAGCAGAAACTTATCTAGAAACCACAGGACCTCTTAATTGATTCTTCAGACAAAAATTTCCTTCCTTACAATCACCTGTGCTTCATCAGACCTACCCAGAAATATCTGCAAACTTCTCTACAATTGTCTATTAGTTTTCAAGTCAACAACAAGAAAAAACAGACAGACTCTGGTATATTGGTCAGTTTTTCCCACTGACACAAGGCTGTTGCAGTTCTCCCTTGTCTTCCTAAATTCACCTTTTGTCTCTTGCTGCAGGTTACAAAACTGCTTGGAGCAGAGGTTAGGTGGGTTTCCCCTGTATTTAGAAAACATCCGTTAACAATTCATGCTAGACCACAGTTATGCATCTAACGATAGTAGTACAATGACAATTTCTATAAAGTGTACTTTGGGAAAAAAGGAATTCTTTTACTGAGCTTGTTTTCTCCTCCAGTTAAGTATATTGTTACAGTAGGTAGCAAACTTCATGGGAAAGGCTCTGAGGGATGGAGTGATCCTGCTTCTGTCTGGCATTGATGATAAGTAAGGTTTTTCATAAGATTCCTGCAGGACTTTTGTTTGAATATTTCTGACCTTGAGAGATGTGATTTGTATCAATATTGTCCAGGAAAAAGCAGGTGGACAATTATAAACGTTCTTGTTTCTTGGGCCCAGAGTACAGGGGCAACAGGTGAGCTCAGTCACATTTCCTCAAACAGCTTATCCTCCTGCCTGGCACACCAAAAATCCCCATACTTGTGCTTGCTGAACTAGCTGTGAGCACAGCTACATGCAGGCATGATGCTCACAGCAGTAAGGCTCTGAAGACACCATGATTCCCACCACAGGATGCAGTGCTAACACAGTGGGTACCAGCCCAGCAAATTCACCTCTGGCAAGAAGGAAAACCATAAGAAATATCACAGTATGACATCTAATGAACTTAACTTCCTTCCCTCTGCCAGCTTTAACTGCCTACTCTTCTCTCTGAGCTATGGAATTCCCTGTGTCTCTCCTGCATCAGTGAGGCCCACAGGTTAAAAAATTCCACACTTTACCTCCAGCATCCCAAATAATTTTATTGTTGTTCTAAACACCTCTTCTGCTTTTGTTCCATTCCTTCTTTCCCAGCCAGGCTAATTCTTAAGTATGTGCCTTCTCTATAACTCTAAACAGTCCCACAGAGGAAGTCTGTAATGGCAACTGCCCTGTCAGGTGGAATAAAGATTAAAACTGATGGATAAGGAAGAGATTCAAACAAAAATTGTAGTAATGAGTCCACCCAGTAGCCTGCATTTTCTTAGTTTGCTTGCTACCTGGGCCCTAACAGTCACCAGACCACCTGTTTTCTGTCACTGCAGCTCAGCTGTTGTTCACAAATTTCAAATGTTTATGCCAGTAATTAAATTGTGCCAGTAAACCACTGTTAAATTTAGTTATTGCAGAAAGGAGCTAAAATAATTTATCAGGTCTGAGCGGATCATCAATGTGTTTTTGAATATAATGAAAATGAGAATTGGGTCAGCAGGAGGAAGAGGAGACATCAATTAAAAAATATATTTATACTGGAGTCTCAAAAGCCATTAACATTGATTTCAATCCAGGACACAGGGCCTGGCTGGCAAAAAGCATTGAAGAATAATTAAAGAGGCTTTTTTTTTCCCCTGTGGCTAGAATACAATAACAGAGCTTCAAAAAGTGGAAGTAAATAGGATGTAATCACTCCAAAGAGCTATAAAGGGCTATGAGAAGCTGTTAATGCTACTGCTTTTGTTTGGTCTCCTTTCATATCTTTATTTGCATTTTTAAAGTTGAATATTTGCTTTTAATGGACAGAAATGCAGGACTGGAGCTGGAATTTATTCTGTCCCTTTAAGCTGTTCTTCTCAGAGGCTCATCACTGCAGTGAAGCATTGTGAGAGCTTCTGTTGCTGAAGATGATACAGTCAGATGGGTTCCTCACAGCTGAATCTTGTTCAGGTAGGGGTGGTAACACAGACTGGCATGGTTTAACTGTATTTTGATGTTTGTGATATCCATACCATAAATAATGTAACTATTCCATTCTTGAGTCAAAAATATATCACTTCTGAGTCAGCCCAATCATGTGGAGACTATAGATGACGTAGATGAACTTCTTTCCTCTTCCTGCTCTTTATTTTCAGGTCGATATAGTCTGCTCCGAATGACCAAAACAGGATTGACTTTTCACTAAAAAATTACACACAGAGCCGATATATTGCCATAAGAACTTTGTGGCAGACTGGATCCAAGAAGATCTTTGGGTCTGCTAGCAACAACTCTTCTGCTTCTGTCCTTGAAGGATTTTCAAAATTGCAGCTACATGACTACCAAGGTTACTGTTTTTTTCAGCGTGGTGTGTGAATGACAGAATATGATAAAGAACTGAACTAAAATTCAGCCTCCATAAAAATTGGAAAACTGTTATGTCTTCCTCCCTTACATACTCTTGAATAGATGGCTATAATTCTGCTTTTTCATCTTTGGTAGACCTTTTCTGATCTAATTTAACTCACTTATCCTGCAGAAACCTCTCCAGGCTCAAGGGTTTCTCTTTCTTGTTAGTTTGCAAGGGTTTTTTTCTTGTCTTCAGCTAATGAGTTGACCACTCACACAGTAGTCCAATAAGTGCCAAGCTTCCTTAAACTGAGAAATGGGGAAGAGAGGCAGTACAATCCAAGGGATGGAGTAATCCCTGAGAAATAGCATATACACCACCTGTTTTGTTTGTACCCTACTTTAAGAGCCATTCTTTGACATGTGCTAGACTGTCATTCACAAGGAAGGAAGGTAAGTTTATATTCTTCTTAAATTTATTGTGCTCAGGCTAGAAAAATAAGGACAAAGCAATTGTGCATGGGCTTGGTTGGCACATTATTAGCCCTAATTCCACTAGTTAGCGGAAACTAGTTGTTCAAAGGCTGAGTATTCTGTTCTCTGCATGAGACAGTACTTGGAAACCTTCTAGTGCTATACCAGGCACACAGGTTAGCTAGTTTATGTGTGCCAAATCAAGTTACCCATCAGAACCATAAAAGCTTTCTTTTCTGAAAATAGTGATTTAGTTCATTCAGAGACAAAGATATTACTACTGTGTATGCTGGAAGTAGTTATCAGAAAACTGACAACATCTTGATCGGAAATCCTGTTGCTCTAAGACTTGAGAGCTAGTAATCAAACATCTTGTGGGGATCACTTTGCTTTCTTCCATTTTTTTTTTTCCCCCATTGGCTGTGACAAACCAAGCCAAACGGTATTTAAGGAATCCTGCCAAACTCATAGCTCTTGCCAGGTTACTGTCTGTAGGTATGAAGATCTGAGCTTGTTGTTATTTGGAGTCACCGTCCCTGGAGGTGTTTAAGTAAAGACGTAACTCAGTGGCACTCGGTGCCATGGTCTGGTTGAAAAGGTGGTGTTAGGTCATAGGTTGGACCCAGTGATCTCAGAGGTATTTTCCAACCTAGTTAATTCCGTGATTCGGTGATTTATGTGTCTAATTATTTCATATGAGCAACGTAGCTAAAAAATAAGAATATCCCGAGATGCACATTCAGGTCATTAAAAAAAAAAACAAACAGCAATTGAAACGATGTTGAAATTTTGCAGTGCAAACATTCCCTGACATCTGCTGCTGGATACATTTGCACCTTTATATTACCTAAAACATTTCCCTGTACATGCAGGAATTCTGCATCAGATGGCCACTCTATCAATTTGGCTTAAAAAAAAATTGAAAAAAAATCACCTAAGGTATTAGGTATTTTTTTTCTGACATTTTTTTCTTTTCTTTCTTAGATAAAATCAACTGATACAACTACTTTCTTCATTAAATTGCAGGTCAGTCAGTGACACACTGCATGCAACTTTTAGATATAGTCGGAAACAAAATTAATTGTCCAAAATATAGACAATTGCAGCATGAACGGGGAAGACAGAAAATAGGGCTACAGATCTTGAAGAAAATACCACACTTTGGCAGTCACTTCAAAAATGAATTTTGCTGGAGTATGACTACAATTGTTAGGAAAATTACTTGACAAATAGATAGCCCAGCAATTACTGTTTTACCATTTTATCTAAAATCTCATTAAAATGAGCTCTTACAAAACAAAAAAAAAATTTTGGTCCAGATTATATCTTCCTAATATCATGGGAGCTTCTGCAGATCGGTTGGAATTCAGCTCCTTTTGTTTACTCACATCTGCTTTCATCACATTTTGGCATGATTCCTTATCTTGCATTTACATTGGTCTGAGAAGGACACTTAAGTGATCTCTGAAACCTCTGGAGACAAACAAATATGTTTATTAGTTAGTGTTCCTTTGTTTTGCTGTCTGAAATTTTGGGAAGATCAAGGGAATATTTTATTAACAATTTCCTAAGTCTGTAATAGAATTTTTCTCTTTTGGTCGAAATCAGAGGCTTAATTTAAAGCCAATTGGTTTAACACTAATGACTTTTATAGAGCACCAAACTGGCCCACAAACCAGCTCTTGGAGAAGTCATTCTATTTCTGAAAGTATTTGGTTAGATAAATTAATTCTCTTTTAAACTCTTCTCAAGCTGTTCTTTTGCACAGAAATGACTTCATGTGGAATTTGGGAGTAAGTCTGGAATGAAGAAAGTGACATAGGAATATTTGCCCTTCACTACTTCTGGAAAAAAAAAAAAATCTCGTAAGGCCTCAGGCTCAAAGGTACACCCTTTGATCACAGGACTAAAACATCCTTCAGTTTTCAGATATAACCCCATCACGACCTTTAGAACCAAGGTCAAATCAAATGTTTAACAGTCAGTGTTAAATAACAAAAAGTAGTTTTAGGGATTATGAGTAGTCAGGGTTGGAAAATTAAATTGCAAAACTTCTAATATTCCCTGATTTTACACAGGCAGAATCTAGCATTGAACAAATCAGTTTAAAGATCCCAATTATATTTGTGAGCACCAGTATCATGTGCACATCTAAATTTGTATGTTCAACATGTTTGCTTTTAAAAGTGCAGATGCTAAAATGGAGCCATTTCTAAAACATTTCCAGAATATCATTTTACTGTTGGCTACAAAGGATGTTCTTCTAGGGGAACCACTGGCAAGGGTAGGTCAGAAGCACAGCCAGAGTAGCAAGGGAATTTGAAAACCCACATCAGATGGGTGGACTTCCAGGTCTGAGGGGAATTTTTTATCGTTTGAACCTATCTGTACGTAAACTGCACCTGCACTTAATAAATAAGTTATATCTGAAGATAGACCATTTTACTTTTTTTTCCCTCAGTAAAATTCCATGTTTCTTTGCCTTGATGACACAGCCTATCCCAGGCTTTTCTACATCCTGGCAGCAAGCAAAATACTGTCCGTTATCTTGTACTTGTCATACCAAAACCACCAGTTCATAACGCCTCTGTTTCCTGGGAAATCTCTGAGCATCTCATTTGTCTCAGGCACAGGCTGCAAAATGTCTGCCTTGTTAGTGCACTTCCAGGCCTTGCATTTGTCTCCTCCTTCCTCCACTGGTTTAACTCTGTCTTCCTCTGACCCTCTGCATAATCTCTTGCCATCTGCAACAGCCTTCCAGTATCTCTCTGCCTCATCAACTCTCCATCCCTTTTCAGATCTCACCTGCAAACCTCTCTTCATTCCCCTGCCTGCACCTCTTAATTTCTTCCACTCTCTTCTCTCTGTTATTGGCCTTTGTCCCTCTTTAACATCTTCTACAGGCAGCATCTTTCTTCCTCTGTTGATCTGGAATTAATACACTATATTATCCATGGTCTTATATTATTTATTTTGTGAAGCATTTTAGGAGAACCGTTCACATGAAAGGAGCTATGAAAAATAAACTTGCATTGAGTTACTGACAGTCTGTTAAGCTGAGCTTATTCTATTGTCACCTCTTTTCTTACTTTTTCTTTTCTGTCTTTTCACTTCATAAAAAGCCTTAGAAATTTTATCTGAGTCTAAAGTATGCACCTTCTGCTAACTGAACAGTGATAACTTCACAGAGTTAAATGTGGGTGATTGGTAGGTTCTGAAAGCAATGCTGTCCAGGACACCTTAAAGAAAGAATGAAACTTTGAAACAGAGGTCACCAAAAGAAATGGAAAAAATTATTTAATGTAATTCTCAGGGGCTTATGGCCTTGGATAGTCAAAGTGCACAGTCAATCTCCTGGAGGCAGAGAAAGAAGAAAGCAGCAGGAGGCTCTGCAGTAAGATCTGTTAACTTGCAGATACACCAGCATCACAGATCTAATAAACACTGAGGAAATTTGAGGAGTGCAAATCTCTTCCTTCTTCCTAAGGACATGTTTGAGGAGCATGGTGGAGGTGCCAATGTCTCCAGAGTACAGAAGCCACCCAGCAGATTTTATGTCCAGAGTATTAGCTAAAGACTGTGGAGTCGCATTATTTGCCACAGCAGTGTCGGCCTTTAATATGCTGGCAAAGGGTTTTACAGAAAGGAAGGAGGTGCCAAGTGGGAATGAAACTTGGGAATGAATCTTGTCATTCTGGTCAACTGAACAACCCAGCTGGATAATTACAAAGCAACAGCAAAGGTAGACAGGCAGAATAACTTTTATGTATATCTTAAATTTATTCTTTTAATTTCCTTTTCAATTCTTTCTTCATGAATTGCAGAGATATAAGTAATCAGTTAAAGTAGACCTTGAAAGTCTTTCATTAAATTATTACTTTAGGTCTCCATTTTCATTTTGCTTTTCTGTTTCTCTCTCATGTGCTTTCTTAATTTTTTTATTTCTCTTCATTTTTCTTGCAATTACCTGCATGAAACTTATTCATATGTTTAATTTACTTTATGATTACAGGTACATTCTCACACTCTGGTAATTATCTCTGGAGCAGGATATGATTGGCATAGGTAATGATAGCTAGCTTCAACAGGAGAGTCTGCAGTTCTCTCCTTTCCCTGAGAAATGACATAGTTTTACTCAAAGATTCACAATAAAAGGGAGGAAGGTCATCTTAATCTATAGCTCAGTTGTTCTCATAGGTTATAAGTCAGGTCCTTAGCTGAGGCAAGTCATTGCAACTTTGGGCTACTGGAAGTGAATTATAATGTCTAAAGCTCTGCTCTCTATTTCTTATGTACCACCTTTCCTGCACTGTTAACACTGCAGAATGTTTTACGGCCACTTCATGTTTTGCAGATAAATGAGGTGTTATGAGATGCTCAGGGAAACCAAAAAAAAAAAAAAAAAAAATTAAAAATTCTCTAATCAAGGTAACATTTCTAGAAAGGAGAGTATAGGAGTAAAATGTGAAAAGATTAAATTGCAACCAAAGAGAATATCTGAGTAAAACATGCTCTGAGATTTATCATATTAATGTAAAGGTGGTTAAGAGTTATCCCACTGTGAAATTCATTTCTGCAGCCAAGAGGCGGAGAAAACAGCCCCATTAGCTGTACCTGGTGGCTGCTAGGGAGGCAGCAGGCAGGGAAACAGAAGGGAAAGGAAGACTGATATTAAGGAACTTTGGACATTTAGGCCAGATACAAACTCAGCCAAAGTAAGTGAGAGACGTACCAGTGTCTTGTCCAGTCCTGGATTCTGATGCGGCTGAGCTGCCCCATTCGTTACAGGTGACAGGTCTCCTCACTCTACGCAGTGCTGGACTGCTGCTAACGAGGAGCTAAACTGAATTTCAGTTTAGGAGAACTGCCTTCAATAAAATCAGGTGGGATTTCTTTCTCCAGTGGGCTAATACATGTAATTAGTAAAAGAGCAGTGAGGGCACTGATCTGATATTTGCATTCAGTGTTGCATGGAATAAATCAAGAAACTTCCTTGCTTATATCTCCAGACAAAGCACAGCCTAATCAGCACTACATCTTCTGGATTTGCATTTGAGGAGAAAGATGAAAGATTTTTTTAACAGTAGCAGTTGTGATGCAACAGATAAGAAATAGGGCTACACAATGGCTTGTTACAGATGAACTGCTGTGAGAACAAATTATTAGATGACATTTAACCTATGCTGGCATTTTTGTTTGCCCTTAGAACATCACCTAATTAAATGTGGATTTATTCTGACAAGCCAGATGGTCGTCTGGTTACTGCAAGGAGTCATGACATGCCAGATCTATTCCTGGTTCTGCCACTTCTCTGTCCTGCAATCTTTGCAAATCACTTAACCTCTTCACACCTCCAAATTCCATTTATGATACCAGAAGAGTAATGTGGGTTTTTTTACTGTGCAAAGGCTTTGCACAGTTCAGTGCTTTAAAATCACTAACTCTTCCACTGTTAATGAGAGGACAACAGATTTAAGTTTGTGGAGCTACATGATCAGCTGGCATTAACTGCTCCATCTCCCCTGACTTAAATGGACTCTGACTAATTCATGCTCTCTGAAGATTTGCCTTATTTTGTGTTCTCATTTAATTTGCAATCTGAATATTTCATTTTCTGTATTTTACCATTAAGATCCCATTCTCTTATAATGTTTTTAATAAGCTATTAACAAATTTATTCAAGGGTAATAAATCCTTATGAAGTCATACGAATCAATGACTTGCTGTTATTGTTGCTAACAGATATCTCACATTTCAGCCACGTGTGCTTCCAAGATGTTTTATTAAAAGTAGTTATTGCTATGTTAATTTAAATTTTGAAATTAGAAGTTGAATTCTAATTTCAATTAGAATTGAAATTTTAATCTCTTCTCACAATTCAGGTTTTTTAGGAAAGACTTCTATGCCTTTGAAATTTCAGCAGTTCTTTTCCCTTCAAATTGGGACATTTAACAAAACCAAGAAAACATCAAAACCTACTCTTACACTTTTCTCAGGCTTTCTAAGAAATACCAAAGTTATTCAGGAATTATGACTGGTTTTTCAGGAAGGAAATCTGGACAAAAGGGTGTAGTTGTTACAAAATGCAAGTAGAGCATTTGATTTAAAAATTCTCTCTATTCCCTTATACTTTGCTTTCCCTGAAAACTTGGGCTCAGGGATGTTCCTCAGTATCAGACTAAATATACAAACATGACAGAAGGAGCTGATACAGTTGTGTCCTTCCTCACTCTTCTCATCTTAACCTCCTAAGTTCCTAAAATTTTTACATACTTTGATATTTTTATGTACATTTACAGAAGATTTGTTTGATCCACAGCGTCACTCAGCAATAAATAAGTCCTTCAAAGTATTTTGTGTTAATTTCTTTTCAGCCCTTCCAGTAAAGATGCACAGAATGCAAAGCAGAGGCAACGACTTTTTTCCCATGTTTTGCTGATGTTAGTACTTTCATTTTTTAATTTGAAACTTAATAATTTGCATATTTAATTATTTGCTTCTATAAACTCAACTTTCCGTGCTATTGCGCCTACATTTGGAACCTGAGGACTCTGAGGCATGTGATAATTGCTAATACTTTTCTCTTAAACACTTTTTCTGTTGACTTACTTACTTGTTAGAAGATGAAGGTGATATGGGTGTGTCTTTTGTATCCCAAATAGCAATAGCAAAGTTGACTGTTTCTGAAAATGCTTTCTGCCTTTCTGATGCCATGGATCCTTGCTTCAACCTCTTCAATAACAGAGGCAATTTTTAAAAATAAATGTAAAGTATGAGAAAAACGTATTATGGCATCACTGACTTCTCTGATACCTGCAAGAATGTGGCTCAGTTTATAAAACTAGATAGAAATTGGCAGGATCAGTACCAGACGAGATATTTCTATCAAAACACTCAGTGATTCATCAGGTAGACATATGGCTACTTTTCTTCAGGAGCCCAAGATGTATAATGGAGTTTTAATAATATCCCCAAGAATCCAGTTTTAACAGCTTGATTTAAAGCTCTTGGTAGGGAGTCTTTCCATTGGCACTGCTAGGCTTTCAGTCAATATGCTCATACCTCCAGAAAGCCTTCATTTACCCTGGACATGCTACTAATGAGTCACCACCACATCTCTGGCACTGAGCCCAGGCAGCAGCATTTGGCTCTAGAACCAAATTTGCCTCAGGATGATAGACGTGTAGATCTGGGGTTTTGCCTTGGACTCCTACTTGAAGTATTATTCCCTCGTAGCTCTCAACTGAGATTTAGAATTATTATAAGATGGAAATCCTGTGGCCTTCATTAACTATGCAACAACACACGATTGCAGCAACACTGAGGTACTCGTCCTTGCATGTGACTTCTCTAGCTGACACTCACAAGGACTCTCCCGTCAATTCAGCAGTACTGGTGTTATTCAGCCTTAAGCTTTTCCACAGCATTTTCCTGGCCTCTCAAAAACATTTCTCAAAGGCTTGCCTGCTACTTCATTAAAATAATCATGTATTTCTGTTCCCCTCAACAGTGTCAACAGACCCACTTTTCCCATGGAAATCTCTGACACTCGTGAAAAAGATGTGCTTTAAGTGACCCCAATTTCCACAAGTACAAGATGGGAGACTCTTTCTAGGGCTCTCAGCTCGGTTTTGCTGTTCTGTGCAGCTCTGTGTTAGAACTGGTTGTAGGCTGTCTAAACAACAACCAAATTATTCAAACTATTTATTAGAAATAGAGAGTTCAGTCATGTTTGCTCATCTTGTCCTTGGTGCATTTCATATGGATGCTTGAGGCCTAGCTGTGTGTCGCTTAAATACCCATCCTAACAGGAGAACTAGGATCTTTCTGTACAAACAAAAGCATTCACTCTCTCATTTCTGATATACTTCACATTATTTTCTGGTTGTAAAATGTTCACTAACTCAACTGAGGAGCAGAAACCTTGTCATGTGATGTAGCTATTCACCCCCTGTGAGCAACAAACAATATGCAAATAAAGGCAACTATGTGGAGCAGCCATATGCTGAAGTTTACTGTTAGAAACTCTGTGATGAGAGATGTGACTAGCAGGCACTTGCTGTTTGTCTCCCAGATAGATCCAGGGGTTACATCTGTACAATGAATATTTGTGACCAGCTTTTCTCAGAATACGCATGAGTGTAAAATAATATCTTCTACGGAAAGTCTCCAGAAATCTCAAGCATGACTTCAAGTCAAAAACTCAAAATTCTAGCGTGATGCTACCTTTTTTTCTAACGAATGTATTCAACCGGTTTTCTGGGTAGGTTTATTGCCCTGAAAACATGAGTAAAATTCCATGAAAAGTTTGCGATCTTATTTTGAACTAAGGAGACTGAAACTTGCTGAAAAGGTTGCATAAATTTTAAGTCCTCCTGGTATGAGCAACACTGTGGGATTAAAAATAAAAAGGCTGGGTTTATAAAGTTCCAGTCTATATCTATGTGAAAAAAAAAAGAATAAGAAGGTAAGTGAACTCACCATATGTTTGGAACAAAAACTGAAAGTAATCCTTTGCTGCAAAACTTCCAAAAACTCAAGTGTCCTTTCCATGAGTCTCATTGAGAACATGACCCTGTATAAATCAATTATACTTTTGCAAGTCACGCTGACAGAGCCAGGACTTGGCCATCTGACCACAGAGTCATGAAAGTTTATTACAAGTTTGTCATATTATTGCTGTATGGTAAATTTTCTGCTTACCTGCAAAACACATACACACACACACAATAAAAACAGGCAAGGAAGGGAAAAAATCCAATTATTTTTAATTCCTTTTTAGCAAAGCATGTTCATTCTTTTGCGTCTTTTTCTCTGAATAGACTACACCATTTCTTCAGATTCATTTTTGGGTATGTTTTGAAGTGAGCAGGAGTCAGCTCTTTTGAAGATGACTTTCTGCACTGTAGAACCTGTTCTCCTCTCCATATACAAAGTAATGATATGGTAGCAAGTACAAGAAGGAGTTTGTCCTCTGTTCCCTGGCACCATGCAACTATCTCTACCTGATAACAATTGAAGATTATACCAGAATTATATTTTTAGCAGTGTATGCATTTTCTTTTTTTATTAAATCTTTAAACATCTGTTCTTCTTCTGAGTTTTAATCCCTTCGAAGCCTGCATGATATTATCTTCACGAGCCTTCATAAAGGTGTTTGGGTTTGGCAAAAACCTTCTTTTGAATTGAAGTAACCAGGATAAATTACAAAGAAGCTAAAATGGAACCAAATGTATCTCAGGAACTTGTCTGAACCTACACAAAATAATGTCTGTGGCGAGTATCAAGTGTTTATTACAATCTTCTCTTCTTAGACCACAGGCCGTGGTTCTCCTTTCACTTACATCAGCACTAAATAAGAATAATTACCTAGAAATACATGTAGCTGCCCTAGTGCAAAACCAGTGTAATTGGCAGAGAAATCAAGCTCCATAGATTTATTTTCATTCCCTTATAATAAAATCGCTTGATCTTATTTTGCTTCTGATTCTGTTTTCAAAGGCAGAAGAAAATGAATCAACATGTTTCCTCAGACACACAGCTACAAGCTTCTTAAACTGATCTGCGCTTCAGCACAAGCTGCAGAAGCTTCACACTCACTCAGCAGAGAATTCCCAACGAGGCCTTGGGAACATTCAGTATCTGCCTCCGACAAATTAATCCCTCAGGAGATAAGTATCCAGCATCTTAGAAGGGAGGAAAACCTTTTGTAAGTGAATCCTTTTATTGTCTATTGCAGTCCTCATATGAGTTTACTCAACAGAGAGTTGCCAAGAGACCACTGAACGTTGCATTTTCTGCAGGTCCTTATGTATTTTCAGGAATACACAGGAAACTGCAGTGAATTTATAGAACAGTTTGTTCTGGCGCATGCTAGTCACAGCTGTGTGTTCATGTCATGAGTAATTAGGCAGGCAGAAGAGATGTGTATAACATCTTTACTCATTTTAACCAACAGCCTCTTTTCAAATTCCCTCCTGTTGTTTCCTCAAGAGGTGGCATGGAAATTTCTGCTAGCACATCTAATTAAGTAAAGCAGAGATTAGTTAAGACCCCTCTAGCTCCATGAAATTAAAACACATTCCTCCTAGGGAAGAGACCATTATAAGTTTTTCTACACCTGGTCATGACTGCAATTCCTGAGCCTTGAAAGCTCCTGAAAGCCTCTGGTCTGCGTGTGCAAAGGCAAAGAGTGCTGGTCTGGTGTGAGATGTATGGTGAGGGTCAATCACTCAAATTGTAGCTCTTGATACAATTTTCTCAAATACTGCCAAAGAAGGGCTTAACAGCACAGGTTTCAGGTGTATCTTAGCTGGAGCCATCAGTTTCCAAACTGAGTCTGTTGTACCAGCTCTGTGAGCTAGAGCTGCTCAGGGGGTATGGGCAGTAGCATTCTTCCCTTGGCAGATTTGCAGCAACTCACCTTTGCCAGTGGCAATTCATCCACCCAGGATATGCAGGTGGGAACTGCAGTCCTCCAGAGCTTGTAGCTGATTAAAGGACCAGGGCTGGTCTCTGGACCTCAGAAATCTCTGTTCATAATTCAGCATTTTTAAAGCACCTGTTAAAACAGAGGAAGAAGGCAGTAGATCAAGCTGCTCTGTTTAATGGCACACTTTCAGCTTTAGCAGGGGAAGAGAAATGAAAGCAAAGAGGATACCTGAGATGTGGAAATCACTTTCTTCTTCAGCAGCCCAGTGCTTGATGCTGATTTTTGGCTCAGAGGCCATAACTTTTGCTTTTTAACTAGAAGCAAGAAAAGGGTTAGTGCTTATTAGATACAATTAAGCACTCTTTTAGTCTAGACACTCTAGAATGAGTGTTCTCTAGAATATTCTTTTTTCCTTTCTTTTCCGTCTCTTACTTCTGTGCAGTCAATGAGAGATAAGCAATAGGTAATCTAAAGCACTCCAAATCCATAACCATTCCAATGAGTGAGGTCGTTCTACCAGATGAAGATGGGCTTCCTCTCGGTTTTCTGAGCTGACTAATAACACCAGTAGGGAGGATCTTCCTGGCAGATGAAGGAACAATGTTACCAGGAATAGATTTTAATCTCTCTCCTTCACTCACCCAAGTTGTTACAGTAACTGAAGGGTAAAGCTGTAGGTTTTGAGCGTATTTGAATATAACACAAAGAAAATGAATCTGGAAGGATCTAGCACACCTAGTGACAGTTACAGACAGGGAGAGCACCTGGTTTATATGAGTCAGAGTGTGTGTGTGTGTCCCACTACAGCTGCAACTACAGTCCAGAAATTGCATCTTCACTGCTTCTTTTTTTCACCTTGAGGAGGTTCAAACTGTCTGCACTGTTTTCCCACGGACATTTTTTTATTTCTTATGAAATTAGCAAGCTCCAGCCTCAGAAATGCCTACTGAAAAGTCAGGAGCACTTCAAAACTAGAAAAACTATAGACGACCTTAGGCCATAAAATTCGTCTATTATTACAACTAAAAAGAACCTATCCTTTCTCATATAGACAACTAAATATGTATGTTCATATATAGAGATCCCACAAGGATTTCATCCAAGAATCCCTGAATGCTTACATTTGCTTCTCTAAAGACATTATTAAAAAAGCCTGAATTTATTCCCTTAAATCTTATTACAGGTATAAACAAAAATTGAGTCTGTCTAAAAATATAATTTTTAATTTCTACAGAGTTGTAGACATATTAAATTTTAAAGTCTGAACTCTGTCTGAAAAAAAAAGTGATACTTTTCATATTCAGACATATGCTGAAATAGGAACAATAAACACTGCCTTTTCCATAAATCTATTCCACCATGGCAAAAAGCCATTTTCTGAGTCTGGCATAATAATTGAATTATTTCTCAGCTACTGTTGTCACTGATATTCTATTGAGTATTGTAAATTTGAAATATGTAAATGAAAAAATTATTATATGCTATATTGATCAACCTGTGCTGATCATAAAACCATTTAAAACACCATACACATATTTGTGCAACTTCCACTGCCTTTTCTGAACAAATAGTAGTAAAGGACAATATACTTTTGCTAAAAGAGCTGGGTCCCAAAGGTACCCTGTGCTCTGCAAATAAAGAAGAATTCTGTATATTGTTATTGTACATTGTCTACCTTGAGACACTGAGATCTACTCCTGCCAGATTGAAAAAGACCTGTTATAGTCCTTAGTCTAAAAATACTGTTTCTCTCTCTTTTTGTTGAATGTCAGACTGCACCAACTCTGTCCCACGAGATACGTCTTGCTACCACATCCCTACATCCATGCTGCAGAGGAGCTTTCTCAAACCCTAAAACTCTGCGGAGAACACCTGAAATTTTGCTTGACTCTAACCTCAAGGCACAGGAAACTCACCTTTTATGTCTCTGTTTTCCAGTGGTTTGTCTACAACCCCCTGGAGGTACTTTGGCTATTTCTAGGGAAGGCAGGAAATACAGCTAACAAAAATAAATCTGTACTCACTAGTTTTATATTTTCAGCTCCATTAGGATTTTTTTTCAGGGTATATAAAACACAAAAGTTTGAAAACTTTTGCTCTAGGATCTTACAGTCTAGACACTAGGCACCTGGCAGTATAAGGAAGAAAGACAAGCAACAAGGAAACTGGGGAAAAAAGGATGCAACAGAAATTTGCTGAAAGTGCAAATGTTGACAAGGGTAGAATTATTATTATTAGTAGTAGCAGTAGTAGTATTGTTGTTGTTGTTGTTGTTTTGTTGATGTTGTTGTTATTGCTCTTGTTGCTGTTATTAATAAACTAAAAAGCAAACCATGACACTTGAGCAGAAAAACATCAGTGCAGGGAAAATGTTCTGTATGGCCGTGTATAAAGAGATCTGGTAGAGAACATAACAATAGCTCTGCTGCTGCTCTCTCAGAGCTGGGCTGATCCTGATAAAAACAATGGGTGATTGTTTCTTGCTGCTTTAACTGCAGATGAGAGGGAGCCATTGTAATGGGACTGCCAATTAAGATGTAATTCAGTGAGGTAAATGGTAATTATACAACAGGAATAACAGACTGGGTAGGTTTGACATATCCCCAGATTGGTTGTCTCTGTTGGAAAACAGAGGCAAGTTCTGCCTCTGCCCCCTAAATACTTACAGGAAAGAAAAGACTTCTTATCACTGCAAGCGCTTGTTGCCCTGTATGTGTGTTAATGCCAGAGTAATCACTTTCTGTGAGTCATGTTTGTAGGAATCATATAGAACCACAGAATCACAGAAAGGCTGTGCTGGAAGGGATCTGGAATATCATCTAAATCCAATTCCTCTGTCATGGGCAGGGATACCTTCCACTAGACCAAGCTGCTCAAAGCCTCATCCAACCTGGCCTGGGACATTCACAGAGATGAAGCACCCACAGCTTCTCTGAGAAACCTATGCCAGAGTCTCACAGCTCTCACAGTGAAGAATTTCTTTCTGATATCTAATCTAAACCTACCTCTGTCAGTTTGAAGCCATCACTCCCTGTCCTATCACTACAAGACCCTTTCCAGTAGGGCTCCTTTAGGTGCTGGAAGATGCTCTAAGGACTCCCTGGAGTCTTCTCCAGGTTGAACAATCCCAACTCTCTCAGCTTGTCAGCACAGGAGAGGTGCTCCAGCATTCTGACCATCTTCATGGCTCTCCTCTGGACTCCAACAGGTCCACATCCTTCTGATGTTGGGGGCATCCCACATCCTTGCTGACCACACAGCACAAGAGGAGCTGAACCTGTTCTGTGATGTCAGAACCAAAGTAACTCAAAAGATGCCAATGAGATAATCACTGTAAAATAAAGTAGGCAACTGCACTTTACATTTCATTTGGGTAGTGGGTCTTTTCTTTTGGAAACAAATTACATCGAAATAGAAACTGTTCTTTAGCTTTTTGTTGCACTTTTCCCTTCTCCTTTGTGTGTGTGTCTGTGTTTTGGGCATTCATTTCCTATATCCTAGGAATCATTTACAAAGATATGTATTTTCATTTCGTGGTAGTGAGTCTGATTACACCATTCAAGGGAACATGCAATGGGCAGTATTTGTATGATTTAGTGAAGACAAATACTTATTTTCCACAGGGGTGTTGTGGCTAAGCAGATCATACTTAATTACAAAAGTCACATCTGGGAACACCATCTCGATTTATTGTCTGTGGTAGAATTGGAGTGCCAGCTCTGAGCTATACTTTCTTACATGTCAAATTCTGAAGTACTAATAAATCTAATTCTTTTTTATATATCTGTGTGAGGAGAGATAATCATAAGAATTATTGAAGTTCTTTAGTTCTTCAACTCTTATTTTCAGTCTTCTTATTTTTAATTGATAGAGTCTACCATTTAGATCTAATGGAAATGTTGTAGGAAGAATATATTTTTTCTATTTTATTTAAGCATTTTATTGAATTGTATTTGCTGTTGTTTTTAAGACAGATTGTTTTGGCAACAGAAATCTCCCTGCTCACTATTGGTTACGGAGAAAAACCTTTCCCCTGCCCTCCTCCTCTAAGGCTGACTTCATAGAATCACGAGTTGATGTTCTGACAGTTCTCTCAGAATAAAAAACTTTTTTCTGTGTTCTCCTCTTCCCGGGAAAGAAAAACAACAAATTGTGAAACACTGATGGGTGTCACAAAATGAAATTGGCCTTCTCCAGCTGGTTATAATTTCCACAGTAAGAGCACATACAACTTCCATAGTCCTGTGTGAATTCATCTACCTGAGACTCCCTATGTAGCCATTATTCCACGAGCTGCCACACACAGCTAGGGCATTCTCAAGTGGCATTCGTTGTATTTACATTCAAACATTTTCTCAAAGGAAATGATAACCTGTAGCCCACATTAGTTTTTTAATCAGAAATCCTGGACAAGCACCATGTCTTATAGTAAACTTAGTTTTGCCAGATTTTAAATATTAGAAAAGAAGCTCTATTGAAAAAAAAAAAAAGAAAAAGAAAAGAAAAAAGTAAACAAATCTGAATTTGTGAATGCAGCGAATTTCCCCTTCATTTTCCATTCTACTGAAAGAGAAAAAAATCTGTTCAGATGTCCTGCTCAAAGCCCTGAGCCCAGGGGTCTAAAGTGCATTAGCAGACATTTAGACCTTAGGATTTCTGTAACACGTTGTGAAAACTATGGCTGGCCAGTGTTGTGGTTTAATCCTGGCAGTCAGTTTAGCACCACAGAGCCACTATCTCACTCTTCCCATCAACCAAAACCAAAGAAACAAAACCAAAACAAAAAACAAAAAACAACAAAAAAGGGGAAAAAAAAAAGAAAAAAAGAAAACCAACCAACCAACCAAAAAGCCAAAACCTAACAATATAAGCAAGTGATGCAAAAAAATCCAATTACTCACCACCAGCCAACAGATGATCAGTCTGCCCCCAAGCAATGTCAATCCTGGCAAACTTCCTCTGCCTCTGTATTTATTACTGAGCACAACATTGCATGGTATGGAATATTCCTTTGATCAGCTGGGGTCAACTGTCCCAGCTGTGTCATCTTCCAAATTCTTGCCCACCCCCTGCTACCTCACTGGCAGGGCAGAATAAAAAAGTACAAAAGGCCTGGAGGCTGTATCAGCACTGCTCAGCAATAACTAAAATATCCATGTGTTATCAACGCCAAGGAAAACCAACTTTATCACGGACAAAGCCAATACAACTGGCTACCAATATTATCATTATGTGTGCAGAAACTGGTCAGCAAGACCAGATTTCCCAAATCTCCTTGCCCACAGACAGACATACAGGATGAAACTTAATCTAGTGGTATATAAAGAGCCAGAAACATTGAGCACAGAGGGTCGTTCTTTGCCTGGACTCTTATTAGTCAGTTGCTGCACTTGCCTGCTGACTGAACTATCTTTTATGAATCCAAAGTCTTAAACCCCTACAGGAAGACTCAAGGGCCTTGGTCCAAACTCTGGAGTCTGCAAGTTAATGTTGTACAAACTAGTTCATTTTGCAGAGCTAGATCTTGTTGCTTATCCTCCAGAGACCCAGAGGATGGCTTGGGATTATGAAAGAAAGCTTTTGTTCTGTTTTTATTTCCCTGTATATTATTATTGCCTGGAATTGAAAAGATTTTGGTCCTTGTTCTCCAGCATGCTTTGTCTGGGCTCAGCTCAGGTACCAACTTGTGCAAAAGCCCTGGGGTTGATATAAGGAAGTTTTTTCTAGTACTGCCATTTTCTTTCTATAAAATCAAGCTCAGTGTAGATTGGATGTGGGAATCTCTCACGGAAAGGGCCATTAGATAACAACATGAATTCTGTAAAATGTGCTGAAAAAAAGGAATAAACAAAATCCCAAACTACCATAGCTAACAGATAAATAATGACATTTTCTGGATGCATTTTTCTTTTGTCTTAAAGAGCAATATAAACAACATGATATATCTGTGCTTACTGGTACAGTGAGTAGATCCTAAATCAAAGAAACAGCCATACAGAGATGTAATATTAATTGTGAACATGAATCTAATGTTATTTTATGAGTATTTAGGCATGTAAATTTTAACATTGTTGAACCAGAGACACGAGTAGGAGGAACTAATAACCCAGCCATTACACAAAATAGATACGTGCTTCTCAGCTCTTCTCTTAATAATTTGTGCTGTAGCATCTTTGCCACGCGTACCTTTCCACACGTGAAAAACTTCAGTTAGTGATGCCTCACAACACTCCTTTGAGGGGGATAATCACAGTAGTGAATTCACAGATTAGAAAAGGAAGCCAAGACAGATTGCAGCCTATATTTTTACTAAGTTCTTCAGATTTTAAACAACTAACTTGACAAAGCAAAGCCCTGATCCTCAGTAACAGCTGCTCTGCTCAACAGCCACACACACAGTAGATATTGAGCAGTTCTGTCTGAACAGCCTTGTGTTTGGAGCACAAGTGCTGTATAACCTGTTCTTGAAGGACCTGTTTTGAAAACTGGCACTTAAGTGAGTGTTAAAGTAATAACTCTGACTCCTGAGCTTATTCTTGCTCCCTGAGATCCAGCTAAGAACATAACATCCCCATTCATGTCCTTTAAACCAAAACTTTCGTGCTGAACACTGAGCACTCAGGTGTTCTCATGAACTATTTTCATGAACTATCAGAATAATAATTCTGATGACCCCATTTTACAAGAGATATCAATATTCAGGTTTATCTTGCATATGGAAATAGGCATAAAAAAGCCTCTCTAATGGTTTAGAGAAGTAGCATTTTCACCTGGGCCACCTTCTGTGCACAAATTCAGCTTTAATGCTAGCTATAATCTTTGAAAATGTGCTACACTGGGTTTAGCAGTTCAGGTAGTCAGGAATATCTTTCCTTGAAGAGACAATTGAACAGAATATTAACAGTCTCAATGGCTTATTAAGTTTGCACCAGAGAGTGATTTCTAGAGGTTCTAAAAAACTTTGACATGCTAATATTTGAAGTGGTTCATAATTGAATGCAACTAGGTTTACTCACCATGTTTGTCATTAATATCAAGAAGGGTCTATCTATTTACTCTGGAAGAAAACACGTACTTTCTTCTTCTTAGAAGGCATATACAAAGTTTCACTGCATCATCTGTTGTCTCTACAAGTGATGCAAGAAGGAACTTGTCTTAAAAAATGCTATTCAGTTATTGAAATGTGTGGTACAGTGAGGAAGAATAAAAATTAAAATAATTTGGTATTTCTGGTAGAAAAGATGATTTGATGAAAGTACAGTTTGATTAAATAGTGTTTGACCTGGCAGAGGTCCACACTGATAAATTTGAATGTGAAAAAACATATGAAAGGAAGGGGATTTTTAACTATTTCTCATTCTAAGGATTCGCAAGGGAATCCAACAGCCATGGATACAAATCTCTGTTCCTGTGAAAGCTTGCCACATGCTGTGATCTACAGTCTTGCTGGATCACCAAACGGCATTAAAAGTGTGACTGCAAGACACATTCTAAAAGTGCTCCAAAACTAATTTAGTATGCTGGCTGAGCTTGACCCCACGTGATTCATTGCTCTTAATAATCACTGCAGCAGTGTAGAACTTCATCTGAGAGCTTTCTCCTTCTAATTTAAAAGCTTATTAAGAAGGCTGCTTATACCTGATTTCGTACCAGCTTGAGCTGCAAAACTATTGTCATGTCTTTCCCCATGAGAGTCTGTTCCTTCCAATGTAAAGCAGGTCAACCAATAACCTAATGCAGAGGAATGTGAAAACAAGTAATTTTAAGATGTATAATATGGAAATAATGACAGAAGGTATATAAATGTTATGTATGTTGAGTCAAACAATCAGAAAATTTTGTTACTGCTTTTATTAATATTGTCACAATTAAATATATCCTATTGACAAGAGATAACCCAAAATCATAGAAAGAGGCAAAGAATGGCTTCTTATTGTCATGTTTCATAGGCATATTTCACCCTTTCTAGGTGGGACTAGTTTTCAGCAAAATACACAAGCAAATTCTCCAGGATGCTTAGGAATACAGTGAAGTTCTTTCTGTGCCGATAATGAAGATGAGATAAAAAACATGGTAGGATTTTTAGCTTTTATGGAAAGATAATACTAGCTACAGTTCAAAGCTGCACAAGCAAAAAAAAGTATCTAAGAGTGAAAAGTTGAGTTATGAGATATGTGACAGTAACTGTTACTAATCTTATCTTGATTTGCAAGCCGAAGGTTGAAAAGCTGTAGGTACACAGCTGATATGAGTCAGTACAACTTCAGTGCAACTGCTAGAAGTAGAAAGGAGGGGAAGTCTAAGCAATTCCATTTGGTGGAGTTTTATTCTCTTTCAAAGAATAAGCAGATAGGATAGGAATGATGTAATAAAGGAAGTAAGACTGGGAATTTAGCACTTGACCATTAGTAATAAATGAGTTTGCAAATGGGTTCTGACAAAGGGACTCCAGCAGCAGTTCAGAAGAGTGCAGTGAATTGAGAATGGGTTTTGTGCTGGGCTGGAAGCAAGAGGAAAAGTGAAGAAAGTTGAATGCATTTAACAAATTTGGTGGCTGAACAACAGCACAGCTAATGAAGCCCAGTGTTGAAGAATTCAAAGCCGTAGATGCTGAAGAAGTAAAAAATATATGCTTTTGTATTTTGCTGAAGATTTTCAGTTAAACATACCAGTGACACAGGTATAAATCAAAACAGATTAGCAAAGATGTGTTCAGAGCTTAGCTAAGTAAATAAGGCAGAAGGATGTTAAGCAACAAGGTTTATGCTGATTTATGAAATAATATTAGGCAATCATATTAGAACATTATACGGACATTATACAGACCATCTATCTAAGTGGTGTGGTTTCATCCAGAATAGTATCTGCAATAAAATGAACTTGTCTCAAGAAAGATGCTGTAAAAGGGGAGCAGAAAGGGGGAAAAATAATTGCCATGAAGAAACGAAAAACAGAGACACTTGGCTGAACAGAGGGTGAAGAAAAAAATCTGGAATTCTTACCCTTAGAGAGTAGGGTCGTAAGAAAAAATATAGAAAAAGTAAAGATGCAACGAATAATTCCAGTCTGGGAATTTGCTTTTACAAGATGGGAAATCACTGGTTTTGCCACTTCAGACAAAAACGCAAAACATTGTGGGGCCATCAGTTGAGGTAATAAGTATCAATTTCAAAACTTATATAAGAAAATACCTTTTTTTCACAGACTTTGAAGTGTGGAATATGCATTTATACTGTGGTTCTCAAAGCCAAGGATGACCTTGGGCCTGAAAACTTCTCAAAGTTCAAAGAATAGGGTGTTTCTAGACATACCAGCAATATCCTAAGTTACAGTATTTAGTGCTAAGACAAACAGGAGAAGACACAATAAAAAATATGCAGGAGAATTTATGCAACCATATTCTCTGTGATTAGGAGGAGCCTTCTAGGAGGACAAAGATCATGTCATGTCTAATGGATAAACTGCTTGGCTCTTTCTACAGAAATACCTGAATCTGACCATTGCTGGAGAATGGCTGCTAAATTTGACAGCCTTTACAGATTGGAAATTCTTTCCTTTCCTCATGCTGTGAGCCTGAGACAAAGATAAAAAACTTCGAGAGAAATTCAAGCTGTGAAGGAGAAAAAGTGAAAAATGTAGAAAAAAATGAACCTGAAACTCAGGTTAAAGACTAAAGTAAACAAAAGAAAGATGTGTTTTTAAGACCATATCTACAGAGGACACTGGAGTGTAATGGTTCAGGTGCTGAAAACTCAGCAGGCACAACAACGTGGAGCTTCATCTGAGCCCATAAGCCCCGATCCATAGAAGAGATACTCAGAAAATATTGTGCCTAATTGCAGAAACACCTCTGACACCCCAGGACTCCTGACGCTGTGTGGTGCAAACCCTTTGGTGAGTGTGTCACTCACGTCACTAACAGCGGAAGACAAGAGAAGGCTAAAAGAACATTATATTATTACTTAGCATGATGAATGATGTCTGCCCTAAAAGACAGAACAAATAGAGCTACTTTCACTCTGACTCAAATCAGCAACTCACTGGACAGTAAGAAGAAGGTGCCATCTAGCACTGTTCATGGAATGTTGTTGTTAATGCTTATTTTTAAATGAAATGGCTGTCGGTTTTGCTATTATTGCTTGAATTCTCATCCCAGCTGAGTGTATGTGTGACCATCATGAAGCTAAGCCATTTAATCAGGCAATGTTCTTCTTGTGCAAGCATCGCTGCTCCAGTGAGTGACAAAAGGCACAAAACACAGGATTTGCAGAAGGAGAAAACAAGTATCTAATAGAAAAATGCTCACAGGAAACCTAGAATGTATAGTTTCCAATACCCTCTCCCCTAAAGAAACTGAATTCATTTTCCTCTTTGTATTTTTTTTAGGATGGATCTGAGCTGCTTGCTGAAGTAGCTTACAGAAAAACTTTTCGGGATCTCCTATTTTAAGAATTCTGTTTCTGGATTTATGTGCTTCACATGGGCTTCAGATAACCATTCATTCCTTGTGTGTGCTTGGGTGAGCATTATCAGTATTAGATTTTGTATAAGCCCTGTGGCAGAATCAAAAGTTCAAAGGGGAAGTAGCTACGGAGTTACACTGCAGGAGAGCTTCATATCGAGGCTTGAGTGCTTAAAGAGCAGACAGAATCCTTGACTTCATGCTCAGGGAAGATGAACTATTGAGTCTGTTTGTAAAGTAATATTTGGGGGGGAAATTCCCCCTGATCTGTGACCCTCTTTAAATCTCTTCATCAAACAAAGAGTCCTTGGTGCCTCTTTGGAGTCACTGGAGTGCACATAAAGCTGCCAACAGTCTGGCTGCTCTGAGAAAAAAATGTGTTTGAAATACCTCTTGGTCTTTTCCCAGCTAATTAAAATTAAAAGAAGTGCATGGCCTGCCTCACACCTGCTTTCCCGTGTCCACACATCATCCTTGTGTACAACATGAGTGAAGTGGGCAGGTTTCCGGTGACTGAGTCTCTCTGCAGAAAAATTCCTCTTTTGCAATTACACAACTATTGACTTAAGCCCTTACTGAAAGGAGTTTTCCTAGTGCTGAGCTTCAAGTTACTGTGTTCTGTGTGTTTGAACTTCTTCACTTGAAATATTCAGAAACCATCTGAATGCAGTCCTGAGTAACATGCTCGAGGGGACACTGGGCAGTTGGACTAGGCGTCCTCTGGTGGTTCCTTCCAACCATCCCCATTCTGGGATTCTGGGATTTTTTGACCCTCTCAAAGGCATGATGGAATCTTCCTCATTTCTAGCCACTGACTCCAGCTCATGGGTGCGTGCAAGGCACAGAAACACCCTTCTCCAGCTTCCTGCAGGGAGTCGTCTTCCAAGTAATGTGGGACTCAAAACTAGAAATATGACCTCGAGGAACATCCCACCAGACGTGCTGCTGATTATTGGCTTGCGTTTGCCTGAACAGCTGCAAGAGCAAATACGAGCCAGGGGCGTATGTGCAAAGGAGGGTGTGTCTGTGCCTGCGTGTGTGTATGTGTGCACAGACACACGAGAATAGGGACACGCGGACATAGGTACACAGGGAAACAGGGACACGCCGCCGGCGGGCAGGCCGCTCTCCAGGGTGCTGCAGGCGGAGGCTCCGTCCGTTTCAGGGTTTTCCCATTTTCTCCCCGTTAGAGACACTTCAGGATATGAACACCTGAGATTCAGGTCAAGGAGAGTCTGTTTTTCTACGGTCAACGCCAAATAAAGCTTTTATGAGGCAGATAACCCAGTCCACACACCTGTACACAATTTAGAGAGAATTTTATTTAACTCTTTGCCTTTTAAGAGCTTTGTGTCACAGCTATAAAACATACCATGTTGTAAACAAAATCATATCCCTGCTAGTCCCCTCGTTAATGTTTTTTAACTCCTATATCACAGAAATTGAGGTGGCATACTTCTTTCTTGTTTTCTTTTTCCTGCAACACACTCTTGTCTGTACTCTGAAGTATGTCTGACAACCTCGAACATATGCTATTATGTGATTATCAGTCACTGTCTTCCCAAATCTGGATAAAGTTGACACTGATTTTGAGCAGATATATTTTGCAGATTGTTCTGCAACTCTTTTCAGATCTGCCCACCTGGCACACTGCAACATTTGCAAGGAATAATTATTCCTACACAAAAATCCCCAAAGCAACAACAACAACAAAAACCAACCAACCAACCATAACAACAACAACAAACAAATAAAAAATGCAGTGAAGATCTGCAGTTAATAGGAGTTTTATTGCTAGGACGATAACTACATGCATGCTTATATTAAAAAGTGCTCCATCAGTTTTGCTGTGCCTAGCAGAATGCTCTCCAGATACTGTGCTTATCCTTAATAAAACAGTAGATTTGATTTTCCAGTTCGCCATCTAGCTGCTCTACAAGAGAGAGGATCAGCTTGGCTCTTAGAATTAGACCCTGAGCCCCATCTTAGCCTGCTGGGAATTTCCACTGCATCCATTTTCATCTGATTTGAATAATTCCCAGTATGCTGGGCTTTGAGACTCAAAGAGGACACAAAAAGAGTATCATCATTCAGGGGAAATGGAAAAGAAAACCTTGATGATTTTGTATTAACAAGGCAGTTTAATGTAGCTGGTGGGTGAAAGCGGCACCCCTCCTTGCCAGCTGTTCTAGAGGACTTTAAAGCTTGAACGGAGAAGAAACCAAGATGTTCTTAGTTCCCTGGCGCTAGTGAGATCCAAGCTACCACGTGTCACTGCTTCACTGCCTACCCTGGCAGATCTAACTGTGGTTTATAACGCTCCTAGAAATGCAATGCCTTGGACATAGCTGAGGGATTACATGTCATTTTCTGTTAAAGGTTTGACCATCAGTTTATTTAACTCATTTATTTTCCTCATATTTGTGTCTATTAGGAATTTATTTGCACAGAGTCTGGCTTGCCTTTGTCTCAGTTTGGATTTGTTCCTTTCTTTCTTCTTGCTCTCTTCTGTGTTCCACACTGTCAGGATGATTTGCAGTTCCATTGTCTCACTCTCACCAGCATTTTCCTGTCATCTCTCAGACACCTGCCTCCCCCGTGCATTAAACTCAGCCATGCATTGCAAGGCTGGGGGTAAATAAATGTAGAAGTCTAAGGGCCTGTCACTATTTGCACTAAGAACCTGTTTGCCTGGTATTTTCTTCCACAGAGAAACTAGGGCTTTGTCCTGCTCTTCCCAGCCCTGTTTGCCTAAAGGGAAAATCTCACAGGGAGGGGGTGCTCTCAATAAGGATTTGCTGGGAAAACCTCACAGGGAAGGGGTGCTCCCAATAAACATGACACTCTGACCCACTTCTTTCATCTGGGAGGTGACGTGTCCACCTCCAGCAGGCACTGGGGAGAGGACCACACCTCTGAAGGAAAATCAAGCATTTTGTTTAGCAGAACTGGCTGTTCCCTGGGCTTTCTCTCACAGGCCACCAAGAAAGCTGTGTGCTGGCTGGGAAGTCAGTCACCTAAGCCGTGGAGAACATACTGGGAGGGAGCTGAGCAATCAGATCCCCATCCACTGGGCATCTGCACATCCAAGAGTGCACCCTCCCTGCTTCCCTCCTCCTAGGAAACTTAGCAAGCGGGAAACAGCAAGCGACAGGACCTGGACTACTTTCCTGGTCCCTCCTTATCCATCTGGGAATAGAAGGAGGCTACCAGGAGGGAAGCTCTCATCTGCCCTGGCTCTAGGTGGACATGAGAGCCTCTGGGAGTGAGAGGGAAGTCACAGTCTGCCCTTTTCTCATTCCCCTTTTAACATCAATCCTGTGGCAACGGGATGAAATAGGAGTGAAGGGACGCTGAGAAAGGCAAAATAGAAGCCATGGGAGTATGGGGACCACCCGCCCAGCCCCTTGGTACTCTCCCTCACTCTTGAGAGAGCCTCGACGTTCTGCAGATATCTCTGTGACCCCGAGGTTAAGATGAGAGCTGAATTAGAGAGGGAGCTCACCCCTACGAATATAATAGAAAAGCTCCCCTAGGAAGTGGTCCCTGGGGACACCGATCCTCCCTCTCCACTCAAGCTATAAATCCCTGGGGACAGGCGACTCATCCTTCTGGAGCATACCCCAACGAGGCAGCTCCACACTGGGAGAAGGAGCCATTTGGGAGACGTGTAGCCAAAAACGAGGAGAGCGCTTAGCAAAGTCTCACTAGAGATCACTCAACATCTCTGGATAGGGATGCAGTTTCCTTTGGAAATAGCCTTGCTGAAAGTTGCTGTCTTTGCCTGCGCTCCCTGGGAGCGACTCCCGGTCCCTCTGCGGGAGGGGAAGTTCAGCATGAGCAAATACTCGCTTCCTCACGAGCACTCTTTTCTTTCTCTTCCAGCGAAGGGCTGAATGCTTTGTTCTGTGGTTCTACAAAGACTTTAATTCTACAGCGGTTTAGCGCACTGTAAATGACTCGGCTCCCTAGCCTTTCCTCCTCTTGCATGAGCCGGGGACGAGGGGGGTTTGGAGCGCCGGGGGCCGAGGTGGGGGATGTGTTTTAAATGTTTTAAACTCAGAAGCGGCATTTTTTTTTCCGTCAAGAGGCGTGTCTAGCACGTAGACCTATAAAGAGGACAGCCGGTAATGACGGATGTTCTGTCAAACTTAAAAAGTTCCAATTACCACGGAGTCGCCGGGTGGCATCACAATGTATCTGCTGAGATTGATTAAGAGCCGGGCTCGGCGGGCTCAGGAAGGCAGCGCTGCTCACACGCGTGTCCGTGGAGGGGGGAATCTCCGCTCTCCCCGGGCGGGCTTGCAGACAAGGCACGGAGGAGGTGAGGGTCACACTCCAGGGGTTTTCAGAACCGGGCTTTTATTTCCATGGGAGATCACGGCAGGGGGGAGTGCTTGCGAAGGAAGTGAGGTGCTCCCCGCTTGGGCGAGGTTGGCACGGCGGAGGATGTCCCGCCAGCCGTCCGTGACGACCACACGGCGGTGAGCAGCGTGGCACTGGGGAGCCCCCTGCAGCTGGGTAGAGCCAGCTCGGAGCTACCTCCTGCCTTCGCTCCAGCCGTGCTGCTGGAAGTGATCCCCTGCCCAGACCTCTGTCCGTCTTCTGCAACGGAGGCAGGGAGGCTGGGGAGTCCCCAGGACTGCCGCGTACTGCCGGGGTCATCCCAGGGCAGGGACGCCACCCACTCCCTGCTACCCACTGTGGAAAGGGCTGACTCGTGCTCGCAGTGACTGAACTCTAATTAAATCTCCAGAAATCAACGTGCACAATCAAACACTCGCTGGGAGGGAAAAAAATAACAATAATGATAATAATAAGGGGAAGAAGAAGCAGGCGTTGTCACTTCTGAGGCTGCTGATCATCCTGATTAGTAAATGTTAAAGTGTGTTGAGTGCCAAGGTCTGAGAGACAACCCGTGGGAGGCACAGAGGGCGGCCGGGGCTGAGGCTCAGTCTTGGCAAAGGAATGGACACCCATTGACTGTGGAGGTGGCTGTCCCCTGCCCTGGCACTTGAGGTGAAGCAATCCCACGGGGCTGCAGCGTGCTCATGGCATGCTTCCAACCTCCCGATACCAAATATCATCTGAGTTGCCTGGATAGCTATCTTCTAACTCTGCTGTGAAGTCCAGGCAAAATTTTCTGTGAAGGCTGAAAAACGAAGGTCCCACCTGCCTTGATGCTCCCGAAGAGCTGCAAGTAATCCAGCCCTTAAATCATGTGACAGTGCTTTCAGTTCAGCCTTGTGAACCGAAACACAGCCTTGTGTGTAACACTGAAGCACACGTACCTCCAAAATTCAGAGCTCCCAATCTCCAAATTAGCTGGTAGTAAGCAACATAAAAGATCATTTAGTTCCAACCCCACTGCCATGGGCAGGGACATCTTCCACTAGACCAGGTTGCTCAAAGCCCCATCCAGCCTGGCCTCGAACCCTTCCAGGCAGTAGTCCTACCCCGAAGGCATATCACCCTCTTTGGGGTAAATCCACTGCTAAGACCTCTCCAGGAGCAACACCTATGTGTATGTGAGTCATGTAGACAGCCCTTTTCCTGGAGCAATCTCAGGCCAGGAAATACTTTCTTCAAAGTGAAGAGGGTTTTGGAGTGGAGAGGAGAGGAGTGGTTGGGCTGTGGCTCCTTTGCTCTTTCAAGACAAGTGATGGGACAGGGGAGGCAGTAGCCAAAAGTCTTCATAAAGTCCACTTCTCTTTTCTGCACTTACCACTTCCTCCCTACTATTCTTTGGACAACAGGTGAAATGGGTTCCTCTCTCCTGCTTCCCACTCTGACAGCCCCTATCCCAAGGGAAAAAGCAAACTTCAGACCACAAATCACTTCTGGTCCAGGAGAGACGCAAAGAAAACCAAAGAAAACCTAAAGATTTTTATATCTAGATTACGTCCATAGAACTGGTAAGTTTCCTTAAGCAAAGTAAATACTTCTCAACCTAGTGACTATTAGTAAAAGAAGAATGCTTTACACCTTATGAAAACTAACTCTTATTCTCAGAATGTATCTGTTTTCCCTAATTTATTTGTCATTGTGTTAAGGAAGCCTCTTCCCACGAAAATTTCAGAACAATGATCAGTTTAAGAAACTGAACTGGATTTAGTGTAATGACATTTTTCCACAATGTGTGGAGCCTCCGATGACTGCAATTATCTAAAAGCAAGATGTCTTTCTCTCTTTCTCCTCCTGTACATTGCTTTAGACTTACAGCTATCAAGGAATTGGAAAAAAAAAACCAAAAAAAGGAAAAATAACCAGAAATAAAGAGGAGAGTATTGAAGGGAATGTGGGGAAGAGGTAATTGAAAAAAAAAAAAACAACAAAAAAA
>VZTF01007564.1:644074-865228 GCA_013397755.1 Cnemophilus loriae | reverse complement strand
AAAAAAAAAAAACAAAAAAAAACAAAAAAAAAGTGGTTCTGATGTGTAAATTGTAGATAAAGATTTCTGATGAGAAAGAAGGGAGTGCCTGATGAGGAAGAGTGTGTTGAGAGATAACAAGAACCAGTAATTTCTATTCAGCAAAGCCACCAAATCAGAGAGCAGTGCGATCTTATTGGAGGAGAGCCTTCAACAGCAACTAATCCTGTCATATTGAAAGAAAATTGTAAATGTTCTCTGCAGAAATTGCCTTCCCATTGCAGCTAATCGAGCCCACTTCGCGCTCACACACATCACATACTCCCGCACACCCCTCCGGGCGGTCAGCGAGCGGACCCACAGCCGCAGCACCCGGCAAGGACATTCACCCGAGATGCTCACCTAGGCACCCTCTTCCTTCGCTCGCCACCAGCCCAGTGAAGGCGGCAGCTTACCCTCATTTCCCCACGAGCTCTGGGGGAAGTATGAATTATTACCGGCTCACTCACGAGTCCTGGCTTCACCTGTTTTTAATTACTCCAGTTTTGTCTAAACCTTTAAGCCAGGTTTGATAGCACTATTGCTCTAAATTTTATTATCTTTTTTTTAAAGGCTCAGCTTGGCTGAACTGAAGCAGAGACTCCCGAGGGCTAGAGCCACCGAGGGTGTGTGTGTATATGTGTGTGCCTGTGGGTGTGGGAGGGCGAGAGGGAGCGAGAGACAAAAATCTCCATCAGCCCGGACAATGCCACGTCTTGTTTAAAGCTTCCAACCTGTTATTGTTTCCCCTCATTATCACGGTACCAAGTGATCTGTATTTCCCCCAGCCCAACCCCCCTCCCTCCTCGTGGAAGATATGGAAGAGGAAGATAAAGCTGCTGGCTGCGGGCGCTGACGGCGCGCAGCCTGCATGCCTCTGCCGCCACAGCCGGGGCCGCTCCGCAGCCTCTGCTCCAGCGAGCCGCTTGCAGCGGGATGAGATGCAACTTCTGCTAATTGGATAGCAGGTAGGAAAGCTTTGGTTTTTATTGACGTTTCCTCTCTCTCTCTCTTTTTTTTCCTTTTTCTTTCCATTTTTTTTGTTTTTTTTTTTTTTTCTTGGCTTTTCTTTCACGTCCTCCACCCTCCGCCCCTTCTTCGCCGCACCTAGGATTTCATCCGCTGCTGTCATAAGAAAGCTCCCGCCAAGGAAATAATGTCTAAGAAACGAGCTTTTGCTTCCTGGTAGAAGAAGCAGAACAGACCGTAGGGAAACTTTTGCTGAATGGGTCACAGCTGTGCGGGCCACCGGTGAAAGGCGGCGAGAGGAGATTAGGCAAAGCGATTGCCCCCAGCACAGAGCCCTTCTCTGTCCAGTTTCAGTTGTGATATTAATCCCAGAACCGAGCCTAGCATGGTATAGCGGGGAAGTAGAGACATAGTAGCCTGATTTAGAGAAACCTTCACATTTTTCAAGCGCTATACATAGGGGTTTTCACTGTAAATGCTACATTCCGACACAGGTTTATCTGCCGGGCTATCCTTCCCAAATCCCGCTGTGACATGTTTGTCGACGACTCTCGCAAAATGTCACTGGGAGCGGAGCCGTCCCCGGGGATCGGAGCCTGGCGGCGGTGCGCTCTCGCTGTCGGGCGGGCAGGCACGGACGGGACGAGGCGGGCGGGATCCCTGCCCTGCCGGGACCAGAAGGGATGTGGGCTACCAGGGGAGAGGACTGCCTCTGTGCTGGCGCGGTCCCTCACCCCCAGAATGTCTGCTTTGCCCGGGAGCAGCTCCCACTCCCGCTGCCTCAGCTCTCCTGTCCTGCCTCGGGGAGGAGAGCGCGGGTTCCAGGCGCGCCGGAGGTGGGAAGGGTCTGGGCTTTCCCAGGCTCATTTCCGGCCCCGCTTCCCCGGATCCTTGCCCCTGGGGTTCGCTCCGCGGAGCAGGAAGCAGGGTGCTGCGGAAGAGGGTGCTCCAGGGTCTAGCTCTCCCGTCTGCCCCGGTCCGGCTGAGATCCCGGCAGGGCTGTGTCGGTCCCGGCCGTGCCTCTGGGCTCCCTTTCGTTTCGCCCGTGCCGCCGCCACGGGGTGCTTGTGGCCAGAAGGAGCGAGCTGATACTTTCCGAAGGAGCTCAGATCAAGCTGTGGGAGAAAAATTGCCTCCCAGAAACAGCCCTGGGGCATCGAGGTCCTGGTGCAGCCCCACAGTAAGGCCACATCGCGAGCTCTGAAGGGACAAAGTTCTTTCTGCTTCTTCTCGGGTAAAAGCCGATTCTGGCCATCCCTCCAGCTAGGGCACTCTCCTGGCTTTGCACCTTCCCAGCGCTCTGTGCCCCGTGCCATGCTTGGCGGCTGCCCCAGCACCAGCGTGATGGGGAAAGGCAGGCTGAGAGCTCCTCTGCTTGTCCACCTGCAAGGCAGCCGAGCCGGAGGGCGCTGATGCCAGATGCTCCTGGAGGACGGCTGTGCCCGCTGCCAGCTCCAAGGAGAGGCTGTCAGGGCTTGTAACTCATCCCCACTGGCCCATAAGTGAGTCCTTACTCCTTTGCTGGGTGAAGGACAAGGGACGCTTCTTCCCACCCCTGTAAGATTCCTACTATTTTCATTTGCTAAAGCTCCTTTTAGGGCAACGAGAGGGCTTTATTTCCAGCTGGAAATTCTTGCTGCAAATCTAGCCAGAATGACATCTTTTCCCATTTTTATGTATCAACCAGTGTGTTGGCACACACTGGCTTGTCCTGTCCCTTAAGGAAGGTATCCTCCTTGCAGAAGGAAAAAGGCAAGGACAAAAAATGAAGGTCTAACCTCTGCTTGACAGCCTGCTCTTGCAGCTATTTGAGGGATATAACAACTCCAAAAACAACAACAACAAAAAAAACAATAAGGAAGGTTAATACAGGAGAGCAGGAGTATTCATGCTGTCTGCCTTTATGGTATTGCATCACTTGCAATCACAGCCCCTGTCTGAATACACACCAGCTTTGATTGTGTGGTTTATGACACCAGCCGCTCTTGGTGACTCATCTATAAACCTCTGTAAGCTACACAGAAGACACTTCTTCTTTCCTTCAGGATCTCTTTGAGTATAAGTTTGGTTGAACTTCCCCTCTGCAGGACCCCTGGACTGTTTGCTTTTGCACCAGGAGAGTGAGAAGTGCAGTAATCTCACTGGTTTGTTGAGCATGTGCCCCACTGAGCTGCCCTCTCTGTTCCTTCCCTCAGCACTCTGTGATTTCTGCATTGCAGTCCACTTGGGAATGAGACGCAGTACATAGGGAGGAAGGGGGGGGGGAGTGTCTAGGATGTCCCTAACTTGCTTTGGATGGAGGGCAAAATTATAAAAAGGAGAGGTCATGCTTTTCTCCCATCCCAACCCAAGATTTTGAGTAGTATCCTCTACCTGAATGGTTGTAACTCCGCATCTGGGCAGAGCTCAGGGAGATCTGGACCATGTGTGATCAAGAATGTCCTGAGGAGATGGAAGGGACAGCAGTCTATCTGTGCTCTGTCATCATCCAGGATGGAGACCAAGACGCTGAAAGGGGGGAACTGAGGCCATCAGTTAAAAACAGAATCTATGAACAAAACTATTCTTTTTTCTTCCTAAGTGTTCAGCCCAGTGCCCACTCTCACTTTGGTTGTCACCTCTGGGCTGAATCACTGTGTGTGTTTCGTGGTTCTTAGCTACTCAAAATGCTTGGCTCTTTCAGCCCATTTGGTGTCTCATTCAAAAGTCTTTTGAGGACATCTACTATGAAATCCGTCACTGTTGTTAATATAATCCCAGGAGGATACTCTGTCCCACTTCACTCCTGTAACCCACTCACCCATTCACCCAGCTTTCCCTTCTCCACTAGTATCATGACCTACATGCAAAAGACATATTTTCTGGTCCTGTTTCCATAGCAATGCAGCATGGGGAACTCAGACAAGCCAGTAATAACGAAGCCAATTCGCTTTCTGTGAAATCAAGACCTCTTTGAAAGTTGAGTTCAGTTTAAGGCGAAGTAGGAAGCCGCGGAGGGTTGGATTTCCAGCCCGGAGCCCAGATCTCTGCGCCCTCTAGTGCCAGAGGCAGACGAGGAAGAGCATCCCTGGGCACAAGGAACGTGAGGCTTCTCAGCAAACTGCAGCAGAGGGAGAGAAGCAAGTGGTATGAGAAAAGGACATTCTTCCCAGTGTCTGTTTCTAGTCAGATATTCCCTCCTCTAAATCTCAAACTGGAAAAAAAACCAAAAGGCAAATGTTGTTCAGCTGATTCAACTGATCCTGGTTTGGTCACTCGGAGATTATGGCTTGGTTAGGTTAAACTGTGGAGTAAAAAGTGGGAAGAAATTTGAGCTGGGAAGCCCAGACTATGTCTGACCATTTTTTTGGAAATTTTGTATCTCTCCTGCTTTGAGCTTCGCAGCTTGAAACAACTCTCAGCTAATTCTGTGAGATTTGAAGGCAGAGAAGAGGATTACTCACTTGTGAAACTGCTGCTCTGACCTTCTACTGGCTGTTTAGGTGGGTGGATAGGATAGGCAACAGCAATCAGGCTAAGGAAAGCTGAAGGGGCTTAGATCCATCTCGTATGAATGACAGGGATAACTTTTTCACAAATGCTTGTAGCCTTAAATCTTAAAAAGCTTGAATTGTATGCTGGTATTTAACGTATGGTAGCATTAAATTGTGTGGTAGCATTTCAAGCCCTGTTGAACCCATCTTGGAGATTCCCATCTCTAAGAACCAGGCTGCAGAAAGAACCAAGCGCTGAGAACTCCTGTAGCTAAGCGAGACTCCACGCACACCACCTACCCATCTTTCCCAGCTCCTATATTTTGGCAAAGGTAGCTTTCAGTTTTGCCAGGCTCTCCACAGCTTTTCCTGTGCCAGAGCTGCCCAAAAGATACAGTTCCCTACTTTCTTGTCCACATCCCACCAGCTGACTGCCGAACACCTGTGCCTAGCAGATTGCGTTCCCTATCTCTCCATATTAAATCGAGGAGGGATCCCTTGCTGACTTACCCCACTGCCTTCCTACATTTCCCTGACTGAAGTAGGCAGAATTAGAAGTTGAGACCAGTCCTGAAGTTGCATTAAAGGGGTGTCTCCTTTTCCCATACACCCTGAGCTCGCTTCTATATGCTTTAGGCTGGGGAGCTACCTATCGTTTTGGACTGGCTGTCCTACCTTTAAAGTGATATTGTTACGTATGTCTAACACCATCTGTTCCCCGTAGAGAGGGATATATATGAGCAGGCCTTCCAAAGAACATCTCACATATAACATAATTTGAAGTCCCAAGAGGATAGGATAGGTTGAAGTGAGTTTCATCTCATTTCCATCAAGCACTTCCTAAGAAATGCTTGCCAATGCCACTAAGATATGCAAGTGGATTTCAATAGTCCAAGTGCTTCATGCATTCGTTTTTAAGGATGTGATATGAATTAAATGAAACAGACCACATTTTGGGCCAGCTGCTTTGCTCAGAGTCTTCTGCATGTTTTCTGTTTGACAAGATGATTCTTTGATTCCCATCATTCCAGTACTTCTTTAGACTCCATGGGCTAGATTCTGATCTTAATTACATTCTTTCAAATCAGGGGTGCTTCCAGTGATTTTAATTGCGTCTGGTTTATTCTGGTGCAATTGAAAATTTGACTTTCACAGAAACATAGTAAGTGTTGTAATTAGAATATGCCAGTGTTTTGACAACTGTTCATAGAACAGCTCTGTTTCATCAGACTCTGCTGAAAGGGAAATGCAATGTGATAATGGGCATTGGGAGTAGCACAGGGCACCTCTCGCAGTGATGGCAATAAAGATTTCTGTGAGCAGCCACAACATAAATAGGTGAGAAATTCTGTAAATCAGCATTTCCCAGGGTTCCCCTCAAGCTCTTAGAAAAGCTCTGAGTAAACTGTGGGCGTGTGTGGGTTTTCTTATTTTTTTGGTGGCTTGTTTTTTCGGTTTGGTGTTTGGTTTTGTTTGGGGTTTTTTGACTTTTTTTGAGAGAGGTGTAATGAGACAAAAATATCTCCATAGGTCTTTCTTCTGAATCATTGTCAAAATTAGTGTTGGAAACCAAGGTGATAAAGTAAACCTAGTAATTTAAAAGAATTATCTTGCTTAGTGATTTCTGTGGCTCAGGATTTTCAGGTAGCCTGAATATATAAAGATCTCTCTATTTCTGTGCAGATAGGATGATCTACAAACACTAAGGATTAGATCGTTCTCTTTTGTAGTGCATTCCACCATGTGAGAAACAAAAATTAGCAAAAACTGTACATGGGGGAAAATTAGGTTTCTGATATAGCCCATAGCATTTTCATGGATTCCTGAGAAATTTTCTCTCAGCTTCACGATTAATTACTGACGTCTATTTTAAAGTCATCTGTCTCATGTTCAGTCAATTAGAAAGCAGAGCAGTCATATATTGAAAATTATTCATAACTTCGTTCATGAGTAATGGCAACAAGCTTATTCCGCTATTATTTCTGAAGTCCTTTGATGCAAGCCAGTGACCAATGATTTATTCATGAAAATATTCACACGTTTCAAAAGTTTCATGAATGTTAGCATGAATAATTAACAGAATTTGTGTTATTTGTTCTCATCGCTCATTATTCTCCTATTCAAAAAGGCATCAGTCATCCACTTATAGAGCACTAGAACATAGTGATTACAGCACTAGATCAGACAGGTGTTTTGTCTTGTCCTGTAGAGTGTTTCTATCAATATTGGTTACCAAAAAGGCAGGTATAGGGAATGCTGCCCTAGATATCTGCATTGCCCTCAGGTAAAAGGTTTTTATCAGCTTGGGTTTGCTCACTACCGAGAGATCTTTTCCAAATGACAAAAAGATCTACTCACCTCTCTCATCAAGTGGAAACCTCTAGCGATTTTAGACAAGGTGCAGATGTACTCAACGGCCAGATAAGCAACTAATCCGGTTTTGCCTCCCAGTAAGTTCAGAACCTTAGAGATAGCATGTAGCAATGAATTCAGTAGATTAATTAAATATTTTCTCCGGAAAATCATATTCCAGACGACCTTTGATCTATTTAAATTAGTTGTCTTTCAGTGTTATTGATATGTCTCTGTTATTTGATGTGAAAAGACCAGCTGGAACAGCCGGTTCGTTGTATAAGTGTCATTCATTTACTCCACTATGGTAGAGAAGAAAAGAACAATGAAATAATTTTCATTTTAACACCTCTTACTCCTCCCATGCTAATTAAAGTTTTGTTTTGTCTGTTTGGTTTGGGCTTTTTTTCAATGACCGCTGCTGTAATAGAGCAGAATTGGGTTGCTCACTGTAATGCCATATTGAGTGGCCACAGCTGGCTTAGAACCCAGAAAGGCTTCTGAATATTTCACTCCACCTGTGATTGTTCTGCCTCAGCCAATGTTAATTTCCATTAGCAATCCAAATGTTAGGTTCTCCCAACTTAATTAACATACTATGGAATACTTCTTTACTGAAGTTATTGCTCCTAGAAAAAGGGAATAAGGATTGAAGTTCTAAGTTCTTGGACAACCCAACTGTTAATCTTTTACTGTGAAAAAGGATCATTCATGTGTAGTTTCTGTTTTCTCTTTCTTAACCAGCTTCCAGCTTGTAATAATAATCTACCTATTCTATCACAACTTAAATTTGTCAAAGAATTTAAAACAATATATAAATATCTATATATGTAGACTTCTCAGGTTGTTTTTCTTGGTCTTTTAGCTTGATGCTTCAAAGAATATGTATCAGACAACTTTTTTTTTTATAAAAAAGCTATGATTCTTTTATCCTCTCCAAGTGTACATCTAGGTTTTGTTGGTTTCAATCAATTAAGGTGGAAGTGAAACAAGATTTTTCAGTATATAATGCCTAAGATTAATCCTGTGCCTGTCCTAAAGATAGGTATGCTTGTTGCTACCCTCCTGTCCTTCTGCAGCGTATCTGACTTCAGCGACAACTTGCATATTTTTGCTATCAGCACAGCCACTTCAATTTCAAATGCTTTCCAAACCCTTGCATATATAACCGTGAGGTCCTTTTGATATGCTGCTGTTTAGTTTATCAGTTTGTTCCAGTGTTTCCCCTTTCAGTGTTTCACATTCTGACAGCTCATGTGCTTTCTTGTCTTGAAAAAAAAATAGGTCTAACATGGATATTGGCACAGCATCATTTGCAGAGAAGATTTAACCAAACAAGTAATTCAGAACCTCTGCAAAGTCCTTTCCCTCATTAGTTATTCTAAATAGTCCCTTGGTGTGCAGCAGATCCCACTGTTTCCCTCCTGAACTGGGTGAATTTAAGATCTTTCAGAAATGTCCTGCAGTTCCCCCCTCTGCACACACCCCCACAATCTCTTGTCAGTTTGTGCATCCTTGGCCCTCTTCATTTACGACTGACATTTTGTTTGTGTTGTATTTTAATTCCCTCCCTTAGCTGTGGGCTTCACCAGAGATGAAGTGTCATTTCCTCAAAGCTGGTTGCTTGGCTCAAACAACTTCTTGGACCTTAACATTTCACAATAACTTTTTTCCTATCTTGCCTTCCAGTTTGCTTTCCGCATGAGTTCACTGAATCAGAAACTGTCTGTCGAAATACCTGTTGTTTTGAATCCATGGCTTTTACTTTCTTTATCTTTTGTACTTCGGGAGTTTTTTATTTTTAAATTATTTTATTTCTGCCTTCAGTATTTTTTAAGCAGTTCACTAATTATAATCAGTTTGTCTCACACTCTTAATGTAGTAATAAGTTTATTACTTTTCAGTGTTTTGACTGTATCATGTCTTCGGCTATTTAGTTAAGAGCACCTACTGTTATGTTCTCCTCTTATTCTAGAAATCACTTAGGAATCGATGGAGTTTTTTAATCTATTTGTACCAGTTGACCTACCTACACACAGGTGGGTGAACACACCGAAGGTTACCATTTTATTAGACTTGGATACCTCTTTGATCTCTCTCCATAATAATCCATTGAATAGCCCAGAAATTTCCTGGACTAAGAGGGCTAGTGCTTCGTGCAAGCATCAGGGCTGAATTAGAGAAGGATATTTTTTCACTTAGCACACTGGACTGAGACCAAGTTGATTCCAGATAAGCTCCTAACCATGCCACCAACCTGCTGCCTGATTTTTGACACATTTCTATGGCCTGACACAAAGTCTGCTGAGGTCAGAGAACAACTCTTGTTACCTTGGGTAGACTTTGGCTTGGCATCCTGAGGCAGGGACAATAATTCTTCCTGGTCCCATGACAGTGGTGTAGGGATTCGCTTCCCACAGATTGTCAGATAGTGATGTTCAGCTGTGGTGCTGCCAATGAAAAAGAGAAGCAGACAGACCCCATCCACAGGGTTTTTCTTTGCACTGGAGTGCTGGAAAACTGAGCCTTTAGGAGTTGCTTACTGGTAACTTTTCTGTTCAGAAAAGGAAGATAAGATAAACTGTTTGGTATCCCTCAAACAAAAAGGTACTGAAGTTGCAACTGCTCCAGATCTTGGTGAGAATTAAAAGAGAGATGCTTTATCTGTTGTTGCTTTTCCATGCTTAGGCTAAGCTCAAACTGATCCTCTGATCCATTACTGGCATCTTTCACCCACACTAATTTCACTTTTCTAGCAGTGTATATTCAGCTGATGAAAGCTGTCAGAGCACGAGTGACATGAAAGGAGAGGGCATCACCAAAGAAAGTGCTATATTTAACCTGGCAATGTCATGCCTTCTCAGTATGACCTTGAGCCCTAGCAGTGAGAATTTAAACATAGAATCTTGGTTGTGAAGTTTCTTCCTTTGGCCAAACATAGAAGGATCTTAAATATGAGGAAAAGCAGGGAGGAAGGAAGGTAAAATAAGTTACCCTTCTGCTTTTGACATTTATGATAGCCAGCACACTTAACTGCCACTAGAAGGAAAGAATACATGAAGGGCTCACTGTTAAATTCTCATTAAAAATGTCTGTTTGATGTCTGCTAGTCATTTTCACAATCTGATCCACTGGGAGTAAATGTAAGGATTTTTACTGAAAGGTTTTGACATCAGAAGCAGTTTCCTGCAAGGAATATCCTACTGTTATTAATTATTTTGCTTTGTGCTTCAGTAAAGGGGAAAAAACCCAAAACTATACAATTAGAAAAAAAGCAAGGAAAGAAAAAAGAAAGAAGTTGAACAAAAACATTTGTTATGTTTTGTCTGAAGAAAGCCTGCAACTATCTCTCTCCCTTTCTTTAGCAAAGAGTGAGACTCTGTATCTCCTACTTTGAAGCACAGGGAATGCAAAATATCCGATTTAAAGAAACCCAGATAAGTCAAGCACTGCCATCCTTTCTGAATTACAAATTTGACAATTAATATTTTGCATTATTGTCTTTAATTCCTCTTAAAAATCAAAGAGGGGTGTGGAAATGACACATAGCTAAAAAGATGAGGAGTAATTTTCTTGTTACTCTTTTCAGAAAGTAGTGACAAAGGCTGAATTCCTGGTTTCACCACAGATTGCTGGCACAGCCTTGGACAAACTCAGTAACCTCCTGTACCTCAGCTTCTAACATGGAAATAGTATAAAATAACATTTTCATTCTCACAAGCTTTGTCTGCTCTTCCTGTTTAGATTTTTAAAGTGTTTGGCAGCATTTCTGGAACAGTCAGCACTAAACTTACCCTTAACCTTACCTAAATTTGGGCATCCATAGAAAGAAACAAATGATATATTATCTTTCAAACATTCAGCTGCTTTTCATTCCATGTGCAAATTACCTAAGAGCATGGGCCTTTGAAAAGTAAGAGCCTTTCCACTGCCCCTGGGTGTTGCTGGCACAGGCAGCTATACCTGGGATGATATTCCAATTTATGCTGGGGTGGTACCACTGTGTGCCTGTTCCTTTTGCCTGCTCACTGCTGCCACACACTTCTGAGAGAGAACAGTGGGAACACTGGCTTAGGGAGAGTTGCTTTTGCACTCGGAGTCATCAGGTGAGCCATCTTCTTTGGGCAATGCTCAGCCTGCTTTACTTTTTCTGCTCACCAGAAATTTTTTGTCCTTCTTAGCTGGGTTGTTACTAAAACTACTACAAGACACTGTGGAAAGTTGTTTAATTAATCCCTAATCCCGCCAGAAGACCTCTTACAAACAAATTCAAAGATCCTTTGTTTTATTTGTTCATTGTAGCAGTTGCAGAATTTTAAAATATGCCTGGATTCCGGGCTGAGCTCAATGCCATCCTCAGAGTGTGCTTTCCTGCCCCAGTGTCTGTAACTATAAGATTCCAAGCTAGCACACAATTCTCATTCAGCTTAAGGCCTTTTTGTGCCCATTATAGGTGTTCTCTTTAGAGAGGAACAGTGAGTTGAGAAAGGTAAAATGTGGTCACACCTCTCACATCTTTTCTCATTCTTCCACTACCAGCAACAAAACATTGTATCTAACTGTGAAAAATTTGGAAAAACGTAAAAAAAGAGAAGAGACAGAAGAGAAAGAAGTTCTCATTGCGCCACTAGGCTGGGAAGAGAAACCACCAGGATTTCCAGACCTCTCCTGGATGTTATTGCTTGCTGTTAGTGTTGATTGGAGCATGCACTGCTCAGGGCAGGAGATGCATGGCCAGTTTCTTCTGCATACATGAGCATTATTGTGTCCCTTGCATAAACTGAAAGCTATAACTAAAATACAGTGAAAGGAGGGGGAAAAAAGTCTCGTTATCTCTCAGGTGGCAATTGCTGCCCATGAGAACCCACCACAGAAAGACTGTTGGGGGGTACAGGTGCAGGGTTCTAAGGTTATAAGCATGAGAATAAGACTGTGGGAAGAGTGAGGGGAAAACATTGCTCCAGGGGCTCTGAAAACATGGCCCCAGCAGACTGGGTGAGGGAAAGGCAGGTGCAAAGCTGCAGAGAGAAAGCACTTAGCCCCACAAACCAGCAACAGCAGTATTTACCCAGTTTGGGAAGATGTGACAAGGTGATGTAGTGGCAGCCCAGAAATCAAATGCGCTGCTCTTCACAGAGAGTCCTTGGATCGAGCTGCTGTGGACAAAAGGTGACGTTTCTAAAGAAAGACTGTCTGAATCACCTTTTCCTGGGGCACAGGCAGGCTGGTCATTCTCTCTGAAAGAGGATCTTCTGGCGATCAGCATATTCTATGATGCTATGACTTGAATGAGAATGAACCCCTTGCCCTCCCTACACCTTTCTTTTCTCCACCGTTTAAGAGTTGAAACATCAAGTTTCCTCAGTGCAGGTCCGTAGACAGGACCAGCTGAAGGTCCCTCAGTTTTGTGCTATAGATGACAGCATAACAAATGCCTACAGCACAACAGCAAAGGAGAAATGCATCCTCTGCATTTTCTGATATGCTTTGGATGCTATGTTCAGATTGAGTCAGCTGGGAGGCTCAGCAACTCCTGATTGCACATCTTAGTGGGTGAAAAGCTCTCAATTTAACTTTTATTCCAGTTTGAGTAGATGGAGCAGACAAAACAGTCTTCAGCCCTTTCCTTCAAGGCATGAGGAAGCTGTGGTTAAACCTATTTCTTAACCCTCTGTCAGTGGTGGTAATGCAATACAACAAAATGAAAAAAAAGCCCAGGAGAGCTCTCACTTTTTAAAAATAATTTATTTATTTCACAAGAATACCTCCAGATCAAGATTTTATTCATTGCACATTATTGCTTCTTAAATAAAGGAACAAAATTAAAAGCAGAACAACCAGGAAGGAAGAAACTTTTTGCAGCTGAACACATAGAGAAGAGATGATAAGTAAATAAAGAGGAGTCATTTGCTTACTTTGAAGGTCTACTAAGACCTCTTTGTTAGGGATCACACCAACATATTTTTGTTGTGCTGACAAACACCTTCATCTCTTCAACCTCCTGTGCTCTGCCATGAAGCCAGTTCCTGCACTGCAGCATTAAGGAGTAATTATTACCCTTTCTTGTGTAATGATTACTTATTGTACAGGCCACCTAGAAGCCTTCTGTGGTCGTCATGCCAACTCTCTCACTCGCACTGCTTTAACCCGCTCTACTTTGCTGCAATGGTCAGCCACAGGTGGGGTTTGGGGGGCATTCAGGCTATGGAGAGCCCATCCTGGTTTTGCTGCATCCTGGACACTAAAAGGGCACACAGGATCACCGAGTGAGTACAGACACAGGGATTTTAAAGACTATTGTGTCTTGCTCAGCTTGTGTTCCCTGCCATGATGTGAGGGGATTAGTATGTGTGCTGAGTGCCGGACCTCTTGCTGCTCTGCAGTGAACCACTCTGGATGCTTAAACTGCAGCCTCAAAAGGAGCCTAATCCAGGCCTTGTCAGCTAGCAACATGTTTTCTCTGATACCAGGGCTTGACAAGCTGGGGCTTGATGGGTGTTTATGAGGCAGGCATGAAAGCAGGAGGAGAGATGCTAAAATAAGACAGCACCTTGCAGAGAGCTCAGATGCACTTCTTTGCCCTGGTAGAAGCCAAGGTGTGTTTCCAGTTACCCCTCAGGGCTGCTGCTGCTAGAGATGTCAGTCCTTTTTAGTGGTGGAATCGATCAGCTACAAAGTGAGAACATCACTGTCTTTGCTTTAAAGTGCTGGGTACGTCCCACCAGGGAAAAGGGAAAAGGACTGCGTGTTGTCTGATCTCCCACTGTTCCTTAAACTCTGAATTGAATTGCACAGTGAGGAAAACGAGAGCTGATCTTTGCTTAGATAAGCATTCTCAAGCAAATTAACAAAACAATGACATAGCTATTTGTGTTCCTGTAGGAAATTATGGACATGTCATTCTAGCTACGGGTGCAGTCCTGCATGCTGAATGGTGCAGGACCAGAACCAGCTCCCTCAGCTCAGGAGTACCTGGGATTTGGCACAATACCTATTTTTTTTTTTTTCTCTTGCAGCTTGCTGAAATGACTACCTACAGTCTCTTAAGGGCAAAAGAAAAAAAATGTTCTAGAAAAACCCCTCCACATTCTCCACAACAGAGTGCATGCAGTTGCTCTTATCACTATTTATACATAGATGATTATGCTATCTTCCACACAGTGAGGAATGAAAGGATTAATTGGGAAAATAATCTGAAAATCAAATACTTCTTTGCTTGATGTTTTTTAAAAGGATAGATTTTGCCAAAGCTGTCCCACATTTATTTATTTTTTTAAATAATCTATTATTACTCTAATTAAACATCTAACTGAAGAGAACAACATTTTTACAAAAACAAGTTAAAGGTTTATTATTATATAGAAAGCAGTGCTCTGTTTTGGATTGGGAGAAGAGAGAGGAAACTTTCTCTCTTTGGTCTACATCCAGCAGATTGAAAACAGAGAATTCTTCTGTTCAGTTTCCTTTTTACTCCTCCACCCTCCATACTCCTCTTCCTTCCACCATGCATTTCTCGTCACTCTTTTCAAAGACATGGCCTAGTCAGTCACAAAATTACTTCATCTGCTGTTTGAGTCTTCGAGTCAATGAGCTGTGATCACTTAACCAGCCCCATTCACACACAGAGCTACTGATTTTCTTGGTTTTGCACATTCACTGCAGGGAGCACATCGCTGTTTTGAGCAGTTTGAAATCTGTCCCTTCTGTGGGGTTGTCTGGCTGTTGTCTCTGCTCTCTCAGCCTAAGGAAGAGAGGGCAGGACACAAAAAGTTGTCAGGCCTGTGAGAAAAATTTTGTCTTCCCAATAGCCTCAAAGAGGGTTGTGTGAAAATGGGCTCTTCTGAGAACAGACATTCCCTCAGTCCTGGGTCTCATCAGTCACTGGTCTCATCAGACAGCTGACGCTTTCTTTTGCTTTCAGATCACTGAAAATAAAATGACCTATGCTGAACAATCTGTTAATTGTCATTAATTTGTCCACTGGATGTTTCCCCCCTATATTTTAAATTGTACATCTGCAAGTGTGCTGGCTAAGCTTCACAGTCTGATTAATAGTTTTGATTATTATGTCAAGGCCAAGAGATTCTTTTAAGCTTTTCACATCCAGTAGTGAGAACTTGGTACTTTTTGTGTGTAACTGTTCACTTAACACATGTGAAACAGCTTCCCACCTCTAATTTAATGTCCTGATATCTGTAAGCAGAAGTTGAAGGTGCTCTAGATGGCAAAACAGGCTGGACAACAACTGCTCCCTTTTGCTCTAAGAAGGGCTCAAGAGCAGCATAGCTGAAGGGAGAGATCCCAAACCAGAAATATCTTGGAGAAAAGACAAAATCAAAGGCGTGGGCTGTTCAGCAGGGGCTGTATTTATTGTTCCTTTTCCCACATCAGATAATTATTGCAAATTACTGGTGGCTGACTCCATACCTCAGCTTGTACTTGATCACATCGTGCAGAAGGACCTTTTGGTTCAGTACCTGTGAACATAACACTGATATGTTATGGTTTAGCATTATTTTGCATCATCCACTTGTCTTTTTAAAGACAAGTGCCTTTAAAGAGATATTAAACTGCAGGTCTATCCTGTGGGTAGTAGTAGAAAGTCCCTTTGGGCACTTTTTCCTTGTGTACACCAGAACTGCTTCCACACAAGACAGAAACTGTGCTGCATCTCCTCCATCCTGGAAGTGGCACAGAGTTCAGTCCACTCCAAAAGTGCAAACCTGGTTGGCTGTGTGTGTCCCAAGGGAAAATGTGTGATCTTAAGATAGACTTGGCTTCCCTGAAGAGTTAATTTCTGTCTCATGGTTTCCTTCACTTCAGCATTGGCTGCTCCATCACCCCGTTTCTTGAAAATGTTGCAAAAACTTGCAAAGCAAGCAAAGGGATTCCTGTCTTATGGCATTTCTTCTGCTTTAACACTGCCTTTTTTTATACTACCTGCTGTCTCTTCAGTTCATTTTAGGACTGAGGCAACTGCTCTTTTATTCACTTTGGGTAGTACTTCATCACTGAACAAACACCCCAGAAATGTTTGTCACATCAACTGTTCCATACTGTGAGTGATAGTCCCTGGATCTGGCACAAAATACTAAAGGAAAATAATATCTAGCTGAGAAAAGACTTCAAAATCTTTCATGATCTTTTTACCCACATTTGTTAGTATCTCCTCTTTTACGCATGAAACCTGTTCACACATGCTGAAAGTACAGGGCAACACATCTGAAAGTGTTTGAAAGGTATATTTTACTCAGTGACTTTCTCACTGTTTGGCAGCAGACTACAGATGGTTACTGAACTAAGAAATGTAATGCCTTTTTAAGAAGCATTGGTTAGTCATGTAGAAATAGACATCACTCTCAAGAATGATTAGAATTTCTAGTGGTATCAGACCTTATGTGCCTGGTTTTACATTAATTACTGAGTTCAGAGAGGTATCCTTCCACTTAATAAAAGGCTGCTGATTATTGAGCAAAGTGCACGATTTTCAAAGAATTAAATATAAATAATTTCTATATAATTTTATTATAGTATTATTTGTTTACTACTTAATTTGTTATCATCACTATATTATTATATATATATAAAAATAATTATTATATGTCAACTTGTGATTGCTTGTGATGTGTACTCTCGGATAGGGACATCAGTGATCTCTGCCTACTTGGAGATCTTTATGTTTCAAAAATATCTCAGAGCCATAAAAAATGACCAAAAAGAGCATGGGAGACTCACAGGGCCCCAGGAACCCGTAAATAGATGGACAAGTGTCATAACTGGCAGGGTTAGACAAATTCTATTTGAGACATCACTTCTGAAGAGTCTGTTCTTCATTTGTTGCACTTTGTTAGCAAAGCAGAGCTTCTAGAAATCTATTTCAAAGCATCAGAGTAAACAAAGGCAGCAGGAAGAATAAATGTGTTCTGTCTAGTCTCATGCTGATGCCAAGGGGCCAGAACCCAGATGTCCTGACTCTGAGTTCAGCACCATGCTCTTATTATTGGACTATAATTTTACATGGAGCTTTCATTCTTTTTCTTTTTTTTTATCCCAGGGGTTGGGGGGTGGTGGTACATTTTATTTGTTCACATCAGCCAAGACTGAAGAAAAAATATTATGTATAATTACAGAGCAAGGCAGGCTCATACGTCACCCATCAGCATTGTCTAATCGCTGGTATTATTCTCTGTTCTTACTCACCCTCATGTCACTGCTGCCTTTCTTTCCACCTCGAAGGCTTAACTCCTCCTTCCTCTGACAGGATGTACAATAGCCAGAGCAGTATAAATCAAAGCCTAGAATCAGGAGAATTAGAACAGATTGGAAGTGCCAGTTCCTCAAGAAGGAAAAGAACGAAACAAGACAGCAGGAGATCAGAAGAGTGATTGCAGCTTCATTACAAGGGCCGTTGTACCATCACTACAGGTTATTGCCTGTCACAAACTGTTTTTATTTTCTAGCTCCTGACTGGTGCAGATCTTGATCTGAAATAAACGCCAGCTATCCACTTACTTTATAAATCTCCTTGCCTTGCTTACATTTAATATTTACTTGCCTTCATGTTTTTCAAGTAAAATATAATATTATACTTTTGGTATCTTTATTGTAAAGTGACAGCAGACAGGTTGAGAACTACAGAGAAGCTCTTACAGGTCCATGCTGCAGTGGGACTGAGAGGGAATGAACTCAGGCAGATCAAAAGGCGGCATAAACTGTGATGAGGCTTCCGTGCAGTGCACTCTCAACATAAACTGCCTCCTTAATCAGGTCTGGACATTAATCTTATAAGTGGTCAAAATACAGCAATACTGATTTTTTAAAGCTTTCTTTCATTAATTTTCTTACTGGTTAAAAAAAAAAAACAAAAAAACAACCAACGAACCAACCGAAAAAAAATCTTATTCCCAGCAATTCTATAACACCCTTAGGTTTCAGCAGCATGTCATTGGGAGTTTCAGATTTCAAGAGAGCAGTAAAAAAATGCCTGGAGCAGAAACAGGTAAAGATGGTTTCTGCCTGAATGTTGGATCTTTCTTTGCAAAGAGTTTTTGTTGAGAGCAGATCTCAATACTGAGTTTTCTGGGGGGGGTGGGAATAATCCTCTCTTTAGGATAAAGAATTTTTTTTAATTTTAGGATTTACATGTAAAACAATAACTGATCTTTATGTTAGCAACATCTGTAATTGCTAGACCTCCTATTTACATAGCCAGCACAGTGTACCCAGGCTTGTTGTATAGAAGTTGTGTTTGGAGGTAACTTGAGCAACATTTGCACTACTGCTCACAAACTCGTGGGCTGCCTTATCCTCCCCGTGCTCTGCAAACAGCAGAGTGCTTGGGGTTATACTTTTTAAATAGCTGCCACCTCTAAAGCAGCCTCTGTGTCCTTAGCCTGAGGTTGAGTGGGTGTTTTTCTCCTGCTGACATTCTGGAGACTGTCACTGTCACAAGTGGTCCTCAGATGTATGTAGAAGATTTGGGTGAATAATAGGCATTTGTTTAAGCCAGGACTGCAGGATTTGAGCCCTGAACTGGCAGTGAGGAGCTCTCCTTTACTGTCTCCAAACAGTGAGGGGGAGATCCAGCTCTGATTTTCCTCCTGTGTGTTGTAAATCTGTGGAAGAAGGCTGCTACTGACATGGTGCAGGAGTTGTTATTTCTGAAACGTGCAGGATGTAAGAGTACCTGTACAAGCACGACAAAATCTGCTGGTATGCAGGATGGGCTCACTGTGAGAGCTGTCAATGAGCAGTCTGGCTGGGTTTGTAGTTACACAGTGGCACTGTACTTTACTGCTGAAATTTGGTGCCCCGGTCCCATTAGTCAGGTTTTTAACACACGGCCGGACTTGGAAGACAAAATGTTCACTCCATGCTTTACAGTAAGTTGTTTGAGAGCAAAATTATCTGATTTTGGTACTTTAATGAAGTTCCCAGTGCTGCTTTAGGTTAACATGTCATTGACTGGATAATTGTCCTGAATAGACCAGGCTAAGTTGAAGTCTCATGGAATAACGGGAACAAAAAAAATCATCAGGTTTGCTTCATGAACCTGTTTCTCACCAGAGATGCATTTTCACTGTCTACAAGGAACTGAAGAGTAAGATTTCAGCTATGCTTATCTTGACAGAATGTCCAGATTTAGGACGAGGTATTAACATTTTTGTGAATTTTTTCACCCTTTCTCTTTATATTCTTTAATTAATTTTTAAGACTCTGAGCTGACACCATAGCTACAAGGAGCTTTCCATTTCAGACTGAGTCTTTTTCTTAAACAGTCTTACTCTTTCATTTTCAGTCATTACAGTATTTCTTTATGTACTAAACTTCCTTGTTAGTATATATATTATAGAATTACTGCTGTCTCTAATGAAAAACAGTATTTTAGATCAGAGAGGGTTTATTTATTTTCAGATTCAGTAATTTCCTATGCTTAAGAACAAGAAAAGACCTATTAGGAGAGGAAGATAAAAAAAGAGAACAGCTCCAGCTGTCAGTAACTGCCATTTATTTGTTTTAAAAAGCAATGACTGCCGAAAACTACAGAAGCTCAAGAAAGTTATTGCTTTAATAAATTTATTAAAGTTTTCTCAATAAAATATTTGATTTTCTATTAGCTAAAAATTCTAGTGGAAAACATCTTCCTAGATTAAAAAGAAACAAAACAACAAAAACTACTAATTGCTTCATTAGAAATGCAAAACAATCCATTTTCTCAGGTTTCAACAGCTTGTTGAAACTCTTTGCCTTTAATTTCTTTCATTTTAAAACAAAGTTTTAAAAGCTTTGCTGAACTTCTTTGCTTAATGTTGTTTTGAAGAACCAAAGTACCAGCTCAGCAGTGTGAAAGATGTACGTGAAGAAGCAAAATACAATGACAAATCTAATTAGTGGAGAAAAGGAAAATAAGGAGATATAAGCCTTAGGAGATAATGGTAATTTTATAAATATATGCTTTTTACTACCATTATATAGCCCACAAAATGATATGTTTGTGACCTAAAAATTTGTTATTTTTCTGAAGGAGAATAGAGTATTTATTTAATTTGACTGGATCCATTTACTTTTGGAATGTTTTACAATTTTTTTTTTCTTGTGACTAGGCCACGAGGAGAATTTCTTAGCACAGATTGCATCAATTTGCTACATTTTTCTTGTGCCAGCTGTGGGCTATTCATGTGTTTGGGCAAAGTAAGCAGGTATGAGTTTGAAAGTAACCCTTGTTCCATCTTTTCCTGTTGAAAGTCCTGCAGGAGGATCGCCTTTCTACCAATATCACCATAAAACATCAGTGCTTGTGTAGGATGAAATATGATCGCAGTTTTTTGTGACTGCCTGACTGTGGCAGGGCTTTGATTACCAGGCAATTTCTTCAAATTGTCAGCTGGTTCAGTTTTTTTTACCACATGAAGACTTGGAGAAGCAGAGGCAATGTTATGGACAGGACAGACCACAGAGCTGGAGAGAATAATGCTGAGGCAACACTTTTTTGGCTAGATACATAAAAAAAATTCTACCTCAGATTATCTAGTTTACACAATTTTTTAAACATAATTCCAAACCAATTAATTATGCCCCTCTGTTCTGAGCTAAAGTGAGTACTGATGTGTGTCTTATCTTTATTGTACGGAAAATGTGCAGGAAAAATAGATAAAAACATCACAATACTTCTCAAAATCTGCCCCATAGAGAATGTAATTTAAAGACGAAGGAATGGATTTAGAAGACAATTTGAGATAACCACTGTACCCTTACAGCAAAACACAGACAAATCAGTTGACTGAGAAATGAATGATGTTAGAAAACGAAGACAGTTGTTTCAGATAAATAGATTAGGGATGGATATATCCCACTGCTTTAAGCCAAACTCCTGTTTGTCTCTTAAACTCTGTTTAGCTGTCAGTCATTTTTTTCTCCAGCTGTCTTCCTCCTTACCCGTTTTTTATTTAAACTAGACCACATTTTTGGCTGGGGTTCACAAGGAGTTTGATTATGTTACCTAATTCACATGTTTTGGGTTTTTTTTTTCTTTTTAATTTCTGGGGGTTTTTGTTTGGGTTTTTTTCTGTTATATTTCTGGTGTATGATCCTTTTCCATTTTTCCTTTTCATGTTTCAGGAGCTTGTTTTAATACTCATACACAGAGATTTCCCCACGTTTTTCCTGCCTCTGCTTTCTCTTTTCCACCTCCCTACCTGATATCTTATTCCCTATATGTTCATCTGTAGAGATTTTTGCAGAGTGAATGAGATGGCACAATCCTATCCTCCGATCCTTTGCAGGCTCCGAGTGTCACAGAGAGAATTCTAGAGCCAAGTAAAGTAGCTAGAATTTAGTTCACAAATGTGGGGTTTGGTTTTTATTTTACTTTTAATGCATTCTCTTCAAAGTACAGCACGAAATTAATTTTCATTTTCTGCCTCTCCTTTTTTCTACCAACATGGAGGGTTTGGTATTCCAGCTTCTGTCACACAGGGTGATACTATCCCAGGATAATTTATAACTTGCTTGCCAGCAAAGCTGCACCAGCTTGGTGCATTTTGCTGTGGCCTTCCATCACATCTACAGGTAGATGCTGGCAAAGAGAGTCCAGCCTCAAACCCACTGATATTTCTCACCTCCACAGTGCTTGGAGCAGGCTCACCCCAGTCATGAAGCTGTGGCAGCTTCTGTCAGAGCCCTTGCATATGTATTTCTTTTAAAAATATCTGGATATGAGAAGAGGGTAAAAGCAGTGTCTCCCTCATGCTGTCAGCTACCAGGAACTGCAATTATGTTCAGAGGCCTCAGATAAACAGCAGACGAACAGCCTTTGTCTGCCTGCTCCCATCAACCTCACACCTGCACTGTTACCTACCAGCAGTGTCCACAAATGCAATAATTTAAGGAACACTAAATTAAGAGAGACTGGCAATTGCAGGCCAGAGAGACTTCAAAGGCCTCCTACATTAAGCACTTAATAATGAGCCTGAAGGGCAGCCTGTGCCTGGAGCAGAAATGAGAGCATACATGTCTCTGCTTCATTCGTGCCACGTTACCTTAGCAGAGCTTTGGAGTGCAGGGTGTTTCCAGACTCCCTGGGCTGCCTGGGTACAGCAAACCCACCTGATGCTGCCTCTCTGAGTGTCTCTGTGTTAGCCTGCTTAGGTCAGGGACCTGACTGCTCAGAACGTGCCACAGCAGAGCTGGCAGAGGGTGATTTTTGTCCCATTCACAGTCCCATGAGATGGAAAGAAGCATCTTTCAGCTGTAAAAATGCAAGAGAGATTATTCTCAAAGCCTAGGCTGCTCTGGAAATAAAAAAGAAGACAGTTCTGTTCTTTACAGTTTTAACAATTATAATTTTCCATTTCTTTCTACACTAGAAGATAATTTATAGGCAGATTTATAAACAAAACCAATGAAAAAAATTGCACTAAGAAACCATAGCTCTTATTCTTTTTTGTTTCTCCTTATTACTATTATTATTATTGTCTTCTTATTTTCATTCTATGGATTTGTGTGGATTTTCTTGAAGTGTTACTGAAAAAGCTCCTGAAAGGCTTAGAAGAAGTAAAAAACTTAATTGTAAAGCCCTGCTTGCTGTTCAAACTCAGTAGCATTCTTCAGAAGGAGACTTTTCCTTGTTAATGCAAATGTTTGAATAGAAATCTTTTTGTCATCTATGGCTGGTTGCAGCTAGCATCCTTTTATCCAGGAACAGTGGGAGCAAGTCTTACACTTTACCCTGAAAATGTTTAGGAAGTAGTTTGGTCTTTTGATTGGAGAAGGAAAATAGTTCACAAGATAACTGGAGTTTGTGGGCGATAAGAAAACCTACTTAGAATTACAGAAAGCCTTCTGCTGAGGAGAACAGCTTTGAGTTATGTTGGGAAATTACCTGACAGCTGGTAAATATTACTTCTATGTGACACATAGTTCTGCTTTTATTAAAGCAAGAAGTCTGGAAAATTACTTAAAGCCTGGGATAGGAAAAAGCCCCACAAGAGCAAGGATAACCAAAATACCTTTAAAGAGTCTCTTTTTCCAGGGTGTTTCCACAAGGATGCTTGCGTTCCATTATTACCTGCTTTCTGACAAGATGCAACGTATTTCATGGTTTTACTTAACTAATTCTGTGCAGTGCAGTTCTTCGAAGAATTAACATGAAATAGCAGATGCAATTAATATCTGCTCTGGTTTTTAAGTTGGTGCACACTGAGCTGAGTTGAATTCAAAATTTCTTCCTGATTTTGTGTACTTTACCAGGCTATTCTACCTAGTTACCTCTGATATGCACAGCAGCCTGTTCCAAAAATACCATATTTCTTGGGAGCTTCAGTAGTAAGAGAGAAAATCAGATTTCATTCCATTTACCTGGGAAAAATCAATTCTTCTAAAACACTGTTTCAACTGGTCGAAAGAGCAATCATCATTTTCTGGAAGCAAAAAGTAATAAACCCCTCATCTTCCAGGGTTTTGTTCTGTTGGTGGTGTTTTTTTTTCTTTTTGTCCTGCAACACATCACAGCCCTTTAATGTAATTTTGTTTTCTTCATTTTAATCAGTTTATCCTTTAACTACAAGATTTCTCTGCCTGCCTGTCTTTTCCCTTTAGCTTTTAGACAAAATTATTACAAAGTAGGAAAACCAAAAGAAAAACCAACCAAACCAAAAAGTTCGATTTCCAGTTAAGTCTCTAAACAAGACCATTTCTAAATGCGAACATCCTGCAGGAGATATTTCTGTTTTGAAAGAGCAACTTTCCCTTAAGATAAATGTCTAGTTTTTGTTTAGTTTGGCCAGTGTCATTGCCAAGAGAAGAGATCATACTCTATATAGCCATTTTTCATGTAATGCATTGTGTAGTAAACAGCATTTGGGTTTTATTGGGTAGTACCGCTGCCCCTTGGATTGTTCTTTCTCATTGGTAAGTGTTCTTTCTCTTTGTGACCTGTCATGAATGATGCGTAGCAGACTTATAGAATTTAGGAGCTTTCAGACACTGGCAAAGCAGTGTGTCTCCCTGAAATTTAACGTAATTTCCTGAGCTTGGCATTACAGCAGGAACACAAAGCTGGGACACAGGAGAATGATAAGTGCTCTCTTACCTTTCGCTCTCACCAGTTTCTTTCTGGCATCGTGAGTTTTGCCCTGTTACATGAACAAGCAAACAAACAAACACCAAAAGTAACATTAGAAATAAAATGCCAAAGCCTTGTTAAATCCACTTACTCTTCAGGCAAGATGCATCTTTCTATTAAAGGTTGTGCTCAGTTCTTAAGAGATCAGAACCCTTGTGAAAATACTGGGTTTTCTGACACCAGAGTTACATTCCTCTGAAAAATTGTCCTCTACTAATGAGGATTGATGCCCTACCTAAAGCAGTTATAAAACAGCACTATGATAAAGGACTACTTTTCCCGGGCTAAAATTTTTAATAGCCTAATAGATAAAGTGCAATTTGTTTTAATACCACTTGTCTATCTTGAACCGAAGTTCAGCCTTTTAGTGCAAGAAATGTCTTGTGACGTGCTTGAGATTTTTCAGTACTTAGATGGCTCATTCTTTGGCATTAAGCAAATGACTAGCACACTGAGGAGTGAGCTGGGAAGGAGTTAAAAATCTGGATGTGAAAGATAATCTCTTTTGAAAATGCCAGGGACATCAAGGTGTTCCTTGTTCCATTTGATCAAGATTAAACGTCCCGTGTTCCTCACAGCAGAAGCTAAACTCATCAAAGAGGTAAGGTTTTGTAGGCAATGCTCAGCAGGCTATTTGTTTTCAATATGTAGTGGTACAGCTAGTAGGAATCTTTTTCAAAGACTTGTCTGATTTAAATCCCTGATGGGAATGACCACCCGTGGACTGGGGTAGGATTGTCTCTTAGGTGAAAAAAATGGTGGTCTCTTAGTTTTCAAGCTAATTTCTCTAATGACTGAAGCCTCCGATATTCCTGTGGATAATTTTGGTAACATTTTAGCATACTCTCCTATGCAACTCTCTCCAGGACTCAAAGTCTCTTCTCTCTTTCTATAGATTCATCTCATGAACAAGTGTTTCACAATGATGATCTCTTTTTTGCACACCTTGGAGTAGATGAAATTTTTTCAGACTTATGTGTTTTCTCTCGGCTTCTGCCACATTGTTATCATAGAATCATAGAATATCCTTGAGTTGGAAGGGACCCATGGAGATCATCGAAGTCCAACCCTTGGCCTTGCATAGGACACCCCAAGAATCACCCCATGTGCCTGACAGCATTGTCCAAACCACTTTTGAACTCTTGCTCTGACCACTTCTCTGGGGAGCCAGTTCCAGTACCCAATCATGCTTTCAGTGAAGAATCTTTTTCTAGTATCCACCGTAAGCCTCCACTGACACAACTTCAGGCCATTCCCTCACTGGGGATCCTGTCACTGGGTACCACAGAGCAGTGATCAGTGTCTGCCCCACCTCTTCCCCTCACGTGGAAGTTGTACCTGCAGTGAGGTCTCCCCTGTCTTCTCCAGGCTGAACAGACCAAGTGCCCTCAGCCGCTCCTCACACGGCTTCCCCTCAAGGCCCTTCACCATCTTTGTTGCCCTCCTTTGGATGTTCTCTAACATATCTTTCTTATATTGTGACACCCAAAACTGCACACAGGACGGGAGGTGATGCTGCACAGCTTGGAGTAAAGCAGGACAATCACCTCCTGTACTTTTTAGAGAGCTGCTCGGTTTTATAAGACAATTAAAGCAATTCTACTAAACCGTTCCTCATTTCAGTATTGGTTATAACTCTTGGTTGGAAGAGGGCATGTGGCAGTATTTGGGGGCAGGCAGCTTGCATGGTCAGTTGCTAAGATATTGGATAATGTCAAAATCGTGTCTGAAATGATGGATTGTGCTGTCCCTTAGAAAGATTTTAGCTGCACGTTGGTCTTTATTTGTCTTCAGAAAAATGCTGGCCCTTAGAAGAATCATTTCATTTTTGACATTCTGCAAAAACTATGTGACTCAGCAGAGTGAAATGCCCTGCAGATACCACCATATCCATCAGCAACTATTCATTAGTTCAATAGTACACAACACACAGTTCACATCAAATTAATTCTGCCCATTAGGTAGAAATCTAGAAATCTCAGCTCACAAACAGTTGGGTTGGGAGAAATCTTGTTTCCACAGGGGTCAAAATAGATCTTCTTTCTCTCCTGGTTGTCACAAAACTGCATCTTACACCTTTGGGGCCAGGTAGTATTAGACAACATTTTAATCCAGATTAAAATGAACCAACACAGACACATTTCCCCCAGAGATCCTAAGAGATGTGAACATTTTTTTAATCTGTGAGAAGCCTGCAACTTGATAAAATAGGTATCTGTCTTGATCAAGTCCTCCACAGAAATTAGTGGAAATTTTTTACTGAAATTCACTTTGAGAAGATTCTACCCTGATATAAGTGTTATAGAAATACTAATCAATTTATTTGACACTTCTCTTGGACTAGAAACTTTACATAGGCAGGAAAAGCCTTGACTTGGTAGGACTTTCATCTTATAACTTCTACCCAGGAACTTTCACATCTATGGTGATTATAAAAATTACTGTCCAGAGCTTTCATCTTGTCTCTGTTGCATTCCCTCATGTTACTAGCAGTAATTACAGGAAAGTCTTCTATAGCATTTTAGGGAAGCCCATGAGGCTGATTTACTGAGATTTTGGGAATCTCTTTGCTTTCATAGCCTTCAGCTGGGGATGTTAGAGCTCAACACTTCCAAAAATTGTGCTAGATTCTCCATAATCAAATGCTACTGGAAATGGTTTGCATTTTCATATTATCTATCACCTTAAGGGAGTAATAAAATATATTACCAACTGATTCAACTTCAGTACACTAAAAACTTTCCACTGCATCATATTTAGCACAGTTCTGGGCTGAAACATGCCAGCTGCTTCAGAGTATTTAGCAGAATTACGTGTTATCAAAGGGTGGGAAATAGAGTATGGTATCCCATTGCAACGCCAGATAGAATTTTACATATTGGAATTTAATTATCCAAGTTGTATTAGGGTAGCAGTTCTCTATCTGCTTTAATCCAGCTCATTATCATTTGGGAGAATAACACAATTGCTGGTAATTTACTGCTGGTGATACCAATGGTCTCTAGAGGTAGTTTTATCCAGTACTTTTAATGTTAAAAGAGAAAGGCCCCAAACCAGAAATGTTTAAAGGAAAAAGTGAGGAATAAAAGAAAATCTGCTTTGAGGAATGCCTTTCACATGCCTTTAAATCAATCACCGAAGGACTTTGCAATAACGTACAGCTGAGATCGAAAATTTTACATATTTTACATTAATAATATTTTAATATTATTTTGTAGTATTACAACAATAAATCTGAACTCCAAACCAAAAACCTCTAACAGAATTCATGGCTTTTGGAAGGAATTGACTCTCTTGAAACTCCTTTTTGCCTTCTGAGGGCAGAGGAGATCACAGAGATGTTATCTTTTGCGATCTGCAAAAGAGATTTTTCCCCTACTCCATTGCATTGAATTCTGCTCGATACGGGATCTGGACAGTGATCAGTCAGTCAGAGGTGCTACGTACAATCGGGCATGTTAAAGAAACCTTGGAGCACATCCCTAGCCAGGAACTTTGACAGAAGTAGAAACAAAATTTAAATATTTTCTGTGCCAAGTAAGAACATTTCAAACTTTTTTTTTTTTTCCCCCCACACACTTATCAGTCTGCTCTGTTGTTGACAGTCAGGAAGTTCTTAAGAAACTATCTCTGGTGGTGCAGTGAAATTTGCTGTTATAGTGATAATATCATAAGGGAGGCTGACAGAATGCAACATCAATTATCTTTCCACAGTACATTGGCATCATTACTGTCTGTCATCACTGCAGCATATCTGAAGTACAAGCTTACAGTCCTACCTGAGCAGAGAAGTAGGCAGGAGAGGTAAGTGAAAATGAAAAGAGCATTGGAAGGTCAGACTATAGATTTCATCTGTCTTTCACCTTAGTGCCTTTTGGCAACTCCCTATCCCTGTTCTTTAAAGATTTTCTCATGGCAATTGCTTTAGTAAAACTTTATTCAGATTCATGTTTGATGGAAATGAAACAGGGAACAACAAATCTACAGTGCCGTTACACAGTAAAATGATCAAAGGGCTGCTGCTAATTTGTAGAAAACTTGCAGAAACACACAGTCTTGTAATTTAGTTATGTAACAGATTCTGTGTCTTTTATTTACTTTTTCCTTACAGTTAGATCTTGAAACATTATTTCATTCTGAGAAGAGCTAGTTTTCCTATCAGTCTTGCACATTTCTGTGGGTTTACTCAGCAGCAGTTCAGGTATTCCAGCTGGGCTATTTGAAGAATAATGTCTTACTAAGCAGGAATCCCATGTATTTCCCCACAGTAACTCAGGGAGTAATGTACTGTTCACCATAAACTAAGTGTATGTCATCAACATAATTTGAATTACTGTGCATACATTTACTTGAAATGACTGCTGGCAAGTGTATGAAAGCAAAGATTAAGATTTCATTTGTCCTTTCTGCTTATACTCATTATTTGCCCCTGCCGTGACATCATCAACATCTCTGCTACAACTAAAGTTAAAGGCATAAACAGCATTATAATTTCAAATAAAGATAAAGCAGCGAGAACAGATGCACATCCCTAAAACCTCTCAGCTCTAGCACGTGTATTTTGACTCTGAGCAAAAAATCATCCCAATACACTGCAGAAGAAGATAAACACCAAACACATCCATTGTAGAAACCAAAAATTTCTTTAACTCAAATACTCTCACTACAGCTATTTGAGACATCTTTATAGGGATGAACTCGGAGATGCAGCAATAATTTCTTTGCCTTAAGTAGTACTTCCTTGATACAGTGTAGTTTTCAAAACTGAATTGTCACTGGAATCTCTTTATATGATTTTAGGAATGTATCATATATATCAATAATAAATGTTAGACCTGCTTTCTTGTTCCTTTTCTACAGTTCTAGAAAAAGAGAAGATTAGAGAGTGATTTTTACTGTGCTGTTGAACAGGAGCCTAAATTTGTGCAAGGTCTCTTCTAAAGCTATTCCTGGGTTATCCAGGCTTTTACAGAGTGAGGTGGCTGTGTGTGTTTCTTCCCTGTGACAGAGTGGTGGGGCAGGCATGAGTCTTGTCTCTGTGTCTTTTCTAGCCGAGAAATGCTGTCATGTATTGTCATTGTATATCAGTAGTGAAAAATTACAGCCTCTTCCCCCTGAAAAGAAAAAAAATATTATTTGGGTGGCAGAAAAAGGAATGGCAAACCTACCTGCCAACTTACAAGTACTGGGGTTTTCTAGTGCCTGCTTTTCCATGTTTAGTTCACTTTCGTGTATAGCTGCACAATTTATCCTAAGTCTACCTCTCAAGGTCTGCTTCTCCATTCATGTAGGCATAACCTCAGAGATATCTATGGGGTAGGAAGCCACCAGAAATTATCCCTTGGAGTGACTTTTTTCCTTTTTTTTTTGTGATTATCATTCAGTAAAAAAAAAAAAAAATGGACAAAAAGTACGAGCACAGCTTAAACAGATTGCCTTTGCACAGGCATTGAAAAATTAAGAAAGCTAGGTTACAGACCAGTAGGGGAGATGAGTTCCAAAATAGATGTCTATTTGTTCAAAATGTCCTGCCATCATTCCCCACAAAAGACTCTTGTCAAGAATACATCACCACACAATTTAATCACCACACTGGTCAGCTGTTTGCATAAAATAATAATGTGGCATTTAGTCTTTCTGTGAACCTCAGCATACCTATCTGTAAAATGCATAGCATGTTGTAAAATTCATATAATACCTTGGAGGAGTTTTGTAAGGCTAGGCCAATTAATGTCAAGCAGTCAGCTGAAATTTGCTCTTTAAGCAAAATTAATTTATCTAAACCTTCAGAGAAAGAAGATTTCTTAATATTTTTCCCTAAAGGTCCTATAGCCATCATGCTGACCATTTATTATTTATACATCAAACCCAAAGTGTAGAAGAATAATGGGCAGGCCAGAAAGCTTGAAAATAATAAGTTGCAAGTGAGGTCTCATTAGAGGCACCAAAGTGAAGTACAGAGTCAGTGGAGCTAAAGAACAGTTTATGACACTGTGCTTGCACATTTGCACTGTGCTTGGAAATCGTAGAAAAGTTTCTAAGATCACCATAATCACCATAGCATATAGTCTTCCTTGGACATCAGCATGTGATTTGAGGCTGGAAAGACAATTCAGATTCTGCTCATCTTTGAGAAATACTGAGGAATCTCCTTTTATAAATATTTCTTGGCCAACCAGAATATATTTCTCACATTATTACTCACTTTCTTCGGCATCGCTGCAAAACAAAGCAACTACTCAAAAAACTTATTCAGAGATGGTTAGGACATGAAAGGAATGCCAGGTTTTGTAATTCCTGGTGGAGGTCTCCACCCTGATACTCTGATTTTTATAGAAGGTACTGAATATGGAAGGCACAGAGTGACTGCCATTTACCAAATGCTGAAAGGAAAGGTGTGTGTGACTTCTTATCCATGTGTATGAAACTGTACAATGGTGGAAAAGGGGTAGTAAAAAGGAACAAAGGAATTTGCCTGTCATAGATGAAATGGTAAAGGATTCAGCAATTCCCTGTTCATCGCACTGAGGATGAAGAGGAACACTGGAAGCAGTGCTGTCATCATGAGTTCATGGTTCGACACCATGGATCTCCAGGTGGGTCAAGATTATAGAGATACACCAACCTGGAGGACTCCATGCTGTTGAGCTGTTCATAAGCAGCGGAAGTCAATAAACTCCTCTCAGCTACCAGGTTATTTTCCCTGTCTGCCTCTGGAGCTCTTCTGACTGCATTGTTTGCGCTCTCTTTGGAGGAAATTACCGGTGGAGAAAACCCAAAACCTTCCACAACTGACGAGACGGAGCAAACCATCTCTCTGTTGGGGACTAAAGCACGATCAATACTGATACATAGCTAAGGAGATTTCCAGGTTGTTACCAGGCGAGTTCATGTGCGTGCACATGTCTGCAGTGGATTTTCTTCTATCTTGCTGTGAATGCTGCAAATTTCAATTCCTTGTCAAAGGGAGAGGTGAATGGGCAGATGATGTTCTCTGTGAAACCATTAGAATAGTAAGTGGGTAATTATGTAAAGCAAAGAAATCAGGCATGTTCTGAAGGGGTATGCCTACACTGTCAAAAATTTATGGGTATGAGGCCATTCTCCAACACATGTGGATGGATGCCTTCCATCCTCACTGAATAACTACGGTGGTGGTAGCAGTTCTGAATTCAGGTTATGATTTTTCTGAGAGGAGAGCTCGAGCGCATTCTCAACCTCTGCATGAACCCAAATCTTTTTTAAGTGTTCTAGGTGGAGCAGTCTGTGGCTGGGCAGAGCATGTTACTCTCCCACTGCATCAGCACATTTGCGAGGGACAGGTTTTTCCTTTTTCCTGGAAATTTGAGGTACAAATACCAGTGTGGATGGAAAGTTTTGAGGTCATGGGGAATGGCACCCTTGCATCTTCTTTTGAGGCCTCTTTACACCTGGAAGTGTAGACATACCTATAGAGGATCATGTCTTCTGCATAATAGTATGTGTTTATGCACATGGGTGTAATTCAATATTGAATCCTCTGTTGTTCACTCGGGTAAAGGCAATTCTTGTCATTCTGGAAGAGGAGAATAACCTTGGAGCAGAAGACAGCTGCTCAGGTTGAAGACCTTGTGGCTGTTGGGTCACTCACTTTCTACATCTGAGAGCTCCAAGTCTCTTCAAGGATATTGACAATGAATTGTTGCAAACTAGGAAATTTTGCTCTCAGAAATTGTCAGTGGTAAAGCTTAGGCCATTTCTTACTGGACTTATTTACATTTTCTGTTTACAGGATTTCTATTTGAGAGTAGAATGGGAGATTGGAAGTGAATAGCCATGAGCAAGAGCTCTGTAAAGTGGGATACATCCTTATGCATGCTTCAGTGAACTGTGATTTAAATATATCTGATCTGCCACTGACAAGCAATCTAAAAGTGATAGAATTTTCAGAGAGCTCTTTTGCTTTACATAAGGCATTTCTCTTTTCCTTAGGGAAAAAAGAAAAGAGATTAAGAGGGTGAAAGAGTTCTTTGGGGGATAAAATTACTTTTGGAGACAAATAATGCACTTGTATAATACAGTATTGATTGTGACGTGGCTGTGAGTTACATGGAATTACGAGCTCTCTTGCTCTCTGTTTCACCAGGGCTGTCTCGTGTTATGAACTGATACAGGACCCACAGCTAAGAGGCTGTTTGTTGCATCCTTTTACCTGAGCCCTCAGAGCTATTGGTAATGACTGGGGAAAGGGGGGGAAGTCATAACCAGGGAGAGTGAAGGCAGTGTGTTACTCACTTTCCAATGCCCTGTTATCATACCCCGAGCTGGCTCAGGGTAACAGCCCTCTCCAAAGCAATCTGCAGTAGTGCCATTTGCCACCAGCAGACAGAGAGCAAGAAAGCACAAGGGGTGTGACTTTTGTGCTGGTTAGCTAATGTCATAAAAGAAACTTTTTGGACTCCAAAGTGGCCAAGAGTCACCAGATACTGTTACAAGCAAAAACAGTTTTAATCAGGAACAAATGAATGCTCCAGCTTATTCAAAAAGGGTCTGCAATGTGGTGTGTTAAATTTTGGCTGTGTGAGTGGATTGTACTCAAGCAGATCACTGATGTTTTCGAAAACAGTGTTCACCCAGTAATGCATCTTTCATTGTCCTCGAACAACTCCTGGAGTAGAGTGGGACCTTGTTGAGACTGAGGGGCTCCAAACTGTCTATACCAATCTGTCTGGACATGCCCTTAGAGAGTAGGGTGTAATCATCAGCCCTGTTTTTCCCTTGTCGTCTGAAAAAGAAAATATGTTCCTATTCCCTCAGGTTCCCTTAAGAAACTCTGCACCAACTTTTACGGGTTTAGGGCTTTTATCCCTGTGTTTATGGCTCTTATTTTTAGACTGTGATTGGTGCTGAATTACAATACACATGACAGCTGCTTATTCACATGTAGCTGTAGCTTTGACTTCAGTTTCTCTCTGTCTTATTGCAACATCTCTTAAAAATGCAAACATGTTTAAAAAGTAGATTATATTTTGAACCAAAGTGAAAAAACATGACCAGTTTTCTTTGTTTATGAAATTTCATGGCATATGGATGTTTGCTAGCAGAGTAACTCGTCCCAGCTGGTGTGTTTAGTTCGCAAAGTGCAAAGCGTACTGCAAACTGGCTAATCAACTTGTCCTTTTCAACCTGTTGATTTCATAAGAGTTATAACTCTATCCTTTCCATTCTGGTGTGGCTGGATGAACAATGTAGCAACTATTTGAATCTGGGTACCACAAGCTGCAAAAACGATCCATCAGACTAATCCAGTTTAATATGGCACGGAGGGGCATTTCTAAATCTATTCAGCATAGTGCACCTCAATATGAGTTGGAATTTGCTTTTTCATTTCCCTTCTTTGGTCATTCACACATGGAAAGAAAAAGGAGTAGAGACAAGTGAAGGAATCCTCATCTTCAAGCATGTAAGCTAAGAGAGTGTGGGTTTTAAGTTGTGCCACTCTCAGCATAGTAGGGGCTTCTGTCTTTCCTCACTAGTAGCACAAGCCTCTTCATATATAGGACACTAGACAGCAACAACCTTTACACAGTGTTAAGGTTTCATTTGGCTGCTTTATGATTCCTTTCTACAAACCACAGATATGGAATTATCTTCACCTCAACCCCATAAATCTCCCCACACCAGTCTCACGGAAGATCATTCCTCAACAAGCATTTTTTAAAACAAAACATTTGAGTTGTTCTCAATTCCTTCCAGATGTTGGAAAGTTTTGAGAACTGGAAACTTACTTTTTTTCAAAATATTAGATGTTATCATAACCTGATTCACAGAACTGGGATTTTAAGGGAGGAAAACAAAAAAGAACCCCAAACATATGACATATTAAAATTACAGGATCTGGCAGTACTAGATTTTGCATCTGATTTATAGAGGATTTTAGGGTTTGTTTTGTTTTTTTTTTTTTTAGGGGGGTGGAGGTTTCTTCCTAGTACATTATTATTGTCATTTTTAGAAAAAAAAACCAAAACCAGAAAAACCCAAAACAAAACCAACCAAAAAAAAAGAAAAAAAGAAAAAAAGAAAAAAGAGAACAAACACACAAATCAAAATGCAACAACCAAAACCATAGATCAAAATTTCATTTTGTTAATCAATATTATTTTATTGGACAAGGAAATTAACAATCCCTTGAAGGATTTCAGTTAGATGAAAGCCAGTTTTAAATATGAATAGAACCTATTCACAAGTTGGATTACTGCACTCCTTTCTTTTTATAGTTGCTTTAAGGATGTAGCTATCTCATTGCTTTGTTTTCTGCTCAGAGAATAGAAACTGTGACCATCATGCTTGTACTTTCCTACCCCTAATTACAACACCTGTGACAAAAATTACTTCTCTGAGGGCTAGGTGACAGGAGAGATCCTGCATTAAATTCCAGCTAATATCGGGCCACTCGTGTTAGCACTGCTTGCCACCCTCTTGAAGGCAACAGGATGAGCTTTCTTGTTTTCTGCATCAAAGATCTTTATCATTAGGCACTCCTCAGCGGGTGCTTTTGATGGGCTGTTGTGGAACAATGCCATTAAATGTGTTGTGAAGGAACAGCAGAGCACAAATCTACGCAGTTAATGCAGCCTCAGTCTAGAGTGTGAAAAAGACGCTTCTTGATCTGCATTATGTATGTATCCTTGAAGATTTCTGCTTAGTTTACTGACCAAACCGAGATTTGCTATTGTTAGCAATGCACAGCTATTACAATCTGGAAGAATGAGCTGTGCTCTGATCTGATGTGTGCACCGTCAGCAGAATTGTCAGCTCTGCCTTAGGCACTGCATTTTTATTATAGGAGGGTTTAGGCACAAAGCTGGGTTTGCAGGCCTTGTAGGCACTCAGATTGACTTTTTATTTGTGCACTGGGTCAATATGACATAGAAATCTACATAAAGCAGCAAACATGAACTTAGAACCTTACTTGGTACTTTCACAGTGTAGCTTTTGTGGTTATTACCAATCTTTGCAGTGAGGGTAAAAAAAAATCCCATTATTACTCTGTTTTGTTTTCAGAACTCCCTTCCAGCTCATTTCCACGATGAGTTCTGTCTCACATACGTAACGGAAAGAAGGAAATAATACCTTCAGCTTGAAAGCTTTCTAATCACAGGCTAGAGGATTGACATTTTACGTAACAATAGCTAAAGAAATCTCTGTGCTTTAAGAGCCCTTTCTAATGCTAAGGAAAATGAATAATAGCTTTACTACTTAGTAAGCCCTGAGAATTCCGTAACACAGTTGTGATGATGTGTCTTTTCTTGTAGTGGGAAGCTTCAGAAGTGAAATTTACTCAGTCCAGTGAGATACTCCAGTTCAGTATTGGAGGTGGGATTCCTCTCAGTTAGGTTCCCAAATCCAAGTAGAAGTTGGCCTTCTAGTCTACAAGGTCTGGCTAGGGTTTCTGTGGAGTAAAGAAATATTCACTGGTGGCACTTAATTCCATTCTACTGTGGGAATAAGGAAGAGGGGGCAGATTCCCTCCTGGATTCCCTTGTCTCTGAAGTTCTTTGCTGTAGAGGGACCCTAGATAGCTTTGTTAAGGTATCTAATGTTCAGAACACTAAAATCAGGCAAACAGTATCCCATGGAAGGAGAAGGAAAATCACTTCTGAAGTCTGTTTTGCTTTTTGTCTCCTCTTTCCAGCCTCAAAACCCAATGACCATTTGTTTCTACCAGAAAGGGGTATCTTCCTACAGCCCTTGATATAAGGCTTCTGATAAAATATGAAGAACAAGGAACAAAGAGTGAAATATCCTAATAAGAGACACCTGGTGCTGTACAAAATGTGCCTCTTTCCCTTGGTATTTGCAAGAATAGATTTTGCTCGTTCTTCTCCCTTGTCACCTACTTTGTTGAGACTTCAGATTTTTCTGTGGAAGTTCTTGGAAGCAGATCCATAGATTTCAGCAGGGTTTTTATCAGCAGGGCAAGGTGTGCCTGTGAAGAACTTGTTATGCATTTGCACAGTGTCAGTCATTTCAGCAGCCTCTGCTTTTGAAAAAGAAAACATCTATGATCTGGGACCCTGAGCCTGGAACATACCCTAACCCCCAGCACAATATTTGTAATACTCTGCTTTAGTTGTAAGGTACGGAGCAAGCTGCTTCTGTAGATTAGGTTTTTTTCTGACAAATAAGGGTATGCCCAAAGTTGCCATACCTAATTCCTATTTAATTAATGGTGACACTAGAGAAGGATTCAAAGTTCCCAAGAAAAATCCCCTTGTACTAGATACTGAATAAACAGTGAGTTCTGACTTAGCTCCAGACAGCTTCGTTCTTGAAGTTCCATAAATGAATTATTTTCAGAAAAAAGTAGATAACCAATGCTCCACTGAGTTACTGCTATCAGTGATCTTAGTCCTCCTTTCCAACTTTATGTTCTTCATGTCTCTGCAATTTTTAACATGAAAACTCAGCTTCTGGTGAGGGAAAAACTGTTGTGGGATTTTTGTTGTTGTTCTTGTTGTTTTATGGGGGTTTTTTGTTCGTGTTTTTTTCTTCTTTTTCTAACTCATATTATTTTCTAAGACTATGGCATCCTGCACTGTTTATCAATTACAATTATATTTACCTATGCATAAAACTCTGATGTGTCAAAGGATTTCTTTTCCCAGCAAAGAAATTTAATTTCAAATTACTGAATCCCATATGAATATTTTATTATGGTCACATATTAATTTTAAAAAATCCATCCAAGCAAGATTTCAGGAAATGAAATTTGGATTCCTAGCTTTTTTTTTTTTTCTGATGCCAGGCAACACAACCAGGGAGTGAATAATGCTCTCCCTTTTTCAGTGTATAGTTCTCAAAATACCATTATGTAGTTTCATTTCCATCTATACATTTTCTTTAATCAGCCACAGCATGCATCAGTGTTAAGGTTTCAGATTGCTCTTTCTCTACATGGTTTTAGGTTATCTCAAAATTAAATTGCTGTAATATAAAATACTGAAGAATGACTAAAGCCTACAAAATTAGCTCTTCTGCATACGGCAGAACAGGTGAGTTCCATGTTACAAAGCCAGACAGGTTTAAATTTAAAGTGTAGTTAAGTTCCATGCACTTTCTTGATGTACATGCACTGACAGTTTCTGGGGTTAACAGCTTCTGTCCTGCTGTGAAGGATTGCTTTGAGCTCCTAATTCTCCTGATAGCCTTTCCAAAATGGACATATATTTGAAAGTAATGCCCAATTGAATATGTTTTCAGATGTTCTTTCAGCAAGGAGTTGAATCCTAAAAAATGAAGGTACTGAGTGGGTTTGCTTTATCCTGAGGTCACTCACTTTTATTTCCATGTCCTGTGGCATTTTATAAGTATTAGAAGCTGGAATCTGGTTTCAGATTCCAAAGATCTATGCAGGAGGTTTTACACCACTTTTTTTTAGTCTTTGACCCATTTAATTCTTTATTTGATCTTGGCAGAATTGTTAAGGGAGCCCAATAGAAGTATGAAGTGACTTGATTTAGAAAACATACATAGATAAATGCTTGTATTTTTAGATTGTATGTAAAGACAAATGACTGTAAATAGAAATCACATTAAGTCAAAAGGCATTTTATCTTTAGTAAGCTCTAATGTCAGTGTCTCAGCAACCGTTACGTGACACAGCTTCATTACAGTCGATAGAAGGACAATTTCGTACAGCCGTAATATTTCCAGCAGCTCAGAAACTGCAGGGAGCCCTGTGCAGAGAATTCTTCTTCCATTTGAATACAAATCATTTAGCTTTCCTTTCAGAAGGTGAGTGCAAGTAACTTCCTCAAATTGTGTCAATATGAACAAAAAATTCAATTGTACCCACGCAGGAATATTTTTTTCCCTCTCTCCTCACTTTTACAGCCAACATCACCACCACCACCACCACCACATCTGAGGGTCTTTTACCATTGATTGCTCCAATATATCCTTTCTAAGCTCATTCCAGAATTTTCAAGAAAGAGAGGTGCATGCAGATTTTGTTACATAGCCACACTGAAATTATGAAAGAGATCTCTTTGCTTCTTCCCATAGGTTCAGGTGTTGTATGAGAGAATCCCTTCTTCATATGGAAGAATTACTATTTTTTTTATATGACTTAGCCCCCTCTGATACGGAAGGATGTGCTGATCTGTGCACTCATAGACATTCACTTCCCTAAAATCATATGTGACTTTGCTAGACATCCTTAACAATGCCAAACAAGCTCAGTAAGGTAAAGGTGAAAATAACAGAGCGAAAATGGAAAAGAGCTATCAAACCAACCACTGATGTATGCCCCCTCTTCAGGATTTTCCTGCAAGCCTTGTAATGGTGTCATGATTAGACATTTTTGAAATTATACCAGGAAGTGCTAGAAAAGGACCTGTGATGCTTTTACTCTTACTCCGTGGAAGCAGTACCAAGGATATCTCGATTATCCTTGATAGGTATCTGTATACCCTGACATTAAAGACCTCCGTGGATGGAGATGCTACAGAACTCTGTTGGTACACTAATCCAGCATTTAATTCTCCTTTTAGCCAGAACCTTTACCTAATTAGCAATCAAAATCTCTATTTCTGCAGGTCAAAGTAATTATTCCTTGTGCTATTGCTTATGAGTGTAGAGAACAGTTTCTCATCCTTTGAAACAGCCTTCTGAAATTCAAACTTCTCTAGAATGAAAAAATCCAATTCTCCCAATTTTTAATGTATTGCATGATCTCTTGACCTCTGATCAGTTTATTTCTACTGCCCTGGACCCCTGATAATACATTTGAGAATTTCTGAAAGAAGTGTGCTAAATAGAATGTAGTATTCTAGCTGAATACTCATTATTGTAAGGTGCTGGAATAATTATTTTCCTTAACTTGCAGATTTGCACATTCCATAATCATATTAATCTTTTCATAGCAACACTGCATATTGGATCTTACTGATGTGAAGATCTTTTCCACAAGAACAATAGTCTCCTTTTTGTGTTTGTCTATCTAATTTCCACTTCCTTCATGTAGGACTTTGTTCTTGCCTTTATCAAATTTTAATTTTTGATTTAATTTTTTTTTTCCAGTGTATTGGCTCACTTGAGATTCTCATTTTTATGCTAGTTACTTATCATTCATACCCACATATTAACATCGGCAAAGTTTGTGACTGATCAGGGGTTTTTTGGGGAAAAGTTATCAGCTTTTTGGAACAACCTGTAGTTTGTCTACACCTGGCCCATTGAGAGAAATGTGCTCATCCATGTAGTGATATCAGCATAGTGGTGTGAGAGGGCAGCTGCTGCTTTTTGGTTGGTAAATTACCTTTCTAAAGAAAGTTTTAATTAATACTGTTCCTTGATATCCATGTTGCAGTGTAATACACTACTTCATCATTTTTCATTATTGCTCAAACCTCTCTAAATATATTACTTTTTCTCATTTTCATTGTAAATCAATATTCTGAGAATTTTTCTTCAAACTTCACAATTGATATAGCTTTTCTCCTGCTCTAGTTCCAAATCTCGTGAGAACCCAATTCACAGAAGTATCTGCTTGAACAAAAAGTTTAAAAATATGTTTAAGACTAATCATGAGTTTCAATTCAAAGTTGCAGCATCATATTTTGCAGCTAAGGGGAAAAATCTCCTCCCCTCCTCTCATTCCTGAACTCATGAGGACATATGACAAAAAGGTCTCTGTGTGACGCCTTCCATCAACATCCTAGCCACCACCAGTAATACAGACATATTCCTAAAATTTGATATTTCATTCTAAGAATTTTCCTAAGTGCCTGCTTAAGTGCTTTCCCAAATCAGAGCTCAAGCTAATTTGTATTATTTTCCACCTGCTCCATTATTTCTTATAATATATTCATATTGTTTCATTTCTAAGCTGTTTATGTTCTTGAATTAATGAATATGTTAAATAAAATTAAATCAAACAGCTCTCCCTGTAGCCACATTAGAGGATATCACTCCCCAGATCAGACATATTGCAGAACTCTTATCTTTATTTGCAGTCTTTTGTTTTTCCTTAGTTCATAGACAGTAATGTTCCTATTTAAGTCAGATGGGGTTTCTGGGGGTAGCAACATTACATGGAAATCAACATTATATATTTGAATATAATATTACATAATTTTAGGGAACTATTTGATATTCTGTCTGCTAGAGCGTTATCTGCAAAATTAAAATGCAGATAGAGCATATGATAAGGATGCAAATTAAAAAAATCTATCTATTACGCATTTATTTTTTAGTACCTATAGTAATTGAACTGAGGGTTCTGGTGCTTATTAAACACACTGTGATCTTCCAGTGAAACTGCAGGCTGCTGATGCACGTAATTCAGAGCCGGGTTAAAGCTTCTCAGTTGCAACCAAATCTTGCTACCTCTAGCACAGGGGGTGGGAGAAGCTAGAGAAAACAGGAATAAGTAGAGGAGGGAGCCAGAGGGTGAGAGCCTGGGGGAAGCAGTCAGCAGCTGCTGGTTTTATCAGGAGCCATCACTGCAGCAGTGCCTGCTCTGAGGTGCCTGGGGACAGCAGAGGGGAGGTTGCCAGAGCTATAGTGTTGGCAAAAGCAAGGCAGCAAGACCTGAGCTGTGTCACTGCTCTGCTCGTCTGACTCTGCCCACAGTGAGTGGTTCTGCCCATCACAAGACTTGTCCCCAAGACTACTGTTGGCCAAACACCTGTTAGATCTTTACTGAGCTGGTTAGAACAATATCACTCTTTCGTGTAGACAGGATACCACCCAGATTCCAACAGAGGAAACATCCAACTTTGCATACAGGTGGCAAAGCACAGGCCCATGGTGGCACTGCTGTGATGTGCTCTGGCATTCTGGGGATGTGCAGTCAACCCCGTTTCACTGCCAACACCACACAGCACCCCCAGCTTAGGCTATGGAGGTGATAAGGCAGTGTACCAGGTCTATTTATAACTGCAAACTTTAGAGAGTTTATTTTCAGGATCAAGCTCAACAATGTGATAACACCGTGGGGCTGCATCTCGTTGTGGTTGTGGTGGAACACGGTGGCCTGGAATAATGCAGTATTTCTGTGCCATGTACTGGCTCAGATCACTTACAAACAGAGAGCACAATACTGCTAAGTGCTCTGGGGGCAGCATGCAGTCTCTTCTTACGAGCTACTATCTGATATTCATACGGTACTACACTCAATTTTGCTTAAAAGCATTAGGATGAGCAGAAGCATCCTGAAGCACAGTGAGAAAGCAGGTTTTTAATGGTATTGCATGATTCCCTCAATATCCTCTATCAAGGTTGACTGTATAGCTTTCCTAAGGTAGAATTTATGGTGATCTGATGAAAGTAGATAAATGACAGAGCTCTGGTATTTAATGATGTGCCTGCAACATCAAATTTTTGTCTTTAATTTTTGTCAGCTTGAAAAAGGTCTGAGGAAAAAATCATCAGTCTTTATCAACAGGCTCAAACTTTTCTTCTTACACATGAAAAGAACAAGGATATTCACTAATCTTAGGCTGCTTCCAGCTATTGTGTGTCCAGAAACCAACTGAAAGTTCTGAAGCTTTAGACATGGGGTAATTCTACCATTTTACACCAACTACAACCCCTGTGCACATCCTGCAGGGAAAACCGGTGCCATTTCTGTAAAAGCTTCAGAACATCTCATTTGCCTTTTTTTATGCCTTTCATTTTCTTGCTTTTCATTCTCCCTGTTTTTCTCCCTCTTCCCTCGGTCTTCCTTCTGCTGTCCCTCTTTTTACTCCTCTATTTTCAGACAGTTCCCATTTCCTTCACTCTTTTCTGTCAAGGTTCCAGTCCTGTGCTATGGATGGAGAAGATGCTCTCACAGAAGCTTCTACATGCAGATTAGAAACACCCAGAAGGCTGAATGGGAGGATCTCTCAGCTGTCTGTATTCAGCCAGGACTGGGGTGCTACTTACTGCAATTCAGTTCTGAGACCCCAGAGACTCCCAGAGACTTCAGTCTCTACCCCTAACGGGCACCCAGCAAGGTACAACCAGGGACCTCAGGATATTGGTGTGGGGTTTTGGTAATCAAAAAACAGGGAAACCTCCAGAGATGTAAATGCAGAGCAAAGTTCCACTTACTGCGGGAGAGCAAACCTGTGTTCAAACCTGCCAGGGGCTGCAGAGGCTTTCAACAGGAATGTTTTTACTTTGCAAGGAGATTTCTATTCATTAGGTAGCTTCTAAGACCAGTGGTCCACTCTAATAAGTGTGCTGATAAAAGAGGTCATGTCCCCAAAGGATGTCTAATTGGGACATGTCATTTCTCCTGTAAAAGATGATTACAATAGTCAGACACTGATTGCCTTCTAACATCCTTAAGGTGAGAATCTTCTTTCAAAAAAAGCTAAAGATATTAGCTTCTCCTTCAAGGTTGTTCAGGGCTGATGAAAGTTATTAGACTGACGACCCTGAGAAACAAAGTCCTCTGCTTCACGGCATAGGCATTGTCAGTGTAAGAAAATTTCGCCTATTTAGGAACACTACATGACCAGCAGGGTTCAAACCTGCATGCAGGGACAATGCTCAAAGTCAATCATAATATGACTTCCAATTATTCTATTCCAGCTGGGATAGGAACCAATACCACATAAGCTGCATATGCTTCAGTCTGTAACCTCCATACAGCCCCTTTTGGCAGGGCATGACCTGGAAGAGATAACCCAGCCAGCAATTTAGTCCTAAGAGATTTCAGAAATGGGTATGGAGTGAGCTGAGAGATAGCTGAATTATTTCTGGGAGCCTCCCCTTCGCTGCAATGCCTCGCCATGTTGCCAGAGTGGAAGGGACCCTCTGGTCTCCTGCCTGGATGTCGTGGATGTGACACAATCGAGATACAGGACCAGGAATGAAGCTGGTGCTTGAGGAGGGTGCCCACACTGGGGGTCTCAGGAGGAAAGGTCAGGGCAGCCAGCCCTCACATGCTTTTGCTAGAGGCTGCAGCACCTCCACACTGCCTTCACAAGACAAGAGGTTTTTCAGCTGTGCCCTCAGAAATAATGAGACCGAATGTGGAATCTGAGTGTTATTAAGTGGCAGAGAGTTGGGGAAAAGGTCTAGAAAGCAGAGGAGAAAAATTCTTTACAAATTCTTCCACAGAAGACTGAGCTCAGTAGAACACAGCCCAACAGAAAATACCAGGTGTAAATAATCGTCCAACTGCTTATTTGAGGCATGCACTGTAATGTCAAAATTTAATTACATAAAGCCAAAAAAGACAATGAATAGTTTACTATACTCTCCTTCTTTGGTTTTCTTTTTGTTTTTGATTTTGGGGGTTTTGTTTGTTTGTTTGTTTGTTTGTTTGTTGTTTTTTGTTTTTTTTTTCATTTCCACTGTCCAGAAAAGTTTTCATCATTCAATTTTCAGCAGTGTGATAGGATGAACTAATTCACCTTATGGTGAGGTTGTGAAGTGTTCAGATAACAGTGACACAAAACCTGCACAAAACAGACACCCATCTTTCTTCTGCTTCTTCCTTCTCATTTGCACCTTTCTTCCATTCCCAATTAATGACTTTTTCAGTTGTGGAAACCTAAATTATGATTTACCCTCACTGTTCAGTATCTGGTTTTGTGGTTTGGTTTTTTTTTTGTACTCTTTTCCAAATTTGGATGCTTTTTTACTGCACCATTCTACCAGTTCAAATAACAGGGACAGTTTAGAGTCTGATGGCGTATAGAATCACTTTCCTTTCATTCTTCTTCAGGGATGTTATTTCTTTCCTAATCCTGTATCATTTTGAAACATATCTGGACATTAACCTCTAACTAAATTCTATACTTCAACATGTGTGGACCGTCTGAAAGGAGTTCTTTCTCAGACCTGCCACTTTTCTATTCTTAAGAGGGGTAATCCACAGTTCAGTTATTAATAGCTAACATTTCCTTGCCTCTTTCTCTCAAAAGATTTCCTTGTCTTGCGCAATTTCATGAAACCAGAAGGACTGTCCCTTTTTTTTTCTCCTGAATTTCAAATATCTACTTATCTCCTCTTACTAGGTTTGACTGGACAAAAGGTATTAAAGACTCCTTTAATACTTAATTAAATATTAAAATAACCATACTATTTCTAGTGCTGCACTTCGATAACTATCCTCATCTTGAGCACACCTCAGCAATTGCAATTACATCTGTTTATGACTGGGCATTACCAAGATTTCTGCTCATATAACTGATGGATTTCCCCATTTGCACACTGGAATTTTGCCAGCAGACTTGGCAGAGAGTAAGGCTGCCACAACTGGTAGGGAAATCATAATGGAATTTAACAGAATTTCATTGTATTTATTGTTAGACAAGAGAGGAGAAGAAAAATCGCCAACTATAATATCACTCACAATCTCTTGAAAAGAAACATAAACTTTTTTATGAGATTCAGTTTCTCAGAATAGCACTATTAAAATTCTGCAATCAGCTCTTCCTTAGTGACCTTTTTCTTTGAATTTTATGCAGCCTTGAAACGTTGGCATTGCTGGTGCTGAGAGTTTGCAACACGCTTGTCACTGCCAAGATATTTTGTCCCCTGTGCTTCCACAATAGGGGCTCAGCCTCACTTTCTTAATTCTTCAGCCAGAATCAGCAGTCAGGTTGTCACCCATATCACATTTACCTGCCTCTGGCAAGAAGACAGAAGCGATGTTTTCTTTGAAAAATTTCTACTGCAGTGTTGCCAAATATTAATTAGCCGGGACAGACATCTTTCATTTGCTTAAACAAGTGAGACTTCTAATGTCAGGTCAGGGCATACAGACTAAGGATAGGGAAAAGAATATAATTAGGTCTTTCATCACACAGGTTTCCAGAGGAAGGGGTCTGTGACCAGAAACACTAAGCTCAGTTACGATTCGGCACCACGCATCCTCTTAGGGCATGGCTAAGAGCTGCCTCTTCCAGGTATCACTGCTCATTGAAAGGGAAATTCTTTGCCCTCTTTAGAGCTGGTGTTGGTTGCAGCCACATTTTCTTCGATGACTTTTGGGGATACATAAAGGGACAAAGAGATCAACAGTTTGCTTATAATGAAGCCTAGCTGTATAAGGTCTTTTCCTCAGCTTTATATAAAGTATGACCATGATGTTCAAATACTGTTGTCTCCCCAGAGCACTACAGGGCAGGGTTTTGGGCAGAGGTGACCATCAGGCTCACGTGTGACGGCAGCAAGGTTCCACATTCTGGAGGAAGCCTCTCTGTATAATTCATACGAAAGGAAAAAGCCAAAATTATGCTAGAAATTGCAAGCAGAAACCTGCTTGAAGTATGCCAACGCTGCTACCCACCATGATTTTAGGGAAAAACTGGCAACTGAGAGCGTTGCACAAAGGTAAAGTGTGTGGGAAAAGCACTCTACTGCTAGAAGTGTATTAAATAGAGTACAGATGTGTCTCAATCTGTGTATTACAGAGTCAAGGACCCCTAATCATTAAATGTCCCCAGATTCATCTATTCTTCATCATCCTCTTTAGCAAAAGGCTGAAAGAACAAATCATTCCCGAGTGCTTCCTTGTTTTTAGTGCATAGATTGGCCCTGGCTGACCAGCCCATGTGTGTTTAAGGTATGACAGCTGAGAATCGTTTCTATCGGAACAGCAGGCTCCACAGGGAACACTGTTTTCCACAGGGAACATGCTTCTTTCTCACAGTTCTCTTTTACCCTTGTGTTGTCTGGAAGGGGATTTCAAATATGCAGGCCTAACATGAGAAGCAAACTCCATAATTTGCATTATGAAAATCTTAAATTCTGCATCTTGGTGGAAATTTCAAAAGTAAGAGAAACAGAGGGCTTTTCAATCTGCATCCAATTCAGCGGTATTTTCCTCCAAAGCTTTGCTTTGCATGGTCTTTTTTTTTTCAAGTGTATTTTAAAACAAAAATGTATTTTTTTACCCTTGTAAACAAGAAATTGACATTAAATTTTTGTAAATCCTTAGACACATCTAGAACATTAAAATAAACCTTTCAAAAACTCCTAACTTAAAATTACTTCAAAATACTTTCCGAATGTATGCAATAATTCTCTCATAGCAATACCCAACATCTTTGTCCTCTCTTACATTCTTCTGTTCTTCATGACCAATGAATATTTCAAAAGCAGCCATTTATTGTAAGATAACATTTCTCATAGTATGAATGTCAATTGTGCAGAAATGTGACTAATAAAATTATTTTCTCTGAAGACAAGATAAACCTGCAAAATACACCTTAACTGTTGCAGACACTTAATAAATTACAAATATTTAAGCCTTCATAAACCAGAACTGAGTTTGACAATTGCTATAAACAGTGGAATTAACATGTATGCCTCTGTGAAACTGGTTGCATGGATCTTCTGTTTCCCTAACACTGTCAAGAATCCAGCTAATATATTTTCCCTTCTTGACCAGATGGAGTCTCTGGCATTATTATTCAAGAAACTTTTGCAATTATTGATTGCGTTTTCCCTGACGAACATGAAACCAGCCATAAAGAGTGATGTCAAATTGTCTTAAGAAATCAAACAGTCTGGAAGAGCAGTTCAATCTTTTGCATCTTTAATAAGCAGTGTAATCGTGCAGAAACACTTTGACTTATAAAACACCTCTTAGTTACGTTCTACAAATTTTCTTATGTATAAAGACCTGCCCCAGGGTGCTTTAAAATGCAAACTCAATGCAAGAGATGGTGTGCTGTTCTCCTTTCGCTCTGTTAACTTTGTCATTTCGTTAGAACCGTGTGGCAATGTAAAATATTGTATTTTTGAATTGAATATATGATACAGAGGGTTGGATCTTTCGTTCTTCCTCTCCGATTAGACTCTGTGGTTTCTCTATTTCTAAAGAGCAGATAGATGTCTATGCAGGGAGTGTTTGCTATGGACAAGCCATGCAGATGATTAACCTTGGCATTGTCCCATGTCTCTCAGGGTAAAATTTTCACTGAGCAGATTCGAAGTAAATCATCCAGCCCACTTCACTTAATAATGCCTCTTTAACATGCTCTGCAATTATATCATTTGTGCTGTTGAGCTTGGCCATTTTCCTTCTCAGCTATTCATTTCCCCCCAAGGAATGGCAGTTTAGCAGGCACTTCCAGTGACATAAGTGGTTAAATGAGGCAACGAGTTATCTTACTGACCACAGGATTTCTCTCTCGTGGCAACCACTGCAGTCAGCTGCCATACTCTTTTCAGGCAGAATTCTTCTTCCATCATAAACCACCTGGGAAGACTGATAAAGCTGGTCTCTTCCCTGCAAATACAAAACAGAAGGCTGGACAGAGAGTCCCATGGTTTATGTCCCATTCTCTGGTTCCTCCGGTGTATCCACCCAGCCTCCAGAGAGTCCAGCAGCAACAGTGCCCAACAGCTGGCTGAAGGCACCAGAGGGATGCCTCAGCTTATCCAGGAGTATCAGCCACCCATGGCTGCCTCACTGGGCTTTGGTTTTGCAATTTCCAAATCCCCAAAAACAGATGGCAGAAGATGCCACAAGTCCAAACCTCAATTTTTATAAGATTCCTACACATTTTGATTCCTTTCCTGCAATGTGAACTGTCAGCTTGAAGTAGAACACAAAACTATTCTTGCTTAACTCCATTCCAATTCAGACCCAGCTCCTGATAACTGTGGGTCACTGGCAGGGCCATGGTATTTTATCCTTGTGCTTAGCTGGTATGGCTTTTCCGTGGGAAAGAGGCTTTCCTTCCCATCCTCCTCTTCTCCTTCTCTCCTTTGCTGTTTTAGATGTCGTGGTCATTTAAAAAGCGAGTTTTTTACACAGCAGGGGAGTTCAAGCAGCTGTGACACTCTTGAACCACTAACACCTGACTTTGGGTTACCCCTTAATTGCTGATTCATTTTTGCAATGAACAGATTAAAAATATTTTGAAATTTACTGTTAGGTAAAGACTACCTGCAATTCATAGCAAGACAAACTACCTGCTTGGACAAGAAGTGCTGACGGATGTTGTTACCAACATTTTCCGTGCAAACTGCAGTGAGGGGTTCTGGTAGGATGGTTCTCATACCAGTTCACATTTGAAAAGGAGTAATACCTTGTGATTCACCATGCTTCTTTTCTGTGGCTCCACAGAGTCACATAATAGCTCCATAATGTCAGCAGCTAGAATCATAGACGGAAAATAGTTAATATACTTAGCAGTGTTCCTGAATCAAAGGCATCCTGGCCTGTTAATAGCTTTTTGGCACAGTTTCACTTCTGTAGGAACATTTGAAGGGTCCTAGTTCAGCTTCAGCACAGAATAAAAGCCAGTAAAGAGACTATCAAAGCTGCCCTCAAACACAATGGTTTCCTTCTGAGAAGTAGGATATATCATGCCAGATAGAGACCCTGTGTACAAGAAACAGATGCAAGTGAACAGAAATTCAGGAAGTTTTACCCCCTTTAGGATGGGTTTCCGTCCTTTAAGCAAATTATTAAATGCAGGATCAAGTACAGAAAGTGGGATAGTCAAAATATAACTTGGTTCTAGGGAGGCATTTCAGATAGCTGTAAAGAATGCCTTTATCAGCGCATAAAGTAACCTTGATAACAGAGTCAATGGCTGGAAGTAGAAGGGAAAAAAGAATTCAAGAGGAAATTTGAAAGAGTTTAAGTATAAGCAGATATCAACAAAACAAAAAATCAGTAGGAAGAGCATGGAGTGGAGATCAAAATTTATTTTCCTGTGATCTAAATCAACAGGAAGCTGCATTGAAGAATATTAGGGCACAAGCAGAGTAGTGGCTGAGAAATCTCTAAATGTGTCATGGGATTTTCTCGTAACACCTAGTTACTTTTTATCTGTATTTTATTGACAAAATGTGGTCAATTTTTTTTTTTAATTACGTAAAAAGGTTGGCAAGGTGTTCCCTTAACCATAAATAAAGATAGAAGAAATTAAGTATGTAGAAAGGGCAATTTCACGAACAAGAAAACTACAAACATGCTCAAACTGGGTTTCCAAACTGTACTATGTCATGGACTTCCTATGCTTTCCTTTAAAAAATGTTTTGAGCAAAATTTTCTTATTTTTATTTTAGTTCACACCACTTGTGAAAAAGGTTGCTGTCCTCACTGCTTATACTCTTTGCATAGAGTTTCTTCTATGCAAATTAACTAATGGAAGTCTGCATCTGTCACCTTTCTTCTCCTCTTCAAGGAGGAAGCACAGAAAACAAATCTCTTTTATACCAGCCTTCTGGCCAGGGAAAGTCCTCTCAGGGGACACCAAGTGCAAGAACTATTCTAAGACACTACTTGTCTGTGGCTGACCATGTAAATTAAAATGCTGCAGCCATCAGGAAGGTCCTGATGTCTTCCCTTACTCTGCTGCAGAGCTTTCTTGATGAAAAAGAAAATGTAGCACTCTATGATTTTATCCCTTAATTACTTGCCTATAATAAGCTAAGTTTTAATACAGACAGTAATATTTCCTTTCTTCCAGCCTATCTATCTAGTTGATAAAGCCATTGAGAGGGAAGAGCTTCCTTCTTCAACTATTCAAGGGCAAGATACTCAGAGACTGACATAATTGAATTAAAGCCACAATGCAGTTATACTGCTTTATCTGAGCTGGTGACTTTGCCCTAAAAATTTTAAAGGAACACACTCCAGGACTGCCAGGTCTGTGATCCTAAAACAAGGAAGATATCTGTTCTGTCCTGAAATAGATTTTAAAAGTGCTGCCATCATTTCAGACAAGCAGAGTGTTGAAAACTCTACACTCTTCCGGTCTTCATGTGTTTAATATCATCTTCTACAGGCACCCTTTACTCCTCACCTTGTTGCTTTCCATTGGGTTCTGAAGTGTTAATAACACTGTCAGGACGATCACGCAGTTATCAGACCGGGTGGGTTTCTGTGCCTTTCCTCTCCCCTGTGCCACGTTTGGAGCAGGTGTGCTGTCTACATACATTGGAGACTTAGATTAATCTCTCTATTACAATCACTGTTTGGCCATGAACTCTGGTACCTGAAAGTAATTGAAACTTGAAGAAAGTTGTGGTTGTGAATGCAGGAGAACACTAATGAACTGCAACTCCTTCTCAACCCATGAGCTCGACTTGCAATTATGAAAAGATTGGGTTCATGTGGGATTTTTTTGTTTTGTTGTTTATCCATACTCGAAAATACCAAGAGAGCAAAATAAAGACTATTCTAATCAAATTAGTTCAAAACCAGAATAAGTTGGAACTCTTAGAAATATCAAATAAAGAGGTGATCAATAGTTTAATGAATGAGGCCAGCTACTTTTCAAATTCTGGTAAACAAAGTGGAGATATATTCAGTCAATTAATTTCTACTTCATTTTATTTAAGTGTGACAAAATAAGTGATTCTCATGAGACTTTTCAGTAAGGTTTGTTTACCAAGTTTCAGAGAAATTCAATTTATCTTCGGTGAGAATTTTGAGCTCTTGGATGCTTATCTAAATTCAGTTAAGCACTTGGAGGTTCACTTACTGCAAATGAAACCAAAAAACTTCAAAACAAAATTTGATTAAAGGTCCATAAAGGTCACCTGTTCTATGTTAGCCCACTTGAGTGGGAGGGTAGACAAGATGACCTCCAGAGGTCCCTTCCAACCTCAGCCATTCTGCAATTCTATGATTGATTTTTTTAATTCTGTTATCCTAATCTCAGTTTGGTCTTTAAAAAAAAGGTGCAGTATTTACTCTTTCTTTATTCAAGTATCAGCAATGAAAAGCAAAGAGACTGTTATTCAGTTGTCTGGCACCTTCACCGGTGACGCATTACTGTGTGCCATGTTTTTGAAGGTTAAGCTGGTACATGCATACTGTGTGTTCGTATAGTTTGAGTGCAGCTTTATTCACCAGTAGAGTTGAAAAAATGTCCAAGGCACGGCAGCAGTGAATGGCTGAAGAATGGAATTCATGTTATCCCTTGGTACAGCTCCAAATATGCCATGTCTGATGTAACTCTCCAACTGCATTTTCAGCCACAGATCCCAAAAACCAAAGCTCAATAGACAAAATGTATCTCAGATGGGTCTAAGAAGGCATGAAACAAGGAGCAGTGGGTGTTGTTGATAAGTGCAATATAAACCTCTTCTCTATGGTGATATAAGTAAACAAAGCACAGAATTTGGATATTAGGTGGTCCTCTGCAGTACCAATTAGAATGGTGTGTCCTGCTCCGCTGTCATCCCTGCTCCTAGTGAGAGGATGCAGCAGTGTCTGAATTCCCTTGTATGGCCAAACTGGTTGCAATTGTGCAACTTTTCACTCCTAGACAGCTGACAACATTGGCTAATTAAAACAAAGACAAATAACCTGATTTCAGCAGTCAAAATATTAGCAGCAAGTCTATAAGTATCCATCCTGGCAATGTACTTTCAAAGAAACAGTGACTTTCATAGGATAATTTAGACGACACCTACCTGAATTCTGCTGTTAAACATTTTCTGGAGTTTTGTCTGTGGATTTTATGATAACTGACAGTTTTTAGTGCTCCCACTAAGCTCTTGTTTTAAGAGGTCATTGAAACTGTCATATATGAACTAAATGCCTCTCATCCTAAGCCAGAGGGAAAGTGGGGGGAAAGGTTATGGGCCTAGCTCAAACAAGTGAATGCACAGGAGAATCACAAATATTTGTGTTTTGTGATGAGACTGTCCTAAATTTACCTGATCGAATATTCAGACTAGAAGGGTATCTAAACATCTGTGTTCTGAGTCAAATGCACAGGCACACAGATGACTGGCACCACGATTGCCATCAGAGCACTCCTGGCACCAGCAGGTACCCAGAGCCCAGAGCAGCAGTCAGTGCTGGGGTGTCAGAATCACTGTAGTCACAGGCTGTAGAAAATGGGAGCAGCAGATATTTATTTCCAGTATGGTCTCTGACAAAAGACAGTTCAGTTGTTGAAGTATGCTGCTTTGGAGAAAAGGATCTGAACTCGTCTCTGTATCAGCATATTGAGGAGGGAAGCACTTCTTCAGGGACTCCAGAGTTTTCCCTTCTCTCAATATCCCCTACCATTTGCACAACTGAAAATTCCGGAGCTTAACAGCAAAGAATTTCAATCAAAATGCTTAATCTAAATAACCACTGAAGAGAAACGGCAGTAATAGAGAATAGAATTGCTGCCAGGAAAATGAAAACATTTAAAAAGAGAAGCCCTAGGAGAGGAAAAACAGCTTTGGTGGGAACTATGTTGCAATGGCCAGCCCTCCCTTGCGTGGTTTTAGCAATTCGATTAGAAGCCTTTACAGGTTTAGTAGCTGATTGATAAACACACACCTTCAGCCTGCTGTCGACACACAATATCTGGTTCTGTGCATTCAGGATTTCTCTGTGGCTCAGAGGGCAAGCGAGCCCAAGGCTCTCACGTCTGCTGAAGAGCACTTGAGGTTTAAAAGGGAAGCAATGACAAACCGTGGAGAGACAGGATGGATAGCCAGATCTAGTCCCAGTATAGAAGAGAAGAAAAACAAGCATGCATGGGAATTAGAACCAAAGGGACTTGCCCTCGAAGGAGAAGCTGTCTCCTCAGGGCATATTTTTGGGTTTCTGGGGTAAGGTTTCAGAGCTGCTTTTTTAGCCTTTGAAATATGCTGCACTGAACTGCAGCAAGACAGGCAAGAAGGAGACATTGAGGGACTCTGGGTCTGAGAATGATATGGTTGTCTAATCCAACAGAAGGCAAATTTACAATGTTTTCTTCAAGTAAATTCCCATAAAGGAGAATTCATCTTGAGTTTGAACCATAATAAAAAGAAATTTGTGAATTAAACTCTGATTTTGAGGGAAAAGGGACATTACTGGTCTCTTAAGTATCTATAGCTTTTAATTAATTCTGATAAAACTTACATTCCTCAAGTGGCAAAGCATTCAGAGATATGTTTGCTTTTCACATAGAGACAGCAAGAAGTGAGGTACCAGGACCTGAACTGTGAAAGTGTGAGTTTTTCACTTGTAACCTATGGCAGACCTCTTCATTTCTATTTATCATTGCTTTCATTTAAGATGTAGCTGTTAAATATCTCAGAAAATCGAAGTGCTACCCTATATTTCACCCAGTTTTCACTGGAAAGTCTAGTTTGCTTGTAAAATGCTCCATATTTCCCAAATCAAAATATGAGAGGCACTGAGTAGGAATCAAGCATTGAATATGTTTTGAAATATGAAGTCATGTTGCTTGGGTAGAGCTTAGCAGAGAACTGTTTACACTGAAGTTGTAGAAATTCCTGTAACCCATTATGGGTTTCCATAGCCTTCACCAGCTCCCTTAGCCTGACTGCAAAATGTGTCGATTTAAACCCATCTACCCCATGCAGTTGCAGAAGAGCTTTCAAAATTGGTATTTATGAAAGGCCCTTGTATACAAGTGATTTTCTAAACTGCAATATATAGCAATATTCCACAGTGTTGTCAGCATGAGCAACTAAAACCAAACCACAGAAGTGCAGTTGTACTGACTTTTTCCAATTACACAACCAATGAAGGGGGAGAGAAGCAAGGCAGATGAACACTCCTAATATGAAGCTGGGTAACCCAAGAGGATTGAAAGGTGAATGGAAGGTCAATGTTAATTTAAAATATGTCTTCTTGATGTTATTTCTCTGTGCAGTTTGGTAACTTCTGGAAGTACAGTAGCTCCAGTCTGAATCTGGAGTAAATTAGAAACAAAATACTAATTCTAACTTATCTGTGGCCACATTCTTCAGTCACTGCTGACCTAGTTTCCCTGATTTGACATCCTTGTATTTAATCACTAAAAATGCATAATCCATTTCCACTGTCTCAGATGGCTCAGTTGGAGGGCAACACTGTGGCACACGTATTCCTGTACTTCATCTGGTGCCATTACCACTGTTATCAGCACAAACTTTCCACTTCCAGGATGAGTAGAAAGTTGCCTGACAGCATAAAGCAATTCAGGGGTTTGTGCAGGCCAAATTTAGGGAGAAAAAAAAATTGAGGTGGAGGTAAAAAAAGTTTAATTAAAATGTTAAATTTTTGTCGTATGCAAAAGGTCAGTGCAATTCAATGAGAATCTGTAAATGCATAGATATGTAGCCTCTGCTGGCATCAGACATCGACTTACAGGAGACAAACCTATTGTATGTTGGCAGAGAAAACACATATGACAATGTCTTCCAAAACCCCGGTTCCCATTTTATGTCATCACAAAATCCAAAAGAAACAGTTATGTCTAACACAGCTGTGTATTCTTCCTAATGACTGCTGGGAGCCAAGCTTGCAGTGAGGATGAGAACACCCCCGGCTACCTGCCTGTGGTGGCACAGATGAGATGGAGCCCCTACGAAATCTGAAAGCTGCAATGCATTTTGCCACAGAACTCTCTCATCTGAATAAGCCAAAGTAATTCAAATAAAACAAGGTAACCCGAACATTTAGTTTCATCAAATTTCTCTTTTGGTGGCAGTTGTAAAAAAAAAAAAAAAAAAGATATTCCAGTTCCACAGATGTTTACCTGAAATCAAAACCAAGATTTTTGTTCCTATTTCCAGGGTTTTAGGCTCCATTTCTACACTGAAATAAGCTTTTCCTCCTATATTGTATTAGCAATTACAGCAAATAGAGAGAGCACATAGTTTATAAAAAAATTTTTAATAAAAATGAAAACTAGAAACCATTAAGAAAATGTCTTAACTAGCATGTCAGAAATAATCTATGGCCCAAAATTATTAAATGAAAACAAGTGAATTTCTGAGTTCATGCAGAAACATGTGATGTCTTTTTAAAATGCACATCTCTTCAAAATGCCCCTTCTCTGGCATGTTCCAGGAAGGGCATTTTCATGGATGCACTTGCATGAATGTTCTCTATATCTTCAGTGAACCAAGAGCAAGTAGTCTCAAAGAGGAAAAGATGATTCTTCCTTTTTTTTTTTTTTTCTGCAAAATAGAGGGTAGGAGAGAAGAGATCTAAAACCTTTTGACTGAATCTTTTCCTTAAAAATCTAGAATATAAAAAAAAAAATTAAAATAATAAAACACCACCACAAAACAAAACAGGATGTCTTCCCTGTAATATTAGTTATAGAATATTTCAGGTAGAATATTTCAAAAAAAGGTTTCAATCTAAAAAAAACCTCAGCACTAATATTTCCACTTGTCAGAAGTATTGTAGAAATTTTTGAATGCTGAATACATCACCCTTTTGAGATTAATAATCTTCTCTCTGATCAAGAAAGAAAACATTTTGATGTCCAATATTTCCACACTGTGATTGTTTTCCACTTTCTTTTATGTGCAAATAGTTGAGATGTCAAAATTTCATCAGTGTGGGCTGAAAACAAATTAGTAATATTTCCTACAGGGAGACAATTCAATTTTCCACATTTCTCTGACTGCGAAGGTATTCAGACCAATGTGTATTTTTATAGCATGCGGGCTTTGAAGTACCTGAATACCCTCATGTCCTATTAAGACTTGGTTTATGTTCTTTAAGACTCTTCGCCTCCATCCTTCAGCTCTCCTCAGAGCCCACACTCTCAAGGTAAAAATTATCCCAAAGAGATTGTAAGCCAACAGAAATAATGACTGTCAAACCTCAGTATAAGATCTAACAGATAAATAGACTACTGTCTGCAAGAGTTGCTCTTAATTAGCTGCAATTATTACCAACCTAATGAAGTCAATAGGCTAAAGGGAAATGTAGGGTTGGCAAAATTAGCTGATGGAAGTGGCTAGGTTAGCCAAGATAGAATATGCAAGGTTCTAATGTGCTCCTTAATAATTACATTACGTACGAAGGTGATAAATGTAATGGGCAGTCTCAGGTGCATCCATGTACAAACATCAGCTTTGAAATCAAAGTAACCTTTTTAGGGAAAGAAAAAAAACAATTAAGGACCTCTCACTAATGGGAAACATAAAACTGAAGAGGGAGGAAGGGAATAAAATGAAGAGTTAAGTGTCTTATCCACAGTGGTTTCAGCCCTCTTGTCTTTTGTTTCAATTATCCAGTCTGTAAGAAAGAAAAAACCAGAAATGTGAAGGTCTAAGGACACGGAGGGAACATCTTCCCTCCTCCCACTGAGAAAGACACCTTATATCATTCCGTGGAAGAAAGAATTGAAGACGCTAGGAAATTTTTTTGGTAAAGAAAATAATTATATCAATCATGACAGAGTTATAAAAATTAAATTAATTGCATTGAGAAAGCTAAATAGAGCTAAATAGAGATGTCTGTTTACCTTGAGTTGAATAGCACAGGATGCATTAATAGTCAGCAAATGTACAGCAGGGGAAAAGAAATAGTTTCACGCAACATTTAATTGAATTGTTGTTTCTCACTGCAGGGGAATTTTACCGACACTAAAAGCTTGGCAAGATTAAAAAAAAAGTTTGTGTTTGTATGAATTACATGTTGGATACATGCCTGTGTTTTGGAAGTTGGTTGAGTACGGAAGACTCGTTACTGCTGAACGAGGTACATGGCTGGAAACCTGGGGCTTGATCCCGTTACCACGATAGTACATGTAGAGCTTTTAGGATGAGAAGAACTTCAATTCCCTGTCCTGCTATGATCTCACCACTATGACTGTCGAGAGTACTTTGTTATTGACTTTAAATGGTAGCACAAGCCAGCAAATTCTAGAAATCTTACTTCTTGGAAACCCTTTCTTTAGTTCTTGCTCTGAGACATTCAGTGACAACCACGGTAACAGAAAAACTTTTGACCATTTTCCGCATGCACCAGAGGCCAGGTAAATACTTTATGTCTTATCTTTAGTCCTTCAATGCAATCTATCTCAGCAGTATGAGGACTCTAGCCTATGATGCTATGATAACACTGACAAGAAAGAATATAGAATTTTTTATGTGGTTTACCCCATTTTGTTATCTTCGATTCTCTCACATATTTCCTACCATGTCCTATTGTTAGAAGACAAGGCACCAGTAACATAACAGCAGTCACATATAAAAGCAATATTATATTTGCATGGAGACAAAATAATTTTGACAACCTTTATCAAATGCTGTTTTATACAACATAAAAATAATAATACCCACATAAGGAGAAGCTGAGCAGTGTAGTGATCAACAACTGTGTTTTGCAATATGCTGTATTTTATCTTGCACAATTTCACAGGGACTCAATCCCAAAACTATTGAAACAATGGAAAAAATTCCCTCTGGCTTTAGTAAGCTTGGATCCAGCTGAGAAAAAAAAATATTTATGACATAACTTTTTTATCTGATCAGAAAGCCAGTTTCCTTATCAACCCCAGATGCCATTCATTTACGCTTCTAGATAGTTATACTTTATAAATATAGTTTGAGAAACTAGAGAGAAATGGCTGACGAACACATGCTGTTCTGGAGAACATCTGCCAAAGGGAAGGTTTTCTGCAGTGAGTTAGCCCTGCTGATTTGTGTCCAGTAGTACTCCGTAGTATTGTCCCATATGACACTTGAATAAAGCAATGAGTTAAGGAAACATGAGATTTGTCCTATCCTCTTTTCTATACTACTTGCTGTTTTCTAGGAAGTTTTTTCTTTTCCAAGCCTGGCCTCAAGGAAGAAATTGCTCTCCTAAGTTCTGTAGTGTTCTGCTACTTTTTGTTCTTGTTCTTATCTTGTCTCATTTTCTTCTTGCCTTCTGGAAACACAGCCTCTGAACCCAAGTGCGATTAACAGCAAATAAATTTAGACTTGGGCAAATTCTCCAAATGAAACTGGTGAAAGAAGAGCGCTCTTATCTCCCATGATATACTTCTGACAAAGTATAATTAAAATATTTTCATGCTGGCTTGCGTACTCTGTCTGCCTTTTATGAATGATGAAGTCTATCAAGCTATTATTTGTCTACACATTGTGTGAGGAAGGATTAAACCACTGAAGTGTTCAGTATCAGTAAATGATCTGGAACTCCATAAAAACATCAATTATTATGCAGTTAAAGACATCTCAGTGGTCTCTCAGGAAGCTGGCATTTTGTCTTCATTCCTCTGGTGATGGAGTGTGAGGATGACTGTCTCCAGAGACAGACAGAGCATGTACAACTAAAATGCAAGCTACAGGACTGTGCAGAAAGGAGGGAATTTTCTCAGTTATTTATTAGGATATACTGGAAGAAAAATGGAGCCCAAGTCAGTGCAGAAACAGATGCCTTATATCACAGAAAAAATGGGCTCCTCTGCCTAATCCCCTCCATTTTGGGCTGACACAATGCAATGGTACCATGTCCTGAGGTCACATAACCTTTGAGGTGTTTTGGGGAAGCAATCAAAAACACTGTAATTAATTTGAATGTACTGGTGTCTGGCTGAGTGGCAGCCTGGAAACCTATTGACTAGGAAACAGATCCCTGCTCAAAGCCATACTGCCACCTTTTTTTTTTTTTTTTTTTTTAATAGTGGTAGGGCTCTGATAGCTTCAATGCAGCTGTGCCAATTTAGGGCCAAGAGGATCTGGAACATCAAGCAGGCACCATTCCCAAAGTCTTTCCCCTAAGTGAAAAAAAGTTTAAGCTAAAGCAAATAACATATTTGCAATGTGTAGAGATTGTATATAAGTCTCAATATAATTATGATATACAAAAAATACTGCTGGTGACCTTAAATTACACAACAAAACAACAGAGGACATCTAAAAATTAATTCTAACTCATTAAATGCATTGCTCACTTAATGAATGATTCATGATTCGTATTGCTCAAGTTGCCAAACATTACCTCAAATTATAGATTAGGCGCATCCTGTCACCAGTATTAATAATTGCAATTATGTCAGTGTAAGTACCTTCAGATACAGACGCCAATACATTATCATCTCCAAGCCTTCCTGCCTCACCCTCAGAGCTGGACTAAGCTAAGGTCCCTGGAGCACATAAGAGCACAGAGAGGGAATAATTTTTTTTCAAAAAACCACCGTACTTGGGAGATCTAAAGGTCTAAGAAAGGCTGAAAGACGTGCATGGTCAGGGCTGATCTCAGCACACCTTGTGCTAGCCAAATAGTGTTGGACCATGGGAACACAGGACTTGCCCAGTGAGTTTCTAATCCTCCCTCTGCTTGTGTCCATTAGTGCTTCAAATCTTAGCAGCTATTTAGGAAGCTCCTGAACAAACAGCAGGGTGAATAGCTTTTACTAAGAAAAAAAAAAAAAGAAAAAAAAGGCTGTGCAAGTTGTACTGCTTAGAAATTGTCCTGGAAATACAGCGAGAGGTGAGTAAGAACCAGAATGCCATCTGCCTCTGCATATAGTCTTGCAGACTTGTATTATGAACATTTTACACGTACTTGTTGCACGTCTGTAAGTTCAGTCCTGTTTAAATGATGGTGAGACCACAAGCCACTCTTGTGGCAGTGAGCTCTGCAGCTGTATATGCAGTACGTGAAAATCCAACTCCTTGTACAAGATTCACATCTGTGGACTTTCAAATGTATCTAAAGTCCCCCTATTTGAGAGGAATGGGGTAAAATTCATCAAATAAACCTCTGTCTGACACAGAGTGCATTTTGTGTGATCACTGCATCCTTTCCCTTTTCTCTTCATTCTATACAGTGGCAGTCCCTTGATGTCTCAGTAGGTCAGCTAAATTAACCTTGGTAGAGACAGAAGAGGGAAAAGACCTTTCTATCTGAAATGTTCAGAGAGAAGAATCTTAAGCCAGTGTAGCCATTATACAGCTTGGACCCAGTCGCTTAGAATACTTTGTGGTAAATTCTGGAATGAAGCTTTTCTTTCCCTCACGGTTAAATTGTTTATTTATTTAATTACCTACTTCTTGGACAATAGGGAACATTTCATCTAGCTGTTGAGGTAATAAAAACCATAACTGAACCAGGATATGAAAAGACAGATGTAAATTGGTTTTGGATCTTTTATAGCAGGGAATTTTTTATGACTCAACAGAAAAACAAGAAGCAGGAAATCTATTTCTATAGTGAAGCACAAAAAGTCTCTGCCTACTGTAGTGACAATGTTAGAAGATATAAATAGTGTGGAGTTGTCAAAGTATCTGCTTTAGGATTTCAGTTTAACTAGATGGTTTGATTGGAGTTTCTAAAATATGTTAACCAGAAAAGTTTATTGAACTTTCTAGACCTGGACATTATTTACTTTCATTAAGTGCAAAAAAATCAAGGCAGTCTTTCTTCATGTTGAAAGATTGCAGAGGACAAAGTCACTTTGCAGCTTATTGAAGTAGATACTGAACTGCTGTCACTATATTCACTGACCTTTTGTCTCAGTTTGACTCAGGGTGAGAAACTGAGCAGCTGCTTTCATATAAATTACCACTATAATCCTCTGCAACAACATGCTTGAATTTTTCTCTTCTCTTTGTTTCCCCCTCATCTCACAAAACAGCTTTTTCCTTACCCAGTGAGTGTTACTATACCAGAGGAGCACCAGCAAATTTACATTGTTCAGGTTCCTCATAGGTAAACTCCATTTCCCTGTATCTTCCCTCAATTATAGTGCCACTACACACTGCTTAGGTTGTACCACATCTTTTATTCTCCACCCTGAATCCCTCTGATATTGCCCTGGCATCTCAAATAAATGATGCCTAGCTGTCTGACATGCCAAGGAATGCATTTGTGGACTGTCCAGTTGCAATCGTATATTCTATAGCAACGATACAAAAAGTCAGGAGAAAAAGATTATGGGGGAACCCTTGCATTTTCATGAGACAGTTTATTTGCAATGAGTGGGGCACAGCTGGATCTCTCCAGCCCCAAGAGAGTAAGAGTCTAGGCAGGTTTGACTTGTAACCCAGCCCAAGATGAATGGGCAGCATGAAGGGAATGACACTTGCAGCTGAACACAATAAAAGGCAACTCGTAAGGGAGGCTGGCTGGTCAGCTTTGTTGCCGTGCTGTTTGCTCCACTCATTGCAAGGTATTTACAACACACTTATTTGACTGTCATTTTCTCCACATTGGGTTGCACAATAATTTGTGGAGGGGAGATGAGACAAAGATGAGATATTGAAAGACTCCCTAAGAATAAACTGGATAACAGAGACTAAATGGCACAGTTCATTCTCTGGCATGATAGGGGTTCATGCTCCACTCAGCTGCAGCTGAGATGGCTTGGGTTAGGGGCCTAAGAGAGAGCAGAAAGATTTTGGGTGCCTGATTCAGAGGTCTGAAAAGCCAAATGACTGTGAAAGAACCTCCCCATCCTCATTCACTGAAGAGCTGAAGGTGAGTCTGCTAACTTAGGTGCTACTGTTAAACATCAGCTTCTTTAGGCATGAAAACTCTGCCCTTCACTCTCTCTTCGTTCTGTAGTAATTAACCAGTAAGTCTGAAATCACCACTAGAAGCCAGGTATTGAACTGCACACTGACATATGACAAGGCTCTTGATATCTGCACGGCTTTTATTCCTATCTAGTGGTGTTAACAGTAACTGAAATATTCTTTGCAGAAAGCTACTCAGGTTTCTATTGAATATTATCAAATATGCCAGGAAAACGAAAAATAGTAATCAAAAAATTATACCTCTCTGGGCACCTATACTTTGACTTCTTTCACAAGATTCAAAATAGTTATCATAATGTACAATTTCTTGCACAGCATATGATAACTGTCACTTTCTTTAAAGCTGTGAGCTTCTCCATTTACAGTATATTTTAAAGTGGTATTTCAAATATCTATGATGTTGAAGGAATGAAATCATCTAAGTGTCATAAAGAAGATTTTTTTCTGGATTCAGACAGCCTTTAGAAAGTTTCCATGAGTGCTTTCAGAAGAAACAGCCTAACGCAGGGGACTTGCTCTGAATCCAAAGAAGGGTAACACTCTGCCAAGACCTTTCTTCAACACCTTCTAAGCACCACAGCCCTCCAGGTCTCAGAACTGGCACTTTTATTTCCTGAATGTCTACAACACTGGAGATAAAGACTAGCAGAAAAAGCAAATACCAGGCAGAATGTTTTTCAGAAGTTTGTTCCAGAAGGAAAGATACTTTCTCCAAGCAGAAAAAACTGAGCATGAAAAAAAATGCCACTTTGAAAGCAGCTCTGCAGAGTTGTCAAAACTTGAATAACTTATCTTTGTTAATCTCCCGGGAGCACAGCAAACGACAGAACAGAGAGAGAGACAGTGCACAGCTTAGTGGATACAAATGATGGAAAACACTGTGGTATGCATCAAACAATCTTTAGGGAAGAAAATGTGTTTGGAATATTTTCAGCACTTTCATTTCAAATGGCATCAGAGAACCAGTTAGGGAAAAGGATGAATTAATGAGTCAATGTATAGATATTCCTGGGAGTTTTTCTGTTACTGGATTCACTGGCAGAACTTTTAGAGTTAAAGGTCGGTAGTTATGAGGACACAATCCATCTGGTATCCATGAGGCAATAATGTATAACAATTAGCAATATTATGTCTTTCCAGAATAGTTTAATATTTAAAGAGCTTGATGACAGTTGGAGGTAGTGGGCTTCTTGTTTAGTTCTTGCTATTTTTGGTGAAAATACTGAAAACCTTTCAGGCACTTGCCAGGTTTTATTATTACAGCTGGAGCTCTAATAATACTAATAATTTGCTTATTTATGGTTTCACTGAATGTAGCAATATGGAATAAGGATTCACTTACCTTCAGCACACAAAGATGAAAGAGAGGGAATTATAAGCATGAGTCACTTATTATTTGGCAGTCTCATTTGGGCCAGTTCTACCAGGCTTCCACCAACTTCACGGTATCATTTCAAGGCTTTGATCCAGGTTTTAGCTCAGCTCTGCCGCTGAAAATGAATCCTCTTATCTTCCCTTTTTCCTTTCTTAGACCCTTCTTTCTCCTTTCTCTTTGAGCATTGTTGTAGCTCTCCCTTAGCAAAAGCTTTGTGTGTGTAAGTGGAAATGCCCACCACCAGTGAGATGCCCCAAAATCCCACCACTTCCCAGCAACCACAGGCTCTGTGTAAAAATGTGCTAAAAATAAACTCAGTGCTTGCCTGTTTCGTTGCCTGTAAACAGACAAGAAGATGGAAAGGCAAACAAACCTCCAGCTCTCCTCCGTGCCTTGAACTGTGGTATGCCATGCAGTTATAGACCAGCTTTAGTGTCTTGGCCTGCCTATTGTGCCCAGCATTGCTCTGAGGTGAGTGAGACATCACCCACGCCCTGTAGATCTTTGAGCTCTGAGTTGCAAGATAAATTTGGAGCAGGAAAATGAGAGAAAAAAAAATGGACAGACAGGAGACTGAAATGGATAAATAGACTGCCACAAGCAATAGCACCTCAATAGCAATAGCCAGAGGTGCCTTTGAGGTCAGAGATGATGTGCTGTGCCCACATTTTTTAGGGACGGACACTAATTCCAGAAAAGTTCAATCTAAGTCATTGTTTTTATGCCAATACCCTTGTTCCTTCAAAAGGTCTGTGTTATCATGCGTAATATCATCATCATCACTTCTAGTGTAACAGTTCTGCCACAACACATCCTTCTACTTTTTTTTTCATACTCAAGTATTTTTCAAAGTATATTTCTGAAACTATAATGACAATCAAAAAACAGAATGCTGATCTGGCTGGCTTGTAATTAGAGCTGGACTAATTATAGAGGTAACTCTTCACAGAGCACCAGTGAACTGACTATTCTCTAAATGGACTGAATCTCTATACCCTCATCCTCTTCAACAATGGATGAACACCAGAACCTCCAAGTTAACAGTAGAAATGATAACCCAAAGAGTCTGGCTACTTTTCTACAAGCTCTTGTGTTTGAACTGTATGTGGTTGGCACTCTTGATGCTTCTGTGCTGAGCCTTTACACTGGAAAATTAATCTCAGCTGCATCATCATTGCAGACTCCGTTCATGTCAGGGCTGTTATGCTCAGAGAGGACGCAGCTGCTTCTTCAAGACCTGCATGTTTGGGATCAGAGATGGACAGCTGTCACTGTCGCCGATAAAAGCAATTTGGAGGGGAGGGAAAAGGTACATGTCTTGTATTGGAGATGAAAAGGCTTACTGATGCATGATCCTGCTCACTACTATTCCACAGTTCTGCCAGGGCCTGCTAAAACAGTCGATTCTCTTGCTTATGCACAAGGTAGCACTTGTTTGGAAGACAGTGCAGAGCTTGGGATTTTCTCATGTGGTTCATTACAACAGCTATATGAACTTGTGGTGGGGCAAGAACAGAAATAAGGGTTAAAAGCCTGATTCACTTGTGCTTAAAGGCATTTTGCTTTGGCATGAGTTGAGGTATTCACCTGAGGAGTCACTCTTGTGGTGAAATTTTGCCAGCATACAGTTTTTCTCACATTATACCTTCCTCCAGGAAAATGCTGTAATCAGGGCAGAACTGTAAGAGTTCTCTATGGGCCCTTCCATCCATCCTCGGCGTCTCTTTCTTTCAGACTGGCTGCAAAGGCTGTCTAGTGGTCAACAACAGGTTAGAAATCTGAACAAGGGGGATCTCTTTCAGATTCCCTGGGTCATCTCACCTTCAGCTCCTGAGAAGCAGCAGACATTCCACATTGCAAGCTACAGGCAGGTGACTCCTCTTGGGCAAACAACTGCCTCAGGGCAGTTAATTCTGGCGCAGATCAGATGCTGACTTACTCTGAATAAGAAGCCAAGGACCTGCATGATTCTGGTTCCTTTTTCTCTCCAATATACTTTTCCCAGACTCACAGACTGCTTTCTGCACAATCACGTAGGTAGCTTTCATCATGTCTGACTCCATATTAAACAGAGGTATTTGTGTTCCTGTTTTCCCAGTCCAGAGTACCTGCAAACATCATGGCGTATGCTAGAATCACAGAAACAGAATAATTCATGTGGATAGAGCCTCAGGAGGTCTCCACTCCAATTTCGTACTCAAAGTAGGGTCAGTGTCGAGCTCAGACTAGGTTGCTCAGGGTTTTATCTGTTGTGTCTTGAAAAACTTCCAAGGATGGAGCCTATACACAAATCAGTGTCCATTGCTTTGCTGGCCTCATAGTGATTTTTGTTTTTTTCCTTTGATGTCATCAAAACCTTTTGTCTTCTTTCTTTCATCCTCCCACTACACACAACTATGAAAAGACTGGCTCCATTTTCTCAGCAGATTCCCTGTAGGTATTGGCAGGCTGCTACCACAGCCATCTCTTCTTCAGGCTAAACACTCTCACTCCCCACAGGTCACGTGCTTCACTCTATCAAACAGTATATCCTTTGTCATTGATCTCGGACATACGGTCTGCTCTCAAACTACTTTCCAAGACGCATCAGTCACTGGACAAAAACATTTTTTTAAAAAATTAGAAATGTCTGCTGTACTACAGATACTTCTGATCTGCTGGACACAGTCCTCCCTGGACATACCCTCTGTTTCATGGCTCATGGGAAATAAGGAGGTAGCCAAAGCTATTGTCTGGTGGATGAGAGCCACTGCAGTGGTAAAACTTAGGAGTATCAGGGCAGAAAGCAATGTGAGTAGAAGGAGGAAACACCGCGGTTTTCCTGGTGGTGATTCTTGTCACCAGTCTTGCAGACAGAGCCCAGTTGCCCTAGGGAGCACTGCATCACTTCAGCCACTCTGTATGGGTTCGGTGACTGAACTGAAAGAACCAATCTTCTGTCCAACAGTTCTCTAAGAAATTTCCTGTAGTCTCCATTGATTTTCTTTTGAAAGGGAGACATATATATATAGCATTGCCTTTTGCTTTCCTTTGTACACAGAGAGAGCTTTAATTAGTGGCCTTTGTTACTGTTAGATGTGGCCATGTGTTGTATCTTGAGGTTATTCATGTTTGTAAGTGCTTTTAAATGTTGGGTCTAAGCCACCCTGAGATTTTACAGCAGGGGGAAAATATTCAGTTGCCTGGAAGCTTTTGCATTACCTTACACCATAGGAGTGGCATATGGAAGCTACAGAAAAGTCTGAGTCTTGTACTAACGTTCTTACTACAGGAAACATCTTTTTTTTAGGAGGTGGAAGGGCAAATGTGGGGGTGTTCAATTTGTTTTGCTATTATTTATTTGTTCCTTTGTCTTATTCACTTAAGTGACAAGACCTGAGTAAAAGTGCTGATGACTTATGTCTATTTTATTTCGTTCAGACAAACACTTGCCCAAGGCAGTCATTTAATTTCCTTCCTCTCCTTCTGATTGTACTATGATGACCTTGTCTTTGTCAGGACTTCCTCCAACTCATCCCATCCCATGACATCCCAGTAGCTCTTCTCCCTGCAGCTTTTCCCAGTTTTAATTTCCAATTTATATAGGAAAGCCTGTTAGTTTTATTCTCCTCCATAGAATAGGTGAAAGAAAAAGATGGTGTTTCATTCCTCAGTTGTTCTGCTGATTATCACAGTCTGTATAGGACAATTACTATGGTCTTTCTTATGATGATTCTGCTAGTCTCTGTCATTTACAAAGTCCTTCTATTGGTTAAGGTTCCATGTTACTTTGTGAACTTAAAATAGTCATATACATGGAGATCCATTTGGACATAAACTGGATGGGTCAACTGCAGCAGGTGCTTAAAAGTAGGGGAGTGCTGTCCAGTAAATATACCTGGAAAACCAGCCTGCAAAGCAGGCTGTATCTACAGCTCCAGGGTATCAGAAGCCCACTAGGTTCCAAACCTGAACCCAACATTGTACTTTGCAGAATTTTTTTTTTTTTTTAAGATATATATGCCGATAACCTGGCAACAGTCACAGCCCCAGATAGTTTTGCACGACCCTATGCTAAGGAGAGAAAAAAGAAATATTGTCCTTCAGAAAGAGGAAATGCTTGGTTGGGCACTCTTAATGTTACAAATGGGTACTGAAGACAGAGTTTTCTCCTAAGTGATGAATGGCAAGGGTGATCCCAGGACAATTTACTGCAGGGAACAGCAGAATATGATTCTGGATCTAATAAAACAATGAACTAGGACTAGTCCCCAGACACCAGTCCTGTTTTTTGCCTATTTTATAGAAAAGTCGTGAGCCTACCAAAAGCAACAGAAGTTTTGCCATTGGCATACACAGGGCTTTTGACCTATTGATCTTTTTTCAGAGCAATTTACCGTGAGATTTCAGACTCTGAAATTGGAGTGTGGATGAGTAATGTAGCTTATACAGTGGAGCCCCGCTCTCAGCACTCTCTGAAGTCAGGCTTCCAGGGCCAGTGCTGATGCGTGGAATTTCACAGCTCAATCCATTACACTCTCTAATATCCTCCCAGTGATTGCTGTTTTCATGAGGAGCCTGATATTTAATTAATTCTAAACCTGCACAAAAGTGGCGTGTTTGCAGAGCAGATGAAGTGAATCTAGCACAAGCAAATATTATGTGTGTTTTTGTCATGAATAGATAGCTCTGTTAGCTAAAGAGGGAGCTCAGATTAATTCTGTGAATCTCAAACCCAAACAGCATAGAGGAGAGACATAAATACACTGTACATTCAATGGTGTGCACCTTCTGACAGAAACACTGGTTATTGTTGATTAGCACCTATAATTTGGATTATATTGGATTTATTTTTCTTTCTTTAATATTCACAGTTCTGTCCAAACCCCTTGTGTACACTATTATGAGAAAAACAGAAAAAGAGGAAAAAATGCAATGCAGATCAACCATATTGAGAAATATATTAGTAAAGACTGAAAAAGATAGGAAATAATAAAACAGCAATAGAGCATAAATATGTATTCCATGCATACACAAATGGAGAAAGAGATATTATGCTCAGAAGGCGCTATGAGCTTTTGATTTTCTATCTGTTGTAGAAGAGACTCAATTTAAGGAAGGAAAAATGGTTGCTTGAATAGTGATTAGCTCTAACAAACCTCTGCGTTTGCTGGAGTAGTTGCTGTCACTCTAGGTGAGATAACACCTCCTCGAATGAAAATAGGAGGACAAAAGGAAAAAAAAGTTATCTAAAGTGAAGTACCAAACTACTTGACATTCCCCATCATTAATAGTACTATCTTTGTCAGTTTGCTTCTAAGTCTCAAAACAACTCCATGAACTTTCTTTTCAGAAAGAGAAAAATCTCAAATGTCTTTTGTCACTTCCTGCATAGAGCCTTGCAAACCCAAAACCTCTGGCTCACTTATCCAAATTCACTACATAAGCTTTATTTTTATCCTGACACTAGCAAACACAGGTAGAAAGAACCACTTCCGGACCACAGAAATAAAAACGTACATCACAAGATTTAGAAAGAGAAGCTAGGAAATGTATGATTTTTTCCTCTTTTTACTACATTGTCGTTATTCTCAGCCAGATACCAGAACAAGCTGCATCACCATTTACTTACCATTTACTTGCTCTCAAACATCACCCTGTTTCCTAGTATTGAAAGAACAGGAATTATCACAAGTCATGTGCTGCATGGTCATGACAAATTTGCTAGAATGCCTGAAACACAAATTTCTGTTTGTGTTTGAAGTCCATGTGTATTTATACGGGAGTTGAAGTCGTATTGACTCTGCTTAGTACAAGACAAATTGCATCACATTCTCACTAACTGATGTAAAGCAACATCCCCTTTCACCCGTGAAGATTACAAGGCAGCAAGAAGAGATTCTCCCAGAGAAAGTGTAAGAGTTCAGCTCTCTTAATCTTCCTGCCATACCTGTAGTTGAAAATAGCTATGGACTGTGTTATTATGTTCAATTATAAACAGATTGTGCAGAGGTGTGGGGCATGAATTTAGTAAATCACAGGATCCAGCAAGAGTAGCTAGAAAAGACATTTTTCTTCTTACCAGATATATTATTTGTGAATGTCATCTTTTGGATGCTTGATATTCTTTGCAAAGGTGATGCAATGCAAATGTGCTATCATTGAAATACTTTTAATAGATGGTGGGGTTAAGGAGAAAGCACGCTATCCCTTAAGTTACAAGGTCTGAGGTGTACAAACCCTATACCGTTAGGAAGAGAATAAATGCCTATGTCAGTGGCATGGTGGGCTGGATAGCATTTGTTTAGGATGACCAGCATCATTACGAGTGTATGCAAAATTACGAGAGATCACTGTAAAGAAAAATAACATTTTAAATGCTCATTTGCAAAGTAGTAAATGTACAGAAGCAGATAATTAAATTTAAAGGGTGTTTTCCAACCATAACATTAGAAAGATTAAGAGGTTAAACATTAACCTGACCTTAAATCCCTCCACTATGTCTTTCTACAGATAAGAATGTCTGCATTTTAATTATGTGTTGTTGTTCAGTGCTTCCAACATTCAATGAGATTGCATTGCATATCACAACAGATCAAGAGCAGATCAACAAACAGATCCAAACTAATTAAATTTTTTTTTAAAAATCGAATCCTGCTTTTATGTAGTTTTATACATACAAAAAAACCCCAAGCCCCCAACCAAAAAACTTTTTAAAAACTTCATGAACGACGTTCAGGGCTTCATATATGTGGAGGACATTGATGTTATAGATAACCTGTTTAAAGCCTTAAAAGGTATTGAATTTAGAGCTGAACCTCATTTACACTAAGAAACGAGAAAATGTCATGTTAGTGATTTGCCTACAGCCTGAAAGGGCACTACCAACCCTCAGAGATTTTTCTGTTCACTCTGTGCCTGGGTCTGCAGCAGGGAGCAGTAGTGCTTTAGCATGTGCTACTGCTGAAAGGCCTAAAATTAAAAACTGAGGGTCACTGTCTTGGACATCAGTCCAGCTTGACCCAAGGAGCCTGCTTAGAGATGGAAAGTCACTTGCCTGCTGTTTGAAAAGCCCACTCTAAGATGAAAGCATCTGGGTTGGGATCACAGAGCTGTTTTCTTCCTCACTGGCAGGTTTTTTTTGTGGTTTTTGTAAAGTAAGAAGGAAAAAATAACCCACTGAGAAGCAGTTATACCAAAACATCTTAAGCCTGTTATATCATGAACAGAAAAAAAGGGACAAGCGGACAATCTTTTTCTTTTTTTTTTTTCTCCTTTTTTCCCCACAAACATTTCCTTTCAGCTGTCCCTTTGAAGTCCCAGGCTTATAGTGTGAGTGACTGAGAGCAAGGAGCTGTGAAATGCACCTTTGAGCCACAGTTTTCTCAAAGAGTATCACAAGGCGTGTACGACTGGGGTACACGACATCTGCAAATCACCGTGGTGTTACTGAGGCTTTGTTCAGCCTCAGACTCTGAGAGCTGCAGAGAGCCACGAACTTCAGCATGGCAGAATCACCTCCCATCTTCATTCCACCTTCTCACCTGGGTTATCTCACTTCCACTCTGGGCACTGACCGCTTTGGTGTGACCATCTTATGAGGAAATAATTGAGCATACACATACATTATATCTATGTGCATTATTATTGTTTATTATATATACATAAATAAGGTAATGTTAACCATCTTCTGTTCCCCTTAGTCCTGCTGTTGCTCTGTTACTGCTGGATACTTTCTCATTGTTAAAATGCTGTTGTAAGGTCGTCTCTTCAAACTACCCTCACCATAGATCACTCTTGATGCTTCCTAAAAACAATTCCTGCTCAGAGGGATCTGATTCACTGCAATATCTAAAACACAAATTGGCAGAATACTCCAGTATTCATGATTAGTTATATCTCCTGACTCTCCAGTCACAAGCGTTCTGCATTTCTCATCCAAAACCATTTACATTACTTCTCTTACATAAAGGATATTGCAAAAAAGATACTCTGCCCCACTTACAATTCTCAAAGAGGAAGCAAAATTTTCTCTCATGATTTTGGAACAGTCAGTAATGATGTACCTGTTTCTTACAAATTTCAGAGCAAAGCTGTTGAAGGTTAGGACTATTTCTGCAAGTTGTCTGGTAGAGATAGTGATCAGCTTCACTCAATATTTGTTTTTAGTGGGAAGGCAGCACCATAGTGTGCCATCACAGCATCACTTCCTGCTACACCCCTTAGGAGGTTTATTTGAGACTGCAGGAATCTCTTTGGTCTTTCTGCAGTTTAAAGTGGTCAGAAAAATTGGAGCTGAGCACTTCCAGCAAAACCAATATCTATTAGACCAGAAGATGAGAAAAGCAGCACAGTGGTAGTCTAAGGAAAAGTGATAGCTGGAAGATGGTTTTGAACAGCAGAGAGCTGATGAACAAGATAAGAAAGACCAGAGAGGCTGAAGGAGAGCAGGTGTTGCATTAGGCAGAGAGTAAAAATTAAAAGGAAAGTGGACGAACGAGGAGAGTGACATGGGTCTGTCCCAGACCTATTGGCTGCAGATCAGGTCCTAATGCAAAGCTGCTGCAAACATCTGAGGGACAAGTGTCGCTGTTAAGGAGAGGAGATGCTGAGGCAGCACTTCGAAAAACAACCAAAAGCAGGTGGAAAAGTGACACCAAGACAACTGAAATTCCCAGGATGTGACCTCACTGTGAGGTCCCGGAGAGCTGTCGCTGTTCCACAGCGCTGAGTTCTGCCTCTGCCTGTTCAGCTGACACAGAAGGGATGTAATGTGCTGGATACCCCCCTCCAGGGGTCCCCAAGTTCACTCACAGTTTCCCTTTTCTGTTCACTTTCTGTAATTTCTTTCCATTGTGTTTTTGAATATTTTACTCTTCTCCAGGGATGACAGGCAGAAATATAGAAACCCTTTGATAACTGCCAGCTTTACCTGGAGATGAAAATCTGAATCCCACTTGATTATCAGAATCCCATACCTTTTAGAGGCAGACCCTTTGTGGAAATAATTCTTAATGATCCCAGACTCAAGGTCATGGCTTTGCTGCAGAACAGAATAAGAAAATAATGACAGGAAAAGGAGAAAATAAGTTTGTGTTCACAACATGGATAATAGCCCACAAAACAACAAAGGCAATATACTGGGGAAAAATAATCTCTATACAAATATTAAATACATTGGAATTTCTGATTATGAAAGAAGATTATAACTTTTTTAAAAAATAATTTCTATCCTCTTCTTTGAAGAGGTTATGGAGACCAAGTCTCAGTGAATGGCAGTGGATTTAAAAACTTAAATGTTTGAATGACAATTGAGGTGACATTTCAGAACTTCAAGTCACTTCAGTCTTTCCACAACACTGTTTGAAGTGCAAGGCTTGAAGAAATGTTACCCTATTTCTCTGTAGGCTGTCATAGGATAATACAGACAGGTACTGAAACTAGGGTGAGTGAGTAATTTCTAGTGAAAATAGGCATTAAGGGGTGACAATTTGAAGAGTCCATGTGAATGCTCTTGCAGAACTGTTTCTTTTGCAGTCACCATTTCTTGCTTTCTTCTAATCAACTTCTTTTCTCTTTTATTCACATCTCAGTCTTGTCCCTATTTCCTCCCCCTTTTATTCACCCCATTTATTGTTTTCTCTTGCCCCACACATCTTTTTATGTCCTTTCCTAGGTATGTTCTTGTGCTCTTCAAGTTGGTTTGTGCTGTGTGGAGGCACGTTGCAATGCAGCAATCACTGCTGAGTGGTTCTGCTGCTGTTGCATGGCACAGTGGGAGGGATTTAATCTCCAACATGACACTTCAGGGACACAGCAGATTGATGGAGGAGATTGTTTCCTAGGTACGCTGCTAGATACTATTCCTATCTAGATTAAATTTTACTTCCCATAAGTTTGCTTTACCACGAAGTCTGAATTTAAAGAACTGTTATGTAAAGATGGATTTAGGTTCCGAGAAGTGGACCGCTGCAGAAGAATAGGGTAAAGTGAAACCCCAGAAAACAAAATATACTAGTTAGTAGTCTTTTTGTCCTTAGACATGTTTGCTGTGGAAATGTGGTCTGAGATGCAGAAGCAGAAACAGGAAACTTCCAGATAGTAACAGATAAGTCTGCCAGAGAAAGGCAGAGACTAATGTACAGCATAATTGGGCAATTTCAGGACTTTAATAAAAAGAGTTTGAGATCCTCAAGACCACAAATGAGAGAGGAACTGACTTCATCAGCAAGTCCTTATAGCAACAGTTGTGCTGAAGCCTGACATGGTGCTTCTGCCACAGTGTGAAAGAGGTTCCCATGTGGTAAAATACAATGGCACGGTTTCTGGATGTCAAAATCAACCTCTTTCTCTCTTTTATTTAAAAACTCGTCTTTGAGGTAGAATGGAATGTGCAAGGGACATCAAATATATTCATCGCCATCACTCTGGAAGTTTTGTATCACACAGACTTCATTGCTAAAGTAACAAGATGAGTTTGTGACGTTTGCAGGTCTGCGCACACAGTCATGGCCTGCTCTTCTCCATCTTGTGCTAGTTAATGCCCCTCAGGCTTTTAATAACTTTGGCTTCATATAATCCAATTTAGCCCTTCCGAAACCCTACATTTTAAATGTTCCCATTATTTTATTTTAGCAAATATTCAAGAGAGGTCAAAATCTGATGTGAACAGGCTTTACAATGTCTCTTTAAAAACCAAAATGAGCAGAGAGCTTGAGAGTATTTGCTTATGCATTTTAGTCTTCCCGGCCCAGTGATGATGAATATAATTTTTACAGAAGTTACATAGTCAGAGACAAGTCCCTCAGTTTCTTGTTATTAAGTTAAGCTTGTTAAACATTACATTATTTTTTAACAGAGGGTAGGGGTTTCTCTTAAAGACATGGTGAATTAATGCAAAGCTAAGTTATTTTACCTTGCTAAGAGTAGCTGCAGCATGTTAGGACCAATATTTGGACTCATGCATCAGAGCCAGATTCAGGCACAGATTTGTTAAACCTGTAATGGAATCAAAATGCAATTATTCTGTAGCTATAGTCTATATAATTAAAGTTGGTAGCAGTCATATGGTTAAACAGCACAGTCAGAGACTTAGGGAACCTATACTAATGCTGCAGCTAAATAAATCTCTCCTTTCTTTGGCAAGGACTATGTAATCTTTGAGGTTCTCTGTTCACAAAAGGGGAGATGATAGTGCAGACCCACAGTAAACATTCATAGTTGTGATCAACATATTTATAAGCAGCTGTAGCAAACTCTTCCTTTGAGATTTTAAAATGTTTTTATAAATATCTTGTTAGGCATTGCTACCGTCTTTCCATCTTTCACAAACTTTTCTCAGACTGCAGAATGAGCTTGGAAATATAGATTCTGGCTTGGAAATTTAGATATCACTGCTTTCTGGTAAGGTAAGAACCTAATTAAGTTCCTTCAGTACTTCACTATCACTGCTTCAAATGCAGTCTACAGTAATACAGGCATAAAAAAGATTTAGCTGCCCTCTCAGAAACAAGTTTGAACTTCTGTTCAATATATGCTTAAATACTTGTGAAGAATTTGAGCCATTCACTGTTATATCTGAGTCAGCATTCTTCTCTGTGCTTCTAATCTACATCTTAGGTAAGCTGTTTAGTAAGATGGAAGATGTGTAAAAATCCCCAGAATTTATGGACACAGAAGAAGAACAGACTAGATTTTCAAGCTCTTGATAATTTCATGTAAGACTGACCATGATGGAGTTTAAAAGTATTTTAAAAGCATTTGCTGAGTAAAGAAACGAGGTACTTTCCAAAGCAGATTCCATGATCATCTGATAGATCTTAGTGAGAGAATAAGAAAATCCCATGCAAAAGCCATGTACTTACACCATTCACAACCTAGGGAAAAGGGAAGATATTCTTTAGCTTCAGTAAGAGTCTCTTTAGGCTCTCATATGTTAATATTCCTGTCAAAAGCCCTACTCTGACTCTGTCTGAAGAACAGAGTGAGAGTCTCCATGGGTTTATTCATGATCCCAAAAGGACTTCCAAATCCCTTGGAGGGATTTGCAGACATTTACTGAAATAGCACAGCATCTTTTCTGGACTCACTGGTAGGTTGAGGGGGTTAATCAATGGTTCCTTAAGAGACCCTCCCTGTATTTTATTGATGTTCTCTGGGTTTTTTTCATGACCAATATTCCTACAGGCTCTTGCAGAAAACAAAAATAATTTAAGCCAGGAAAGACTAGAAAGACTGGGGTTTGGGTTTTGATTTTTATTATTTTTTATTGTCTGGGGGAGTTTGGTTGGTTGTTGGTTTGGTTTGGGGGGCATTTTTTTTAGGTCTGCTTGTATGTTTTTTAAAAGAGATACATTCCTCTTATGCATTAGCTTTGGGTGAGAATAAATTCTAATTTAGTTTCAGTCAGCCTTCTGATTCCTCTCCTCTTTCACCAGCTTCACCACTGGTCACTCAGGGGCTTTGAGTAGCTCTAGTAAGGTTTTTGTATTTAACAGCACAGGCGTGATAGCTGATCTGAGGATAATGAAGTACTGTGCCTCCAATTTTTGCTGGGCTGCAGAGGGACTACTTAACTCTCACCACACTCTTCCTTCAAAGGTTATGTCCTTGAACCTAATGATCTTCAATTCAATCTAAAGAGAAACTTAAACAACTCTTCTGCTGAGGCAACCTTTCTCATGGCTGAGGATAGGTATAATTTTAGTCTGAGTTCTAGCGTGACTATTTTAACTAAAGTGCTTGAAAAAGGTCAGACAAAACTTGTTTGGTTGATGGGTGTGAGGAGCTTCAGTCAACTTCCAACAACAGCGATGCAGCACAAGGAGGAAAGCAGAAGCGACTTACTGAAATCTGTTACTTTGATGTCCCTTTTCTAGCTCTCTCTGCCAGTAGAAATCAGTATAGGTGCACTGATGAAATGTATGTGTGGATGAGCTAGTCCCTAGATTTTACCTTTTGATGACATCAGCCACTCCTCCAACCATTTATGGCCTTCTGTGAAACAACACTTTGAGGTGGGTCATGCCCAAATAAATTACTAAATGATGATGGTTGTAGTGAATAACCTCAGGCCTAAGCACATGTTTCTGTGCAGTGGCTGCCCTAATCTAACTAGATCACAGAGTATTCTGAGTTAGAAGGATCCAGAAGGATCATGAAGTCCAGCTCTTGAGTGAATGGACCATCTAGGGATTGAAACCACAATCATGGTGTTAGAAGCATGCTCTGAACCGACTGAGCTGATCCCAGAGTCCTATACCTCTTCATCTAGACTGCTTGCTCCAGAGATGTAATTTGATGAAAACCTGAAACCATTACAGAATGGTTTCAGGTTTTCATCAAATTATATCTCTGCTCATTAATTATAATAAAATGTAAATTACAAGAAAATGTAGGGCTCCTCCATCTGAGAGGTAAGTAAGTATCTAAGTTTTTAACATATTTTGAAGCTATCCTACTGCTGGAAACGACTGTTTTATGTGGCAGCTGCTTCTCTGTGCCTCTAGATGGAGATCCTATCCATTTAACTCAGCCCTCTAGAGAAAGCTGTGGGATGCTTCAATAAGAGCTTCATTTTGGCTTTCATACTCCAAAGACTAATTTTTTCTTTTTTCTCTAATTTCTGAATTATAAATTTATTTTTATCTTAGCAACTAGACATATTTCACAGCTTATCTGAAAAAAAAAAAAAACCAGAAAAAATGCTCTTCCCTTCTAGCTTTCAACAGCAAGGGCATCCCTAACTATTTACTTTCCCTGAAATGTAATGCTGAAACCCTCTGCTTTACCACGGCCATTCTGAAAATTTCCTGTACTGTGTAAGCACCTCTGACAAGCTGAGGAGCACGGCATTGCAGGTGGGACTCGGAAGGAATGATATGCACCATTGTATTCAGTCACTTTTATCGTCTGAATATATCTCATGGTTCCACAAGAAAAGAGTAGAAAACCTTACATAACTTCACCAAGAGACTCGGCTATTTTCTCACTAGTTTTGGACCAAGGTATTTGACATATAATCCTAGCAAGAATAAGGAGGCATGTGAGTGAGAGTATCTTCTCTAGTCCAGGAGGTAAAAATCCCTTTTTGTGGATCAAAACCAGTCAGATAAAACTCTGCCTATTAAGCATATTTTTCAAGTTTGCTCAATGCAGTAGGATGCAGAGTTTAGCTTGCAATGGTATCAGCTGCCCAAGGACAGAATGCAAATTCTCTCTTGATTACACAGGTCCTGAAAAACAAAAACATATCTGCAGCCAAACCTGTACTTACAGAAAGGTAATATTTCATGTGCCTTAGTACCAATGGGCGGCTATCATCATAACAATAGTAATAGTAATAACAGTACAAATTTGTTAAAAATACTTGGTTATCCAGATCTTTGAGGAAAAACTACCTCTTTTTATCTTTCTCTTTTTTTTTTTTTTAATTTCCTGAAGCCAGAGAAATTATTGTTTGTTTGGGGATTTTTCCTATAGCGTCTAGACTTTTCCTTGTGTGATATTTAATACAAACAAGTTGGGCTCATGGCACTATATTTACCTCTATGCAGTTTTTCTATATTTTCTTCTATATATTTTTAGACTACAAGAGCAGCAATGTGCAAGATGTAGCTAACAGCTTTACAAATCCTCAGACCCTACTGGGCCCTGAGGCAGCAGTTTTGGTGCCAGCATTGACACCTACTCATGTACAATCCCCTGCTGCTTTTGGGGGAATATTTTGATTTCTGCCTTGTTTCAATTGTTGTTTGCGGCACCCTGTTGGTTTCCTTTTTTTAATACCCTTTGACTCTGATCTACTTGTTGTTTCAAGATCTGTGGAGAAATTTTTAATTTTGCCCTTAGGTATCCTTCGCAATTAGATGGGAGAAAATAGATCCAGGCAGGCCCAAAGGATATCTTTTTTTGTGGGACATGTGTTGACTGAGATAAACAAAAGTGCATGAAAATAAGAAAAAATGGACCACACCAAGACAGTAACACTTAACAAAGATGTTTCTAGTTTCAAAAGGATTGCAGAAGATAATCCATGTGGTGAAGATTTCAGTCTCCAGGTGTTTGGGTATGTTCTGAAATGTATTTTTATCAAAAGTCCAGACTATACCCATATTGTCTCTTAAATTCTGGCTAACAGATCTAGGATATTTATCACAGATGTAGGGATTTTGTTTCTCTCTCTTTGTTTTCACGCTGTGAGTTTAAAATGGTACCAAGGAAAAAATTTACAATCAAAACCAATGTGGTTCAGAATGAAAATAAGTTCAGGAAAAAAAGTTCCATTATTGCTACAGCAAACATCAAATCCATTTTATATAGGTTTGGGCTGAATAAGAACTAGATCAAACAAAGAAATTTAAAGAAGTATATTACCTTCTGCTTGAGAGTTTGATGCTGAAATGCACTCAGAATGGCAATGCACGTAGATTCTTGCGTAATCCTGTTTAAATCACAAATATAACTTTCAGGTGCAGATCATTTGTTGCCTCTTTTATGTCTTGACCCTTATATGGTTTCAGAGAATTCAAAGAGGACATTAAATCCTTACCAAATTTAACTTGTCAATATGCACAATACAGAAGAAGGGTTTATCTAACAAACTTTGACAGGCGTGATGTATCAGCCACTTTTTTCAATATACCAAACATTTCTATAGTCTGTTTGTGACAGATGTTGGAGATGTATTTTAAATTTAAAATTACAATGTTTGCTACAAGACTCACCTGCACCAAATGGATGTGTTCCTGTCGGGGTAAGTGGAAAGCACAACTCAGCAGGATGTAATGCTTAAGTATCCCCCAGTTCTGTCCTAAACGGTTGCCCAGTCAAAAGAAGAGAATGATTTTCAGTACTGTGAGTTCTTTAGAGGGAGGAACTACTGCACTGGCAACGTTTCCCACATACTTATCAAATCTCAAACATCAAACAATGAATTATTCTATATGTGGATTTCTTGGTTTTGGACATTTTCTGTGCAGTGATTATGGTGATTCCACTCCACAAAGTCATATATATTTTGAAATATATTTCAGAAAATTATCTTGGTTGCTTTTTAGGTCGCAAGAGACATTCCTTGCCTTTTCTGGGTGTTCTCTGTTTAGCAAGAATGCACTTAGTATAGAAGGATAAATTATGGTAGCCCATGGGATTTAGTGCCATATTGTGTAACTCACACAAACACCCATGGGCTTGCAGAGGAGAGCTCTGTTTGTTCAAGAATAAGATCTGGTATTTCTCACACAGGAGGTCATATTACCTTAAAATGCCTCTGCCCCGTAGGTCTGCCTGATGAATAACATCTGCTCCCATAACAACTGCCTCTCCAGCAGGAGGGATGGGCTCCGTGGCAAGACAAAAACAAAAGCAGTCCGCCGGCAGTCCTGCACCGAGGCAGCAAGCGGCCACAATGAGAAACAGAACCCTCTCTGTGCACCTGATTCCAACCCTTCCGGAGCCAACAGGAAGGGGCCCAGAGGATTGCAGGGGCTCTCGGGTTAGGAAGCGTGCACACCCCTGTCTCTGCTTGTCTAATTTAGGTACTCTGAGCAGTGACAATATATGTCAGCTGAAATCAGATGTTTCTCTCCAGCCCTACACTCTCTCATCAACATACACAGCAAAACATGCTTCACTTTACAATGTTGCAGGCAAAGGAAGCTTAAAAGTAAACTGGAGTTAGTGACAGCAGATGTTTCCCCATACCTTAGAAAGCTGTGACTGACCATATAATTTGCAGTCCTGAACTACCAGCCTTCTTAAAGGCTGGAAAGTTTTGAGCAAAGAGAGACCACTGGGAAAGGGACTCCTTTGCTTTGCTTCCATACACATTAACACAGGGAAATCCTACTCCTGGAAAGTAAAATTAGCTTTTAGCTTTCATTCACCTCCTTACATCCCACAGATTCCCATAAAATCAGGGGACTCGTTACTGAATTACCAATATTTCCAGTGAAAGTGGGTAAAAATTTCACCCTAAAAGACTTAGGAATAAAGTTATCTGGGAGATGGTAATTTGGTTTCACAACAAGTTTCAAGTTTTTAAAATTAATTTTGTTCTTCAGTGGAATGAAAACAGAACTTCTGAACAGTTTTTCAAAAATTTATTGTAGAGAAACACTTGTTTCCTTATTATAAAGCATGATTTTTTCAGCTCTGATTCACTCTCATTCATTTCCATTTTGCTCCCCCACTCACTTTCTGTCACCAGAGGTAGCTGCAGTGCCCTGGATCACAAACCTTCTTCCGCTGATATTTTTTTTTTTTTTTTTAATTAATACATCTCTATGCATGATTTTGTCTTTTCATTAAAAATGCATTCTGTTAAGAATGTTCATAAACAACTCTGCTTGGGAGAAATTCTTAGCTTGTCCAAAAAATTGATGTCTTACACATCTAACTGGATAACCAGCTGCTCAGCTGTGACGCTTTGGGAGAAAAATACACTGGGAATTGCTGAAATGACAGTCCTATATATTAAAGGTGTCCTGTTGATGTTTTTGCACAGAGTAGAAATTCTGCTACATTCCACTCAGCTTATTCTTACTGTACAAAGCACACACTTAACTAAAGCATTCCTCTTCTTTATTTTGTTATCTTGAACCTGATCCCAGTGATTTTAGTGATGTACCTCTGAATAGATGACAGTAAAAAAATGTCTCTCTAGCCTTATGTTCCTCTATTTATTCATGTATTCACCTCAGCATGGAATTGGCAAACAAATTTTAGCTGTTTTTGAAAGCAAAGGCAAATTGCATGAGCCCCACCCTCCGCCAGTTTTATTTCTTTAAGTATAAATTGCAAGATTATAAAGTTGCCTCAGACAGAAAACCTTTCACCCTGGTTTAGCATTTTGACTTTTCCATGGAGACAGACTTGCTTATTTTTCCGAGAGGTCAGAAGGGGTTTTGCCTCTGTGCTGACATTTTGCATCATCTTCTTTCTTATGCATCTGGAAAAAAAGAAAAAAAGAGAAAAAAAAAAATAAAAAAGCACAGTTCTGAAATGACAGTAAAAATGCATTGCTCCTTTTAAGTAACGTGGACTGCAAATGTCTGTGCATCAGCAGGTTAGTCAGAGGGACCAGAGAATTCTTTAATCCCTGGTGTATACAGGAGCCATACATAGATTAATTTTTTGTCTTCCTTTGATTGCGCCACCGTGTTTAGAGACTCTTTCTTAAAGAGGTGATGCCTTATGTGTGGGGGGAAAAAAAGGAGAATATTGTAATTAGAAAAAAACCTCTAACTTCCCTGTCACATCTGGCCTTCATGCTTCAATAATCCCTTGAGCGCAGCTCATAAATAATGAGCACTCAGAGACGGGCTGTACAATTCCAGTGCATTCTATTGACTTTCAGAGGATGCACAAAAGGATAGAACATATCCTGAAGGCAAAAGCATGCACTGTTTTCTTAGTCTTCTATCAAATGTGTATCGCTAGCAATTTAATTACTATTTATTGAGCACTGCCAGTAGGGTAAACGGGGCACAAAAAGAATTGCTATGTGTAAGCAGAACTGATTTTTATCTGTTTCTTTATTTAGCATTACCCTGCTATCCATTTCAGACCTTTTGTTGTAGCTTAATGTGATACAGATTAAAAATACTGTGATTTGAAAAATAATGGGAAAAGTGCAAACAAGCAAACATCAAAAGATAATCTCATCATATTTAAAAAAACCCAACCAAACAACAATGCCTTATCCAGGTACAAATACTCAAAAGTAAGTAAAAAATAACTTAAATCTTACTTCAATTAATAAAAAATAGAAATAAAATATGTATACATCTAACTAGATAGCCAAATGCTCAGCTGAGGTAAGTTTACTAACTCTGTTAACTTCAACAGACCCACCCTCTTTTGTTTACTGACAGACTAATTAGTTTGATGCAGTGCCAACGTCTTTGTATGCGTTGACTAAAAGAGAAACTGCAGGGTAAGAAGACTGGGGAGAAATATGATAAAAACCCACTCCATAAACCTCACAGAAGCATGCCCAGGTGGAACATGAAAGAAAGATGGAAACAGATCTCCTTTGTGTGATCTGCCTCTCAGTATATTACAGCTTCACTTTAGGTTATAAGAATGTTACACCCTCCAGTCTGGACCTTTTATTTGGGATAGGGTTTGAAATGAGCAAAGTGAACTATTTTGTTAGCAAGAAAAAAACAGTATGTAGGTTCAGTGCCAAAATATTCAACTCAATATTAGTTTTAAAAAATAACAAAGAGAAAAATGCATCTGAGAACTAAAAAATGCAGTTTTGGATCCAAATGTGTGCCTTTCTCACATATTTAGAGCTAGCCTATTGTTCTGTTATTCCTGAACTGTACACTGTGTTTCCTTCAGCCGAAGCTAACTGGTTTTTCCTGCATGCATCTTCTACCTTTAAACTCCTGCCAAGTCAGTTTTTTTGAGATGCATTCCTTAAAGGCAAAGAGACTAACTTCCTGATGGTATCTGTTTTCTTTTCTTTCCTCTGCAGGCTTAAGTTGTAACTGGGTATCTTGTTATCAGAAGCGAAATGAATAACTCAACGTACATAAACTCTTCCACTGAAAATGTGATGGCCTTGGAGAGCCCCTATAAAACTGTTGAGGTGGTGTTCATCGTCCTGGTGGCAGGGTCTCTCAGTCTAGTCACCATAATTGGGAACATCCTGGTCATGGTGTCAATCAAAGTCAACAGGCACCTCCAGACTGTCAACAATTATTTCCTGTTCAGCCTGGCCTGCGCTGACTTGATCATCGGCATCTTTTCCATGAACCTGTACACCCTCTACACTGTGATTGGCTACTGGCCCTTAGGGCCTGTGGTGTGTGACCTCTGGCTGGCTCTTGACTACGTGGTCAGCAACGCCTCCGTAATGAACCTGCTCATTATCAGCTTTGACAGGTACTTTTGTGTCACCAAGCCTCTGACATATCCCGTGAAGCGGACCACGAAGATGGCAGGCATGATGATCGCAGCCGCCTGGGTGCTGTCCTTCATCCTGTGGGCCCCTGCAATTCTCTTCTGGCAATTCATTGTGGGAGGAAGGACTGTCCCAGATGGGGATTGCTACATCCAGTTTTTTTCCAACCCTGCTGTCACTTTTGGCACTGCCATTGCAGCCTTCTATTTGCCTGTTATCATCATGACTGTCCTTTACTGGCAAATCTCTCGAGCCAGTAAGAGTCGGATAAAGAAAGGAAAAAAGGAAGCCACCCAAAACCAAGAAACAGTTTCCCCCAGCCTTGTCCAAGGTAAAATAGTGAAACCAAACAACAACAATATCCCGACCAGCAGAGATGGGTTGGAGCACAGCAAAATTCAGAATGGAAAAACCAGCGAAGAGACTGTGACCAATAACTGTGTTCAAGGGGAGAAGGAGAGCTCCAACGACTCCACCTCCATCAGTGTGGTTGCTTCCAACTTGAAAGAAGACGAAGCTACCAAAGATGCCAGACAGGTTTCTGCCTCCCAAGACCATGTCAAAGCAGAGAACTCCAAGCTGACATGCATCAGGATAGTCACCAAGTCCCAAAAGGGGGACTGCTGTGCCCCTACCAACACTACCGTGGAGATCGTAGGCACGAATGGGGAGGAGAAGCAGAACAGCGTAGCCCGGAAAATTGCCAAGATGACAAAGCAGCCAGCCAAAAAGAAACCACAGCCTTCTAGAGAGAAAAAAGTGACAAGGACGATTTTGGCCATCCTCCTGGCCTTCATCATCACCTGGACCCCATACAATGTGATGGTGCTCATCAACAGCTTCTGCACATCCTGCATCCCTAACACCGTATGGACCATAGGTTACTGGCTCTGTTACATCAACAGCACCATCAACCCCGCCTGCTACGCGCTCTGCAATGCCACTTTCAAGAAGACCTTTAAGCACCTTCTTATGTGTCATTACAAGAATATAGGAGCTACAAGGTAAAAGTAATAATGAAAATAATTACGGAAAGGGTGAAGAAGTTCCAAATTAAATTTAAAAAAACCCCGATGCTATAGCACTTTATGCTCTTCTATGGAATGTGCAATCCAGGATGTAAGTGGAAATACTGATAAAGGGCATCAGCTGTACCCCTGAGGACTACACTTAAAAACATTTTTTTACTAAATGAAAATAAATCTTTAGGACATGGGAATGTTTGAGAAATTATTCAAGGATGTAGACTGGAGGCACAGTTCCTTACTTTCTGAGAATATTCTGCAGAAGGGCTTTAAAGTCTACGACTTTTGGTCATTCTGTGTAAAATACTTGTTCTTTCATTCTCTTTTTCTTGTTTATTCCTGTGTGTGTTTAATACATCTTCATCTACGGATAAAACCCCCAAATTTTATTAATAACTAAGTAGAAGAGGCATAGGAGTTTGGAAGATCATTGCATAATCCAAATCAGTCATGGCAGAAATTTTCTAAAGCTCAAAGTTGTCTAAAGCTGTTTTGCCACTGTCATGTAAGAAGCTTAATGTTAGGTAAATCATGATGAAAGTTTTTTTATGTTGTTTATGACACCACCATTTTCAAAACTGCGTCAGTTCTGAAAGTGTACTTATGCTCAACATGTAATCATTGCATATCTTTCGAAGTCTGCTGCTTGCCTCCTCCCAGGGGCTTTTGTTCTGTGACTACTTCATCATGTCAAGATCAAAGTGAAAAGATGTGGTCTCGTCCAGATTGCTACATGCCAAGACTTCTTCAGCATCTATGTAAACCAAAGCTTTTGAGATGATTTTGTTCACTTTGTTCGTCACATAACATCGACCTGTGGATTTGTCTTTTACCTCCATTAGCCTTTTCTTCCTTTTTGTACCTTACTTGTCCAGGGCAAGACTGAATATCAAAAGAAGCTGTAAATTGAAAGGTCTCATCCAGTCGGCCACCAAGGTGGCCAAACAAAGGGTCTCAGCTGAAGAATAGAAACAAGATTATTACTAGGAAAATGAAAGGTTACATCCATTTAAAGTTGGATGTACAGATGAAGAGGTATGTTGAGGCCTCACAGAATGAGTAGTTGACATTAGATGACCATGCTCTTGACCTGTCAAAAGATGATTCTATGAGTAATTTATTGAGAAAAATAGTACGATAGACTGACACATCCACCCAGATCAAGCTCTGCTAAGCCCTTAGCATGAAACTGGGGTCCTTTCTGGGTAAATCCTGGACAAGATCTTTGCATTCTGGAAAAGATACTGCTTTGTGTACCGCCTGGGAGCCATATTTCGACTGTAAGCCAAGGGATAACACTAATAAAAAGGCAGAGAGGAAAACTGTGATTATAGAAAATCAGATACTGAAATAGTCTGGATGGCAGTCTGGCAAGGGTTAAGTTCAGATATTTTCTGCTTCTCCACACGAGGTGAAATGTAGATTATTTCTGCCCGACAAAGAATTTAGTATTCCAATATTTGATTTTTACTGTAGCAAAACTAAACATTATGTGCACGGGTCAAAGGGTATCAGATTACTGAAAACAGAGATTGTCTGTGTGTTATGCATATTTTATTTACCTCCTTCTTAGTAACTCTAACTTCCAGGCCCTAACACAGGTACATGTGTTGCACATATTTTGTTACCCAAAAAAAGCATAGAGAGTGTCCTGAGAGTCTTTTTTCTGGAGTGAAAGCCACCCACCAAACAGGACACCAATTCATTCTGTTATTTCATGCTACAAATTTAGAGTATTCCAAAATTCACCCCAAAATAGCAGCATCTGAGATTACAGAGAAATTAATCTTGCAGAATTAAGTTTTACATTTGACAGGCTTATTGGAACACAGTGTCAAAGCACTTTGGTATCATGACAATTTTCACGTTTTGTAGTACAAGTTCCCAGCAGAAAGTGAAAATGAGGAGGATTAAACTGCAGGAAATTAAGGCCACGTTAAACTCAGGATTAATGTGTCTTAATATGAAGTCATTGAATTTATACCCCTAGTGATTTCATCCTAATATAACTGTCTCCATACAGCCAAGGATCTAATTTTGCAACCCTCACTTGCCTTGAGTCATATCTACTATCACTGTTTTCATCTTCCTGTTTTTAAGGAAGAATACCTTAATGACAAAACTTGCCAAACTGAGCACTGCTTGCCTTTTAAAACTTCATTCACTGGGTTTATCTTGACAGGTCAAAGGAAGGACTTTCACAGCTTTCACAGGTTGTTCATTCTCTTACAGTGTTAAAAAAATCCAGATAAAATCCCAAGATAAAAGAAAATCAAATATTTTCAATTTCTAAATCTGACTTCTTTAGAAAAGTTTCATAAAACAAACACACCTGCTTCTTTCTTTCAGCAAGTGCTGGAGATATTAATAGTACAGGTACTCAAATTGGGAAATAATGGTTTGTAGAGCCATACTTTATCTTTTAACTCTGGTTTTCTGGCAGGTGTGCAAATCCTTTATTCTCACATTTGAAGCTATCACTTGTTCATAATGAATTAATCTAACAGCTAAGGACACTCCTACGGGTTAAGAAGTGCAACAGATAGATTGCAATTATAATCCCTCATCACGTGATATGATTACACTCAAAATACCACAGGAAAAAAAAAAGTATTTTGGGGCAGCATTCATGAAAAAAAACAAGCAAAAGAAAAATATCAGTTTGAAGTTTTCTAGCACTTTTCCCTAGCTCCACCCTCACTTTTGATCTTGAAAGACAAGGTGTTGTGATTTGTGTTAGAGTATGTTTAAAAGTCTTGCAGGACACACAATCCTCTGTGTTTCCACCCCGTAACACTTCCACGGTACATTTACATTTGCAGATAATTAAACAGCGTAAAAATAGATGACATAGTGCACCTATGCATGGATCCACAGGCGTGCAAACACACAACCCTACATGGTTTATATACACAAAAAATAACCAACTAATATTCAAGATATTGCACGGAATCTTGTCTGCCTTGTGTGCATCGCCAGCTGCTGGGAGGAGCAGAGCCAACACTTATTGCACTGTCTAGCCCCTCCTGAAGGCAGAGAAGAGGCAGAGAGTGCCCTGAGATATTTGGAACCTCTTGGGTCTTCAGCTGGTTGTGGCTCAGTAAGACAAAAATGTGATAAAGGTTCAGAACCATGAAATAATTTGTTCTTGAATATCCTTTGAACTTTCATGTCTTTCCTTTGTGTCCCAAACCATTCACCAGGTTTCACCTCCCTTCTGAGTGATAGTTCTGCAGGATCTAGATGTCAGTCTTGAAGAGCAGCTCTCTCTGGGTAACTTCAGCTTCCCTGGCTGTCACCTGCACCCCATGGTCCCCAAGGCCCCAGGTGGCCTTGCTGCTGGAGCTGCCTCATCTTCACCTTGGGCTTGGCCAGAAGACCCCAGAGGCACATCCCCACCATGTGCTGCACTGGCCGCTTCTGTTTCACATAGAAATCAAGCACACTGTGTGGGTGACTCATGAGAACAAAAGGAAAAAGAAAAAAAAAAAAAAACAAAACCATAACCAACAACAAAAAACTGCAGCTAGAAGTTCTTTCCCCCTCCTTTTCTACCTTTCATTATTTCCAGAAAGAGGCAGCCCATGGGGAGTGATTTGCGTCATCACGGGACAGTCCTACCTTCACTCTCTAGGAAGAAAACAGCAACCTGAAGATGCATCAATCCAGTGGGCAGCTTTTCTGAATATTGAAGGCATCTGTGGTAAAAGAGAAAGGAACAAAGGAAGAAAAAAAAAAGGAAAAGGAAAAGGAAAAGGAAAAGGAAAAGGAAAAGAAAAGAAAAGAAAAGAAAAGAAAAGAAAAGAAAAGAAAAGAAAAGAAAAGAAAAGAAAAGAAAAAAAGAAAGAAAAGAGAAAAAGGAAGAAAGAAAGAAAGCTGAAGCAATATTGAAAATCTGTTTTCCAGTGAGAACAAAATCTAAGAAAAACTCGTCAGCCTTCTTTCTGTTTGAGATTTTCATTTGATTTATTAGGAATCATAGGATCTATTCAAAGATAGCAAAGTATTTGAACGTTGCCTGATGAAAGACAGTCCAAAGACAACAAACACATCTATATAGGTCAGATCGCTTTTTCTTTCTTTCTTTCACTCTTTTTTTTTGCTGTACAAACGCTCACGGAGATGGGAGTACTCAAGTGGACCCCAGAGATCAGTTGTTTGGCATTCACAAAGCATAAAGGGGACAAAAGCAAGTGCTAAATCTACCAGCCCTCTGTTTTTTACTCTTCTGGTGGAGGAAAACATATTGACAAGAAGAGGTGCCTTTATGAAGTGTGGCTGTAGTGAGAACAGCCCACACACCACTGAAGAAACCTTGAAGTGGCCCAGTGGTTCCTGGCCTCCCATCCAGGGATGGGAGCAGGAGAGCAGAGAATTTTTTTGGTTTTATCTCCTTATGTATTTGAATGTGTCCATCTGTCCGTGGGACTTGCTAGCAAACTCACCGTTCCCCTCCCCAGTTTTGATCGATTTTGATCTCTGTTCTTCATTCCTATGAATGAGAGATTCCTATGGATGACCGTTGCCTCAGGATACCACTCCCAGTTTCTCCTGTGGTGCTGAGGTGGCATACTTTGAATTTTTCACCTGTTGGCAGTACCTCTCCTTGCCACTTTTGTGCCCCAAAATTAATCATGGCAGTGGCCTAGCAGGACTGAATAGGTAAAGCATCCTGACAGCCACCCAGCTGCAAAGCTGACATGAATGCAGCTCGGGGGCAGGGGCGGAGTGGAGAAGAGAGATGCTGATGTTTTTTCTCCCTCGCCTTCAAATACTTCCTAAAAATCTTCATTTTTTGACAAATTGTGTTGTTTGTAGGGGTGAGAAGTTAAAGTCTTACAAAAGAAATGGAAGGAAAGCAAACTGTGGGCCTGTGCGTGGGGTTGCTTGCTGACAGTGAGTTTGGAGTTTAATAGTCCCAGATGACAGCAGTGCAAGGGGTAGAAATTGAGAGGCTTAAAAGAAGTTAGCTTTTCTTTCACTCTTTCACTACAGACACTTACAAGGGTATGATTTCTATACAATATTGCTTTTACAGTTCCTGTATGCCACGAAATGCTCTAGACTTTCAAGGAATCTTTCCTTTTTAAAATTTATAGAAAATTTTGCCTTGAAGGAACCTGAGAGACAGTCTTTCATTTGCTGTGGCCTCTCTTCTCTGCTCATTTTTCCTCTTTTGCCACAGTTTTAACAAACAGCTTTCCTCCTTCCTCACTTTGACAACTGTCACCTGTGTTACAGCTACAGGCTTCCAGTTTCACTTGCCTTTCAGGCCCTGTGAATGCTGGTATTCAACCTCTTTAACTCCGCCCAAAAACTGCCTTCCTGAGCATGCACATCCCTTCCCCCCCTCCCCGAAGCCCAAGCCACTGTGTGGAGTGGCAAGTTCCATAAATGCTTTCTGCATGGGTTTTCAATTGGAAGTAGAACAAACCCTCACATGAAACAAAGCCAAATCAGCTCTTCTGTTCCTCAGTTTTGTTATGCCTGTATTAGGCACAACAGTGGACAATGTCAAAGAGTGAACGTGCTTGCAGTGGAATATCATGCTGCCACATGCACGGATTAATTTTCTGCTCTGTGCAACAGAAAGGCAGCCCTGCCTTTCCCCAAATCTGCTTTCATTCGTGAGCTTACTAGCAGAATATTCACTGAGAGTCCAAACCTAAGAATGTAATTATAGCAAGGCTGAGTTGAACATGAATCATTTACCACAACCAATGCAATTATTTCTCCTATATTTTTACTTCCCTCCTTTTGCTATGGCCTCTTTTGCTACATTGTGGAACTAGTGGTTTACATGAGAATATCACTCCTCCCAGGCCTCATATTTCTGGGTACTGGGTAGATTTGTTAAACACATTTCATTCCAGTAATAACCAAATAAAAGAAAATAAATTCCAGTGTCTTTTTGCCTTCCAAAGTTCTGCATTACCTGAAAAGTGCCATTCGGTAACTACTCTTTTTCATCTTTCCATAGTGAGTTTCTTTTCTCTTCTTTTTCATTTTTTTTTTGGATCATACTTGCCAAGCAGCACACAGGAACTATATTCTGAGAGATGTCTCAAAGTGCTCTGACTCTGGCAGTAGCAGCTCTGTGTGCTACGTGAGGCAGTGTGATCACAGCCCTTGCCACAGTGCCCTTGGAAAGAAGAATTTCACTGAGAGTTTAATGTCTGGACTGACTCACCCAACAGCACTGGAGAAAGCACAGGGGGACAAGGTTGGTGTGCTCTTACTTGCAAAGAGACAAGCAAGTCACGGTGGGATTGCTTTCCTGCTTCCCCCAGCTCATATAGGCTTCAGGGAGGAGGTCGAGATTTCTGCCCCCACTGGAGACTCTGTCTCTCCACCTCTACCCCAAAGACAGCCCTTCTCTGAAGCACACCATGATAGTAGTGGCAGTAATAATGATAAAAACACTGCTGGGAGTGCCGTGAGTGCCAACCGACAGACCTTCTTCTATCTTATCCCTTATTTCTGGTGCCACTTAGCAGAGGTGGTTGGTAAGTTAGAGACTATCAATTTGTAAATACCTTTAGATAGTGTGTTTTAACATGACCAACACCGTATCTTGACTGTGTAAAAAATAATACATTATGTGTAATACTATCCAGATAAGCTTATACTGTAAATATATCTACAATGAATGTCAAATTACTCTTCAAGCTCTATGTACGAGGAAGAATCTCATCTCTTCTTGAGATCTTTTTTAACTTAAGGATATTAAAAACTTGTTATTCATTTATATATATTTAAAAAAAAAACACATGCATTCTTTTCTTCAAAAGAAAATACTACTGCAAGAAAGAAGGGAATGCATTACCTGTATGTGACATCCAAAATCATGTGGTAAAACCAGGAACTGAGCATCTTGCAAGTCAGAGACTGGTCAAATTCTTGATGCCGTACATTTGATCTCATATAAATAAGATAAGCACAAGTTTATGGTTAGCTGTGTAAAGCTGACCCACTTGATTATATATACCTTATAGATATATATTTATATATGCTGTATAGATATACATATATGATACACAACATTCATACAGTGAAAGCAAAGTTTGATAAAGTCATATTAACTGGGAATTTGGACGTAATGTTGTGTTCCATTTGGAGGAAAAATGTCTGTGTTTTTCAGCAGCATTCTAATTTGTTATACAAGGTGAAGAAAGAAGGTATTTCACCAAAACAAGCCATGAAGGAATAAGATGATGAGGGTTTGAAACATTTTGAAGAGATAACTAAAATTACATGCAATATATGTGTATGTACTTCTGCTGAGTTGTATTCCTAGTTAAAGCATTGAATTAAACAGAGAATTATAACAATAGTAAAAATGTGTTTGTATGTGGTATCTCTGTTTATTTTATCTTTCTACTGACTAAACTATTCTGTGAAATGTGAAACAGTGATAGATGGAGAAAAATGGTTTTCCTACAGTAGCTACACACTGTGAGAATGTCTGTAGTAACCAGACAAAAAAACCTAACCGTCTTTTCCCTGACTTCCTTGGCAAGTGTGAAGTTCAAGAGAGGTCTGAAATACAACTTCACTTGTCCTTGTTTTGTCCACATCTTTGTTCCTCCTTCAGAAAATGTCACCTTTAACCACAATGTCCCTTGAGCAGTCTGACAAGGGCCTCCAATAAAACATTCCTCCAGATATTTCTGTCATCCAAGTATTGAAAGGGAACAGGTAAGATTCTTTTGTAGCTGTCCTGTTATATCCAAGCAAAAGAAATTTTTAATTTTGAGGGGAGATGGCACCACTAACAACCAAACACATGTTGAGCTCCCTTTGCCTTATGAATGCAAACCTAGCCGCATGGCATGCTCAGAAAACATCTGGGTGTAGAGATAAAGAAATAAGGTGTATATTCAGCTTCTCAGGGTGTCAGGACACCGTTTCACCCCCACTTCAGGAGCAGACAGGGCTCAGAAGCAGCAGAGGGAGCCAGAGGTAGTGACAGGGGACCATGCCTGCACGGGTGAATCTAGGTTGTGGAGCACAGTCAGTCTATCAGTTTGACAAGTGATTGAAGAGGGGGTCTCTGGGGCATGGCAGGTGCATCAGCTCTGTCCGGGTCAGGGTACTTTTGTCCAGCTGCTCCGGAGTGGGAAGAAGCCATTTTAATAAGATGGTCTACGCTGGCTTCCCTTTTCTCAATTTTTCCTTTCTAAAATTTGAGGATCTTCACAGTTTCCACCTTTACAGGACTTTACACCTGTCTCAACCTCTCTGCCAAAGACTTTCTGCCTCTGCCATTTGCTCTATTGTTTCTCTAGCACAAGCTCACCTTCAGCCATTTCACCACCCCCCTTCACCACCACCTTTCCACAATTAAAGTGAGAAAAGCCAGTTTTTTCACCTGCCTTGGTCTCAGATAAATCAGATAAATTGATGTGTTTAAATCGATTTATTTGCTTGTCCTGTATCTAAGCCCACTTGCACCCTGCAGAGCAGGGACTCTGCTGATAGGCTGTGAGGTGGGAAAATTTTAAGGAGTAGACCCTGATGGTCAAAAGACATTTGTAGGAATCACAATAGAGACAAAAACAAGTACCTGAACTCTATTTTCCCAAGGCACAGCTATTTTCGGCATGCACATTTCTTATTTATGCATGTATTTAAGATCCATATTGCAGAAACGTACAGCTAAGGCTCCCTGTAAATTCGGAGCACTGATGCTAAACTTTTGTTAGTCTTCCCATACATATTTTCAAAAATATTTTGCCAGTGCTGATTGTACACAGTAGAAAAGGTACATGGATATGCCAGGTTACCTGCCTAAGCCATTCGCTCAGACTCACAGTTTCACCACTGGGTTGTGAGCAAAGTTTCCTTTTTCTTTAAAAGAGTAGAATCATACTTAGCACAATAAAAATTGCCACCTCAATCTTCAAGTACAGCCAGTAATATTTGCACTTAATGTAGTACCTAGTAATGTACATCATCTCCCCTCTTGAGAGACATCTTGAGACAATGGCCACCAGGCCAGAAGTGTCTTTATTAAGTGCTTCTCTTTGAGGCCATTTATTAGCAGAAAAAATTAGGTAAAGTGTAGCTACCTACTTCACCCTGATTTCTAGGAACACCCTAAGAAAATCAATACAGAGAAATGCTGCTATTTAGTAAATCCATTAACACCGTTTCTGGCCTTTTACCAAGCATTGCATGCACTGTCTAGACGTGGGAACCTACTTGGCAGCACTAGGAGATTGACACCTTCTTCTCCATGGAGCCTGCCAACTTCACTTCTGCCAACACACAGAATGAGGGAAAAGAATAAAATCAGCAAGAATGATATCGAAGAAGTGGAAAGACAAAAATATCCCTTTCCTTCTGCTCTCAATCTTTGTTCTGTCTTGCCACCCTCTCCTTCCTTATTTTGCTCCCTCCCTCTCCCTGTCCCTTTCTTCCTCCCCTGTCTCTGACAAGTCTCATCTACCTCTCCAGGTTTCTCTCTCTCATTAACAGCTCGTTAAAGGTGCTAAATAAATCATTACAAAATCAAAGCCTTTGGCTTAAAAATGTGAAGCAATGTAGGAGGGAAAGAGATAAGAAGGAATGCCTCAAAAAATTCTGGAGTTAATTCATTTAGTTTAGGGACCAAAGGTTTTCCCTGACTCTCTCCATAATCACTAGTATGACACTGCCTGCAGTTGAAAAACACTTATAAACAGGGCTGAGCAGAGATGATTGAATCCATATGGCACAGGAGCAATATTCCTAAATGGAAGCATTGCCGATGGCAGCTGCACCAAATTGTTTTCTGGAACTATAGACACAATGGATCTGTGGTTTTGCAAAATTCATCCTACTAAAATGCAATCTAATAAAAGAATAGGGAGCAAGGTCAAAGCAGTTAAATCCCTCCAGCACAGACCTACCTTAGCTCTCATTACAGATGGGAAGAAGTGCCAGGAGCCCAAAGGAGCAAGAACTCCGTAAAAGTCGCGTCCTTTAGCACAAGTTAAGATACTCCTGGGTTGTCCGGCCAGGCTGTCATTTTGTGTAAGAAGAACTAAGCTACTGCCAATATTGCATGTCTTTCAACAGGAGGGCTAGGCTTCAGCATTCCTTCCAGTAGCCAAGAGATAAGGATGAGAGCAGAATTCAGTGTATACAGGCTAAGTTATTAAGATAGTGGATGTTCTGGATGTTCCACAGAAAATATAAACAAGACATATCAAATATGGACATCAAATCCCAGATTTTGTTATGCTGTCTTTCTAAAATGAAAAACAAATAAGCCAAAAGTTTCCAAGTGTTTTAATTAGTATATTTTCCATTGCATGGAATGTAATTTCCTTGTATGGCAAAAAGTTACCATAATTTCATAAAAGAGAGGGTTGAAGTCTTCTGTAAAATTGGCTTTTACATCATGCTGAGAAGACATGAGCTAGACAACTACAAAATAATGGAGCTGGTTGGGAACTTTCTAGTGAAACTTTTTTCCTGCTATAAAAAGCTGATTTGTTAAGTTGCTTTTTTTTTTGGGGGGGGGGGGGGGAGAGGGAGTGGGTAAAGCAAGAGGAGACTGAGGGGAGACTTCATTGCAGTTACAACTTCCTCATAAGGGGAAGAGGAGGGGCAGACACTGATCTTTGCTCTGTGGTGACCAGGGACAGGACCTAAAAGAATGGCCTGAATTTGTGTCAGAGGAGGTTTAGGTTGGATATCAGGAAAATATTCTTCATCCAGAGTGTGATGGGGCACTGGAACAGCCTCCCCAGGGCAGTGGTCACAGCACCAAGCCTCACAGAGTTCAAGAAGCATTTGAACAATACCCTTGGGCACATGGTGTGACTCTAGGGGATGGTGCTGTGCAGTGTCAGGAGCTGGACCTGATGGTCCTTGAGAGTCCCTTCCAACTCAGCTTGTTCTGTGATTATGTGATTTCAAAATGATTCCTGGTTTTGAAAGGAAAAAAAAAGGGTAAGTTGTATGGCTTATGCACAGCTTTGAGCAGAGGCCCACCAGAGAAAAACACCAGGCTAGAACAAGCATTAGCAGATTTCCATGGCATTTCACAGAGGACAGGAATGACCACGATTTTTGTTCTGGGCATGCTTGTGTCATAATCCAGAGCATACAATCAGCACGATTATGCTTTCATGAACGCTTATAGAGGTGCTACTCTAATGCTTGGAACCCTGCAAAGAGGAATAAAAGAGAGGAATATATATTTTAAAAGATACATGCTAAAATATGTGTTAATCCCTTGGCAGACAATGATTAGAGTGGAAAGGGCTGAAAAGTGAAAGTCAGTGGTGTTTGCAAAGAACTGTGAAGCCACAGCGAGCAATGAAGATGAGGCATGTCACGCTTCATCTGTCAAAAGTAGGACACTCTCCTAGGGGCAATGTAGAAAAATAATTTTCCCTAGAACAGGAACCTTATTTAAATGGGTTGAAGGCCTCTTTGGATACAGTTTTTTCTGCTTATGCTGATGATAGGGAGAGATGTGAGACAGGCTCAGACGACCCTCTTTTGAACAGCTACAGCTAGGCGAGATGCTTCTCAGTCCACATGTGCACAGCCCCAGCGTTTCATAGGTTTTGTAGATGCAGCTGTAACAATAATTATAATAACTGGTTTTATGCTGGGAAAAAATGAGACAAGTAGAGAGGGGAGGAGAGAAGAGAAATCCATTATGCAAAGTTGCAAACTGTATGGGGAGAAAATAATTGATTGGTTCTTACGCCTTTGCTCTGTATCCAGGAGTGTCTTTTGTTCTGGGAGAGCATTTGGTTCTTACAGCAGTGACTGTGATGTCCAGTTTTGCATGTCCCTGAACGCAGTAGAGCTGCCTTTGAGATAAGTTTCCTCAGGAGAACAGCCTTCTTTCCTTACCCTGGGTGCAATGGTCACAGCTGGCACGGACCTTTGAGAGTCCCTTCTCACGAAGGGAGGGATCCCTCACCTCTTCATGAGAACTGAACAAAGCAATAAGGCAAAGAGCTCCGGCCTGGTGCAGTGCGAGCTGGAAAGGGCAGAGCAGGATTGCTCTGTTAAAGGGGACTGACATCCCCATCCCGTTTTCTCCTCTCCATCACTTCCTATTAGCATGCATCCCACCGAAGGTGCCAGGAAAGCCACTTCACAAGAACACTATCCCACATGAATACTAATCTGAAATGAGAAGAGGCTTACAAAGGGAACTGCGAACCTGATTGCAAAGGCCTGAAGTGACAATCACCCAGAGGACAAGGAAGGGACAAGCATTAGTTTACACATACTTTTCCCATTTCCATACTCCCCTCACTCTCTAAGTTTGCATTTTGTACAGTTGGGACAAATAACAGATTTGGATTCAATTCCATACAAGTCGCTGCTCTACCTGTTATGCTGGACACAGGTTGTGACTGTGATGGATAAGCAATAAATATATTGAATAAAAAAAATACACCCTTGGCTGTTAATTTGCCAGGAGAAGCCTTGAGATTCTGGTTTAAAGTAATTTCCATTGCACACCCTATCTCCTGCTCTATTGCCTTTTCCCTATTGTTCCAAGAAACCTCTTCCAAGGGGCTTTCTTTCTATTAGGTTATTGACCTAATCATGAAACTGTAATTCCTCAGGGGCCCAGACAGTGCTGATTACCTTCTAATGAGATAAAGTACCCCTCATGTCTAGGTCACTGCCTTGAAACCACCTCTAGTTTCTCCATGCCTAGGAGTGATCACAATCTGTTGATGACAAAATATGTTAATGGTGGTGGGTACTGCTGCCCCAAAGCAAAGCACTTAAAGGAAGAATCTAGATGAAATGTAGAATTTAGGGAAGGAGCGTTATGAGTTTTATCTTTAATTTCTGATATTTTTCTTCAGGTCAGTAGCTTATCTGAAACAAATTCAAAACTAACCTTCAGCTCAGAGCAAATACAAGCCCAGTGACCATTTGTGAATACATCTCACCCATAAATTTGTCAGTAAATTATTCTAGAGTGAAAGCGGCAAGGGGAGGGAGGGGTGTAGTATTATACCTACATAGTAGTGACACAAGCACCAGAAAAGCAATTCAAAACTAGAAATGAAAAATTCAGCAAAATTAAAATTTCATTTAACACAATTCCATCATTTATTCTTTGATTATTGTATGTATTTCTAAATTATGCTGTAATAAATCTGTGAAATTCATGCACCATATAACATAAAATATCGAAAACAGTTTTCAGTATTTCTCATTTCATAGAAAGTTGTAGAAACAAGTTTTTGTTCCAAGCCTAAACAAATAAAATAATAATTTCCTAATTTTCCATGAGCTGGAAAACCGTATTTCAATGTCTCTAATCTTTGTGTGTCTGCCTCGTGAGCGTATACACAGATGTTCAACTGAAAAACCTGCAGGCCAGGATGTTGACATACTAGACATCACAAAAGCAGGCACAGAAGCTGAGGTAAAAATAACTACTGTCTCCTCAGTACCAATAATTTTTCAATATTTAAAATTTGTATGCAATGTAATTGTGCAGAGAGTGTCGTTTGAGCAGACCAAAAGAAAAGTCTGCTATTTTAAGCCTGAGAAAAACACTGAAAAGCAGTGCTTTTTAGCAGTCTGGGCGGGGGTGTTTGCTGTCCTGTTCAGTTCGTCAGCTGGGAGGAGGTGGTTCAGCATCAGCACATAGCCTGTCTTTCATGCCTGCTACGCACATGCCTCTCCAGACACCTGGAAGTGATCGACCCTTGTAAGAGTTTAGGCCAGCTAAGCAAGGGCAAGAAGTACCTTTGTAGGCAAGAAGGGAACTCTTCTCTCCCTGCACAGCCTGGGTGCCTAATTCCCTGTACCCCTGTTTCAGGAGCAGATCTGTGTATTGATCAGCACAATACAGCTGTCCACCCACACGGTTGTTAATGGCTAATAAATAGCTCAGCACCCACAAGCTGCATTTTTCTTAGCACCAGCCTGGAATCAATTAAATAGCCCAAAGGGCTCCAAGAGGTGCCATCAATTGCAGAAGTTATTACACTCTCAGGATGTTTCACTGAAAACTCCCACACAAAGCAATTAGGTGTCAGATGCTGCTGTGTCTTAATTAGGAGTTTTCAGTGGGGTTGGGGCCCCTCGTGGGCACTGCCTGGTGCAGAGTGGCAGTGATGCACAGAGCTCTCATCTTCCCAGGTCCCTCTGGGTTCAGCTACCTGGATTGACTACTCTGTGGTCCTCAGGAGTAAGAGAGGAAATTAGAACAGCTTGAAAGGAGCGTGGAGAACAAAGCACAGAAAAAAATTATCTGCAGCTGGTTCCCAGTAAGGAACAAATCCTGTTTGCTGGTCAAAAAGCCCCAAAATATTGGGTGCTTTCCAAGGGAAATACAGGGAAACTTGAGTGAGATATCTCATTTTCACTGCTTAATTCAACAGCTTGCTGTTAGTGTATGTGAAAAAGGCAATTGTAGGAAACATGGAGCAAATAAACCTGATTTTAAGGCCAGTGCAAAAAAAAAAAAAGTGTTAGACAGATGTTTTGTTAAGAAAAAAGCAAGACAAGATTTCTTTTCCTGGTTGTTTTTTCTAATAATATGCAAGTTATTTTAAGTAGTCTCAGCTGTGTTCTGTAGTGTAAAGCAACTTCCATCCTAGCTTTATGGCATTTCTCATACTGAGATTGTAGTGAACAAAGCAGAAGGAAAAGGTGATTGACTTCAGGTCACTAGACCACAGCAAGGAGATAAAGTGAACTAACATGTTCAGCAGAAATCAGCAATACCTAACAGGTCTCATTTCCCTTGTGCCCACACTTCTGACATAAGAAACAAATAGTCCAAAAGTTTCAAGAAAACTTTCCTCACACACCCAAGCTCTTAGCCATAAGGACACAGGAACAGCCATACAAAATGTCGGAGAAAAATACTTAAATGAGCTAAGAACAACTTACATGGTAGCTGAGCAAGGACTCTGAGTTTGCAAGACTCCCTGTGCAGTGACAGGAACAGAGGTGGAGGACTAAGAAGAGAACTGGTAAAACATCCCCAGTGCCTAGAAACTTGCAGCTGCTTTGCTAGAGCTGCCTCTGCCTGTGGAGTGCTGACCATGGAGGGTCTCTGTCCATCCACAATATCTGCTGGGATTCAAAAACTCATAAACAAATATTCTTCTGCCTGTCTGTCCTGGTTTCAACAAGGACAAAGTTAATTTTCTTCTTAGTAGCTGGTACACTGCTGTGTTTTGGATTTAGTATGAGAATAAGGTTGTTAATACACTGATGTTTAAGTTGTTGCTAAGTAGTGTTTACCCAAACTCAAGGACTTTTCAGAAAGCAGGTACACAAGAAGCTGTGGGGGGAGCATACCCAGGCCAGCTGACCCAAAATAACTAAAGGGATATTCCATACCATAGAACATCATGCTCAATATACAAACTAGGGGGAAATTGGCCAGGGGTGGCCAATCACTGCTCAGGGACAGGCTGAGCATCAGGTGGTGAAAACTTGTACTGTGCTGCACTTGCCTTTCTTGGGTTTTATTTCCCTCTCTCTCCTTTTCATTAAAATTAATAGCATTGTTATCACTAGTATTATTTGTATTATGTTTTGCTTCGTTTCAGTTATTAAGCTGTTCTTATCCACGAGTTTTCACTTTTTTCCCAGTTCTTCTCCCAGTCCTGCTGTCAGCAGGGGCTGTCAGCGACGTCTCCTCATATCTCCTGGCTGAACTTTTCCTACTTTTCAAGAACTACAAATGTGGAACAAAAGAATGACTCCTTACCTGCTGAGTACCTGCTGTTAGAATACTCATCTGTGGCAGAAGATGCCTGTGGGGGCCTCAGATATTGCCTGGGACAACTATCAGCACTGACTTTCCACCTTTTTTTTTTTTTCCAGTGCTCTAAACAGGTTAGGTGGTCACTCTGTTGAGCACATTAAAAAGAAGAGATTTAGCTGAATCTGTTTCTCTTATGGATTTATATGGAAGATGGATGTTTCAGCCTTCTTGGACATGACAGACAGAGATATGAACCAAGGTTTTCTAGTGGTAGACAAGCATTCCTGGGCCACTAAAGTATTGCTTCAAGTCTGAGAAACAGGCAGCAAGCTGGGAAAAAATTGTACCTAGAAATACAAAAGAGAAGAAAGTGTTCAGTCTTATCAAATCCTCATTCATTCCTCACTGCCTCCAGTTAACCAAAAACCAGCTCCTTCCCAGCAAGCAGCTCTCAGGTCTTCCTCTCCAAGGCACCCAGCTCCTTGCAAAGAGAGCTTTTCAGTGCCCTGTCATTAAAGGGAAGTGTACCAAAAGGTCTGGCATTGAGTCCCCAGCTCCTTACGTGACTCTAAGTTTATTAAGGAGGTAGATGGCTGCTTGGAAGCTCTGCATCTGGAGACATCCTATAAGGTCCATTCCTATTCATGACATATATTAGGGATAATTCAAATACAACAGAATAATTACAGCAATAGCCTAGAAAAGAAAATTTCCTTTTCCTTCAGTGCTCTGAGAAGGCAGTATAGTCCCCATGACACACTCATACTCACAAATGCATTTGCAACTGAAGATGATTGTTGCCTGCTGCTTAATCAGAGGGAAATGCATTGCAGTGATAAATCATTCCCATGGAGGAGCTTCACACTCAGCACTTCCAGCTGGGGACCCCAGGCTGTCACCCAGGATGACCTGCCACTTTCCAATGCTTCAGGCTCTTCAAATCACGATCCAAACAGGTTTCTTCTCTGCAGCTCTGGAATGGCACAACGCAGTTGCTCACCACTTGCCGACTAATGCAAGATCCCTCTTCCCCAGCCCAGATCAGCCACCCTTCTGGGTAATTCCCTTCAGTTTATACACTGGGTATGATGTTCTGTGGTGCGGAATATCCTTCTGGTCACTTCAGATCACCTGTCTCAGCTATGCTTCCTCCCAGTTTCTTTTGAGCAGCTCCTCACGGGCAGAGCACGAGATGAGGAAAAAGTCCTTGATTCAGGATAGATACAACTTAGCAAAACCCAAAACATCAGTGTGTTATCAACACCATTGTCATTCAGAATCCAAAACAGAGCATTGTAACAACAAGAAATTAACTCTACCCTGGCTGAAACCAGGACACATATGCAGTTCTGTAACCTGATTCAACAGCTGACCACAAAGTAGGCTAATTAGAATAACACAGAAATAGGCCTGGGAGCTGAGATGATGAATCAGCTCAGGTTTCATTGCTCAGCAGTATCTCTTGAATAAAAATTGAGCTCTTGATCTCACCCAACCCTCCCCAGCCCTGCCCTTCCTCTTTCCTCTCCTATCTCTCAGCTTTCACTTTCAGGAAAGACCTAGCAGCAACTCTTTGCCTTGTGCTCGGGGCTACAGGCTTCTGAAATCCTGGAGATCCCAGTGGTGATGCTCTCACTGTGCAAGAGGCTGCATTTGAACATGAGCTCATTTCCTTGCAGGCAGGAATCCTCCTTGAAACTAACTTTCAGGGGTTATTGGAACCCTGTTCATTTTTCGGACTATTTGAAATGAGATGTGAACACAAATCAAGGTGGATTCTGAACCTTTTTCTCTTCTGAAGACACAACATGCAAATTTTTGAAAATAATGAGATGAGGTGATTACTACAGTCATCCAGCTGAGATGATTTTTAGATATCACTATTTCTTTTAGAAATAAAGCGATTCAGACAGACACTCAGAACAATCAAAAGCATGTACTGAACATTCTTTGAAACTTAATCCATTTGCAAGCTTCTCATTTTACACTAAATGAAGGAGTGTTCAAAGAACTGTATTTTTTAACAGTGCGTTGGATTCACCACACAGAAAGAAAGCCCGAAGGATGCCACTCCAGAATGCCATCTCTGTGTTTTTAGGTGCACCACTTCTAGATATCTCTGGGAGCTTTCCTCATCTATGGCATTTTTAGTAGGAAATAAGAGAATATTTTGAAAACAAACCATCATATATTTATGGTTAAAATCTTCTCATAACCTTTGCCTTTCATTTCTGTGGAAAGATTCATGGGTACAGGGAGCTGTCCCATAAAATTAAATTATAAAATTCTTACTAGAAAAAGAGTGAAACTGGGCAGGATAAACTATTTCCTGCGCCGAAACCATCACTAATACTGGTGAAATTCAGCATTTGTGTTCTCTTCTAGCCAGCTATAACCCTATTCAGCAATGAGGTGGTCTGATACTAATTAGCCTTCATCAGCTACTTATCTGCCTTTATCATGGCAATTTGCTACTCTTTATAAGCATAACTAGTGGACATCCCTATGAAGAAGAATCTTCAATTTTTTTCTGTCATCTGTCTAGAATTAAGACTGCTACTTAACAAATCCTCAAGAGAAAAAAGTGACATGTAAGCCCAGGGTTTGCATGCCCTTCAGTACAGGGAAAGGTACCAGAAAGTGAGTTCAGATTCTTTTCTCAAAATCCTAACATTTGAGCTCAGATGATAAGGCACACATTCTTTCAGTGCTGGGATAAAAAAAATATGTATTTGAGTCAAGCAAAGCTATTTGTCAAATGTTTCTCAAAAATTATACTTGGGGAAAAAAAGAAAGTCAAAATTTTAGAGTGAATAATTGAAATATATTCAGGAAAATGTAAAAAAGTAATATCTTTGAAAAAATGCCTAAATTATAGTTTAATAAGTGGAAAAATTAAGGAAAGTAATAGAAAAACAAGCCTTGTTTCCTTTAAGTAGATTTTAACAGAATGTCCAGTGAGAAAATATTTTGTTTGACCTAATATTTTTTATTAACATTAATTTTAGATTAACTTATGAGGCAGAAAATAATTGCAAAACCTTAACTTCAGTACAGTCATCTACTCTGACCTTCTGCAGAAGAGATACCATGAGTTACCATCGAGACATTCCTACTGCAAGTTCAGAAATTCCACTTGAATTAAAACTTGTTTTATAGGAAAACTTTCTGCTGAATCTTGAGACATTTTAAACATAATCCTGGTTTAGTGACAGTGTTTGCTGGCAGGTATAATCTATTTCTCTTAAAGATGTTTCAGTGATTGATTATTCTTATCTTAAACATTTGCCATTGATTTCTGTTCTGAATTTGAGTAGCTTCAGCTTCCAGCCATGAGAGCCGTTCGCAGATTTTTATACTTTCAGAAGGTTAAAACGTTGTCTTCTAGTAAATCTTCTCCTCTCATAGGCACTTATCTACTGTGAACAGGCACCATTTACCTTTAAAGATAAACAAAAATGTCGTTTTACCGTAAAAAAGATTTTCCAGAATTCCAGTATTCCTTGTAGCTCTTTTCTAGACTTCTCAGTTTGTCAATATGCTTTTAAAAATATGAAATAGAGCTGATTGTGAGTACTGCTTTATTTGAAACACCTTTCTCAGTGCAAAATAAAGCTTTCCATGGAAACACGTGGATTTACAGGAGATTGCCGAACTGTCTCAGAATTAGACCAGCAATGCAAATATTTACTAGTAATGTGGCTGATACATGTACAAGTCATCTAAATTCAAAGCAGGGATCTCAAATCTTTAACTCTGGTAATCCCGGGGATTGACCTAATCACTAAACCAGCAGTGCTCTACACTGATTGTCTCCAGTTGGAGTTATTGCACTTTTTGTAACTCACTGAAGGTAAGTGGACCTAAACTGAGAAAATTGTAGTTCATCGTGCATTGCACAAGAGCTCTCCTGGCACTGCTCCAGGCATGAAAGTCTTGGGTTCAAATCCCTGATCCAAATCCAGCAAAGCACACACGCACAAACCTTGACTCGTGGCGTGGCGGGAAGACCACCATCTTGGGTGTCCTGAGGGACTGTCCAAAGAGACAAACATGTCCAGGCCCTGCTGCACCACTCCCACAGGATGGGAGCTCTGCTGTGGCAGGGGAAAGAGGTGGCCGTGGCTGGGGACCATCACAGAGGCTCAGATGAACCAGGTGCCAAGATGTACCCAGGCTCCAAGGCACCCCATGGGACACTCAGTCCAGCCACTGAATTTAAGTCCATGATCTCCCAGGGGAGTGAAACCACTACTTGCTACAGGCTACTTTGCTTGCCTTTGAGTTCTCTAGCTTTCACACAGCAAATGTCAAACACTTTTGGTTTGCAGGGCTGAAAACAACATCTATGCCTTGAAACAGCCTGCAAAACACAATTCCTGCTTTTCAGATTTTTCCTGCTTTTCAGATTTTTCCTGCTTTTCAGATGGTTTACTTATAAAAGCTGTATATAGTCTCGCTACGTATGGTGGTAACAGCAGTTCTGCTTGTGATTGATCTTTATTTACACGAGCAAGGACTGTTTAGCCTCTTGTCTTGCTAATACACCATCCTTAGAGCTCATGTTGCAAAGATTATTCACCCTGATCCTTCAGTCCTTTATGTCAATCATGATTCCTAAACACAGCCTTGATCTTATATAAGTAAGGCCTACAATTTTTATTCCTAGATGAACAACCTTGCATTTAGCTGTATTAAAACAAGGGTAAGAGTTGTTCAGCTGAGCCCCCTATGCTGTCATCAACATGCAGCTTTGGAATGTTCCCACACACCTCATCCTTCCAGCTGGAGACAAGGCTTCCACAGCTGATGTGGCTGAGGGAACTGTGCAAAGGGGAAGGGATCAGGACAAAGAGCATAACAACAGGAAACCCAGGGAGATTTGCCCTTACTTGCATATCAAAAGGCAACTCCAAAAATTGCCGTGAAAAGATTTCTAGTTCTTAATCACCTACCAGCTATCTTTTCCATTCAGGAAAACCAGGCCCCCAAGAAATCTGAAGCATCCCACATCTTCTAAGTTCCTGTCTGGCTCTGGAACTTGGCATTAACACCATTCATCCCTCCTGCAGCTTCAGTTCCTCACACAGGCAGTCCGTTTTGAAAGCAGTCACAGCCTTCTCCCTCTCTCTGTGACAAGAAACAAAAAGCAGTCCAGACAGGAGATTTTTTATGACTGGAAGGGGGGTCTGCCTGTGTTTTCCCAAAATACAGATATAATGACTGTGCCTCAGGCAAAGAGAAAGAGGGACAGAGAAATAATATGTGCCTGTAGGCACATAGCACAGCTTGACTAGGTCCTGTAAAATTCTTCTAGGTAAAGGCACTTTTTAGCTGTTGCATGCCCCAAATCACATGACAGCCAGGTTCTTATTTGTCTCAAGCACAGGGTAGCATGTAAGGTTTGGCATGGATTTTTTGTAATGACTATCCAACTTGTGCTGTTTATTTCAGTACTTGTTCCAGCCTCCTAATATAGAGCAACTTTCCCAGAAAAATGTTAGGAAGCAGTGAAGTGGCTTTATCCCAGGTAACAAGGGTATACAAAGGAGTCTCTTCTGTTTCGCTTGTACTTTATGAAACTCTATTCACAATTTCCTCTCCATAAAGTGCAGCTTTTCAAAGATGTGCACGAGCAGTCTTGTAGGACTAAACCTTATGCATGCAAGTTTGTCTGTGGGGTTTCTCTTTTCGATATAGAATCATCCTGGCTCGGTTGGTCAGAGCATGGTGCTAACAACACCAAGGTTGTGGGTTTGATCCCTGGATGGGCCATTCACTGCAGAGCTGGACTTGATGAACCTTGTGGGTCCCTTTCAACACAGAATATTCTGTGATTCTGTGACCCAGTAGAACATTTGTAATTTGTCAGCTTAAAGGACTCCTCTCATCAGTGTCTCTTTTTCCTATTTATCTCTGGATGCACAGGAGAATTAGTCACACCGCATTTTTTCCCAAGAAGCAAGCTCCATCTCTCAAGAGAGCAATTCCTGAACCATTTACCATGCTGTTGACTCCTGAATTATCCCTCCAATTCAGAAGCCAATAACTTTCAGTGTTGTGGGGTTCTTTTTGCTTCTAGACACCCAAAAATTTTTCTTGGAAATGCAGCCTTCTCCAAAGTTCATTTTTGCCAACTAGCAACAAGCTGTGTTTTCTCCTCTGCCTTTTGTTCATCTCCCCTAAGTCAATAAACTTCCAGGGCAAACAGAGCCCAGCCTGAAGGAGCAGGGCTTATCCCTGCATGGAAAAACATACTGTGAGTAAAAAAGACCGTGTTTTCAATATAGAACATGTGATTAGAGGTTAATCCAGGCTATCCCTATCTCTACTGGTTAAACTGTTATACTTTTCACTGAAATATGTTCCTGGTTAGTTTTGGAGTTCAAATTTGAAAGTGATGGTGTTTGGGAATTTTTTTTTAAATCACGCAATAAAAATATTTCTATTCAAACCTGCTCAACACTCTTACTGTTTAACTGTAGTGAAAGCCCAATCTCTCGGTTTTACAACATTCTGAATACATGCAAATAAAATTCCCAGGGAAAATGGACAGCTTTTATGAGAGCAATATTTAAGGGATAAAGCCAACATACCCATAAAATTATATTTCAACAGAAAGATTCTCATTAAATGTAATCGCTTATTTTAAAGGGGATAATATGTTCTTGGTCTCACAAGCCACTGCACGTGCAAAAAGAAGACACAGAGAGCTGTACCTTCCCTGAGGTGGTGGCCAAAAGGAAGGACTTTGCTAAAGTGTCTGTAAAAGCCACCTAGACGGCTTGTGTCAATCAGGAGTGGCTCTCTATCACCTGTTTCACAACCCCAACCCTGTACCCCCAGGCCCAGCAGCGACGGGCCATGGGCTGAGGCTGCTGCTACACAGGCACAACATCATTTCACACTAGAAGAACAATCAGTGTCCCAGCAGATTAGCATAAACTCCTTTTCTTTCCCAGAGTGGGGAATTTCTTGATTATCATAAGCTGTAACCTCATTAAAATATCACAAGGAAAATAATATTTCTAACATTCACAGTGCTTTTGGTTTTTTAATTCACTCATCCTTACCAGGAGCAGTTATGGAGAGCGTGGGAGGACAACTCCTCTTAACCAGAAGCAGCCTTCAAGGGCAAACAGCTCTGATCCAGGCTCCTGAGGAAGGGGGAAGAGACAATCCCCAAAGGAAGTAAATCTTCAAAGGCTAGCATCACAACTATTCTGGGAAAAAGCAAAATGTGTGTACCACTCGAGTTTAACATCCCTTTTTTCTTCGATTTTCAGCTCCTAAAACAGATAAAAATATTAAATGAGATTTTTTTTTTCTTTTTTTTTTTTTTTCCCTTTTTTACTGAGGGGCTCCTTTTGGACTCCTTTACAAACAAACCTCAAAACTAGTATTGACGACGCTGCAGAAAATGAACAGTGTATGAGTCAGGCTGAACACAAAACACGGGTAAAATACTGGCAACCTTGTGAAAGGTGAGGTGGCAGCAGAGCAGTGGAAGGAGTCACATGCGGCTACTGGCTTAGCAGTTTGCAGTTGTTATGATGTCTGTGGAGAACAGCACTCTAGCTGAGTTGAACCAGTGAACCCCTGTTTACTTCAGACAGCTTGTTCCAAGCTTTCCCAGAAAACAGGTGGCTGCTTAGGGAGAAATGTGATGGATTTCAAGTAGGAATACAAGTACAGGTCTCTCTCCATTTAAAGTAATGCCTGGCTGCTCTTTCTAAGCACTACATAAATTACTGGGCACACTGAGCTAAGGAGCGGGTGGAATCCAGCCTTGTGGTAGTTCATTTCCTCCAGCAATGCTCTCCTGCTCAGTAGAATATGTGGGACTAGATTAATATCAAAGAGGAATTACATTTTTAGAAAATACCTTGTTTTCATTCTGCATTGGATTAAAGGCCAGAACTCTGTGAGATACTTGGTAAAATCAGACAGATTGTGCTCAAAGATGTTCAGGTCCCTGCTGCTCTGGAATTTGCTTCATCCCAGGCACAAGCACCCCACAGCAAGCTATAATGTCGGTCTCCATGGGGTTATCCATTTGGCAGTGCTGCACATTCCTTGCACATGCAGCAATTAAGTTTTGAGCAAAAAAGGACGTGGACCAGACAGGTTCTGTTTCTCCCACATGTTGACATTAGCTGAGAACCAAGAGAGTTCAAGTAACCCACCCCAAGCAACTGTAAGAGATAAAAAGAATTTTTGTTTGAAACTGCACTGCAATGACTAAATAAGTAAATAGTATCTCATACATATCCTGTCTCACAGAGATATAAAGGGTATGCAGCCAACAACTACACTGAAAAGTGCATGTGATATGAAAGATTATACAAAGTAAATGTAAAGATTATTTCTAAAAAATTGAATTTACTAAGGCAGAAACCTTACCCAAGCAAGCTAAATTCCTGAGCTAGAGTCACAGAGGTATTTTTAAGGTATTAAAAGATGAGAATCTGTTCATGAGCATGGGATTAATAGAAGGACAGCATGTTGCCCATGGTGGTCTTTCTTTTTATTATTTGCATAAACTTATATAAATAAATACCTTATTTAAGGTGGTATTCTTTTATCTTAATTTGTGTAGGTTATAAAACGTTGGTCAGGTTCTTTTTGAACAGACTAAGCTCTTCTGATCTGTGTCCATAAAGTGTCCCAATTATCTAACTTCGTAATATAATAAGTTATTCTGGCATGTCTGGTCGCTATTGTCTCTCATTTATGCAAAATTACTATCACTATTTTTATCTTGTTCCATCCATAACAATTTCCACGTACTATTTCCTACACTGTCCTATAGAAGGTCTTGCACTTGGACGTACCAAAAGGCTTAGTATTGATTGATAGCTTTAGTAATGCACATATGCTCTTTGACCAGAAGTCCACTCAGTCTGATGTGCCATCTTGGCAAATCTTCAGTATCCTGCAAGGAAAAAAAAAAACATAAATGAAAATTACCGTGTTCTGGAAGATATATCTCAAATAACATTTATTCCCATGTATTTACAAATCATTAAAAAAATGTTCTCTATTCTGCTTTAGTGAGGCTTTGAATTTTTAAGTAAAAGAAAATAAGAAAGAAATAGCACAAACTTTTCAAAACAACTTGCTAACTTAGTGAACGCTTCTAATCAGCTGTTATGACATTTCACTTGGAATTAGTTAGCACAAAGTATCCAAGCCATATCCCCTTTAGGATCCCTTGGGGCTTTTATTGTCTCAAGTTTACACAATCAAAGAACAAAACTGTGTGCCTCCAAGTCATCTAAAAACTATTTCGGGGACAACATGTGACTTTGCTCTTCATGCAGAGTGCATCGCTGCATTAATTGTGAAAGAAAAATTAGTCATATTCAATCCAAATAGCCTACAGTCTTTGGCTGGCATTACTTTGGTCCCTTCCAATAGGCAATCATGAAAATTTTAGAAGTTCAGTTTTGCATAAGAAGTCAGCTCTTTATTGATTAATGAGCTGATAGAGAATCACCAAGGTACATATGTCACTTCCCTGAAAAGAACACGCGCTTCATTATGGGAAAGATCCCCAGTTAATTCAGTGTAAGGGCAGAGAAGACTTCAACTTTCAGTTTCCTCCAGCACACTGAACAAGGACTCGTTTCCAAGAAAAACAGGAGTTGCTTACCTCTGTTTTAGACTGAACTTGCACCTAAGTCTGTATTAGGTAGATATAATTACTGCCAGGTGTTAAAAGGTACTTTTTTTGTCCTTTTTGAACTGCTGTAAGCAAATTCTGCTTCCAGATAGAAACATTAGGCCCAAAAAGATGCATTTTACTGTCAGGGGTGCATGGACTGTGGGTCATGTCCTACACTGGGGCACCACAAAGGACTGCTGCCTGCTAACCCTTGTGGATAGCTCAGCTCCACAGAGCTGCTTCCTCACACCCAAAGAGGGATAGGGAAAAAATTAGAGAAGTACAAATGAGAAACCTTGTTGGCTGAGATAAAGACAGTTCACTTGGTAAAGCAAAAGTTGCATGCCTAAACAAAGCAAATTAAGGACTTCATCCACTACTTCCCATCTGCAGGCAGGTGTTTAGCCATGTCCAGGAGAGCAGGGCTCCATCACACCTAAGTTGTTAGGCAAGACAAACACCATCACTCCAAATGCCCCCCTCTCCCTTTCTTCCCCCAGCTTTAATTTCTGAACACAACATCATATGGCATGGAATATCCTCCCATGGTCAGCTGTCCCCACTGTGACCCTTCCCAACTTCTTGTGCCTCCTCACTGGTGGGGCAGTGTGAAAAGGAGAAAATGTCTTTGATTCTGTCCCTATGTTCTCAACTCTGTTTTCATCAAAAAACCCAAAAAGCAATGTGGAAGCTACTGTGAAAAAAATTATTTTTTTCTATCTTTCCAAGCCTGGTAGCTCAAATGGAATGTAGAAGCATAGAAACTTGGATTCGGTGATCTAATTTTACGTTCAGGATCCCAGGCATGGTGCTTGATTCTGCCTTGCCTTGCATTTTCTCTCTACACCTGCGAGAGGGAAACTGATAAACTGAGACTATAAACATGAACTATTTTCCATTGGAAACACAAGCATGTCATAGGAAAGCATTGTGAGCAGATGGCTTTCTGAAGCCAAGCAGCATGTAGGTGTGAGCTGCTCAGGCTGCCCACCACAATTCCTCCATCTCAGACCTCTCCATTTTCTGCCCCAGTACAAGACAGAGACTGACAGAAGGGCTTGACTGGGCTGCTTATGCTGCAACACCTCTACTGTATCAACGCTGAGGCTGATGTAGACAATAATTCCTTTCCAGGTTTTAATGGGAAAGATTGAAACCACCACCACCTTCTTCCTACCTTTCTTTTTTCCTTTACTGCTGATATGAGGGAGAAATCAAATATTGTTCTTTGCATGCAGTCAGTCACTGATTAAATGCAATCACCTCCCTCGATGTATGTCCACAGTCTTTTAATACATTTACAAAGTGTCACACAAAACAAATATTAGCCCTAGGCAACAGAGGAAAGGAAAATAAAGTTTAACAAAATAAATTCACTTATACTCATGGGTCTCCAAGAGTCTCTCTGAGCTTATTACAAGATCCAACGAAATCTAATGAAACTTCAAGAGGATTTTAGAAAACAATCATCATGCTGTTACTCTGTGGATAGTCTCAAAAGTATGAAGCTAACAGAGAAGGCACTTGGAAAGAAAATAAAACATCTCTTTTAAACTGAGTGTGCTAAATGTCACAAAGCCAGTAGGAGTATCTTATTTCCACTAAATGCAGGAAGGACAGGAAACACTTTTTTCCTGGTAAACAACTCTGCTAAAGCAAGAGAGATAATTACAGGTACACTTGTCTTGGAGATGGCATGTGCCATGGAGGAAAAGAAAGACATCCAAAAGTCCCAGTTCATTCACACCTTTCTTCTATATTCCTGGAGATCATAAATTACAGGAACCTACTGGGAAAGGGCTCTTTAAGCTCTTCCTTACTTTCTCTCTTCCTTAGGATATTGCCAAGTCCATATAATGCTACAACCCCCTTTTCAATCCTCCCTAAAAGTTAACAAGTTGCCCCTAATAATACTGATGTGATAAAGTCTAATGCTTGCCTAATTGCTCCTCCCTGTGTGGATATTAAATTCTGAAAGTGAGACAGTAATAAGCTTTTGTTCATTTACGGTTGCAGGGAAACAGGAAAAGCTTTGCTTCCTCCTACATATGTGTGGGAGCACATGTGCATGCACCTATATATTGTGTGTGCGTGCCTCTATGTGGACACAGGCTGATCCCTGGGTGAGGGTTGTGGCTTACATTTCCAGCCTCTTTTTACGGCTTACATTTCCAGCAGGTTGTCTTGTGGCATCTGATAGTTTATGAATGTTTATTTGTTGTGCACTAAAACTTTCCTTCAAAGACTCCCATGGCCCTGCCTGGGTTGCTGCCCATAGGAACGCTGCAAGGGAAAGGGAGAGTTTGTGTCCAGTGTCAATTTATCTGCAAGAAAACTGCTTTCACTGTCCCAGCAGAGAAATAAATCTGGAACTTGTGGCTACTATACAGGTTATCATAAAATAGGTCAGTGACACTTTGACAAAGGAACTGTATTCATTCTTGCCTTGCACTAGAGCTGCAGGAGACTTCAACTTCCTTGAAATATGCAGGAAATAACAAGGTGGAATTATTTAAATATTATCAGGTAAAAACATACAATGTGACTGAAATCAATCTTCACCTTCACAGTCTCCTTGCATGACATCTAAATGAAGTCAATTCCCCATCAGTTTAGACAAGAATTTTTCTCAATGCAGAATCTAAGGATTAGTGGGTACCACTCTATCAGGATACCACCAGGATCACATTTCAGAAGCATCTTTGACTTGTCTTTCTCACAGTCTTTCCTCATCAGTGCTGCAGTGTAGTTGTTTCAGGAGGGGATTTCCAAAGACAGAGGGACAGACAGCCTTTAGGATGTTGTGACACATCCCTCTAACTCTGTTACCTGCACTCTCAGTGTAATGACATGCCCTGACGCCTTGTAAGAGACCACAATCAGGGAGTACAGTAATTGTGCAAAGACTAAGAGAATTTATGAAATCAGAAATTTGAAGTCATTGCAGAGATTAATTCAAATTAGAAGAGTTCTAATAAAAGCTAGACTGCTAGAGATGCTGGATAGCTAGTTTTTTTTCTCTCTCTTACAGTTTCTTATTTTATTTCTTCACTCCCTTAGTTAAAATCTAGTTCAAATCTTTGAAAAAGATGTTTGTTCAACAGACTCTTAAAAATATTAGTATGACTTTCTTGGTAATTCAAATTATTACCCTTTTTTGGGAGCGGGGGGAGAGTTGCAGGTGAGTGAGGAAAAAAAGCATGTATATATGTAGCCACTAATTTATCAATGCAGCACTTCAGAGATTGAAGTACTGACAGTGAATTTTTGCTTTTATCCACAACACTGAAAATTTGAAAGACAAACAAAACAGAAAGCCTGCAATCATTTCTTGAAAAAGCAAATTTTCCATTTCCCTAAAAAAGGCCATCTGAGAGGCAAAAATAATGTAATGTGAATATGTCATGCTTTCTTTCCACTAAAGGAGACATTATATAAACCAGCATCAACATGAGTTTAGTCACAGCATTTTTCACTTTGAGATTTCAGAACACTGCCAGTATTTATTTTTCCACTGGGTTCATCCTCAAGCTCTTGCTGAATATGCATAAATAAATTCCTGCCATATATATTCACCTTAAACAGCAACAGTTTAATTGCTCTGGTCATGAGAGGCTATAAATTAACATTAACAAAGAAGTTATGCCTTCATTGCAAACATTCCTTGAACAAAGATACTACAAGCATTCAAGAGTAGCAGCCCAGGCAAACTTTTGAGGTATAGAAAAGAACAAAGGAATATCAGGGACCTATTTCATCTCCAACATGAAAAGCCAAATTTTAGACCATCCTGGGTGCACTTTGCAGTATCTTAAAAGCCAGAAACTTCTCTGCAGTCTACCTAATCACTCATATATCATCAAAAGTGTGTGGGGTTTGGGGGTCCCCAGTGCAGAGCCAAGAGGTGGTCTCAATGATCCTCGTGAGTTCCTTCCAACTTGGTCTATGATTCTATGATTCTATGATTTTATGATTCTATGATTCTATGAATAGGGCTGTGTGCCTCATTGCTCACAGACAGGCAGAGAAAAGGTGGTTACAGAATAATGACTCTTCTCCTCAAACTGTAACATGTGAGGGAGCAGGACCAATACTAAGGATTTTTCACTTTTTCAATTTGTTGCTGGTGTCAAGAACAGAATTTGAAGCTGCTAAACACTGCACTTCCTTTCCTAGTCCTTGTTCTGCTTGCAGCCTCCCTCTTGCTTCCTTCAACAGTTGCTTTATCTGGAGAACAGAGAAGCAAACACCCAAAATTGAAACAGCAGCAAGAAGAATTCTCTCATCCTTTAAACAAGATGTGTGTGCTGCTGTTGTTTGTGGCTGTGACTCTCAGACAGAGCTGCCAAGGCTTCCAGCACGGTGAGCATCAAGAGGCATTCACCACACAATATCACACCTAACAGACTGGGAGAGCCCTTGTCTATAGCTTTCTGCCTCTCCCACCCACTCCTCTAGCTTGCATCTAAATATCTGCATGAGGAAATGAAGACAAACGTTTCTACGCTTTTCCTCCACAAATTGATAATTAGAATTTGGGTTTGGTGCATACTGAGAAAAAAAAAGTTAAAACAAAGACAGTCATCAATAAAAATTCAACAAAAATGAGCAGCTGATTCTTCTGTAAGCAGAGCCTCACAGATACATCCATAAATAATCCCAGAGCGCTGCTGTGACAGTCTAGTCCGGCCAACAGCACAACACAGATCACACGATTTTCAGGACTGAATTATTTCTGTTTGGACAGGCATGTCCTCTGTGGAAGAATGATAATTTTTAATGCCACAGTTTTCAATAATGGAGAATCCATCACAATTCTGTAGAAATTCTTCCGTGTCTAACTACATTCATGGTTGAAAATGTGCTTCACATTTTAGGAATTGTCTCTCAGAAATGTCATTTGAAATGTTCAGGTTACTAGATGGCTTCAAGTTCAGAAAAAAATCAAATATTCTTTTTGCAGAACAGAACATATTGCTTTCCTAGAATACTTTTTATTTATTATTTTGGGTTTTCCAGTGTTTCAAAAATACAACTCTCAAACTGACACATCTGTCTGACCTTCAGTATGTTTGAGGTGTATTATAGAGGCCCATAGGGCCTTTGCTTTTCCTTTAGTCTTTGCACCACTTGGAACTGATAACAACATATGTATGTTGGCTAGCACTCCCCTGAAGGAACCTGGAGTGATGGGAATGTTTACCTCACCAGACAGGCTTCCTGTGAAAGCTACTTCTTCTTCTTGCAATAAGGCACCTACCCTTGTTTGACCCTGCATTTGATGTCAAGATAATATCCTGCTAAGGATGACATAAGCTCAGTGTAATTTTTCTTCACTAGAAGCTCAGATGCAGTTGAAGGAGGAGATGGCTTCAGAGAAAGCAAGATCCAATTTAATTGTAAATATCTATAAGATTAGTGTGAGATAAATTAGTTTATGACCTATGATTAAAAAAGAGCTAATATTTCAGTCTCTAGCGTGCCCCTTAATCTTACTGTCTGGCACAGACACACACTTGTGGACTCCTCATGTATGTGATAAGGCAATGAAACAGCACAACAGCATCCCTATCCATCCATTTCATAAATATATTTGTATATCTTACGCCACATGCTCTGTACAAGTATATTAAATGCAGTCCATATCAAAAATTTTGTAGACTGAAAAATGGCAGTCTACAACCACTGCATGTACTTATGTATTTCAGATTTTTAAAACCACAATTTTTTGCCATGTTTTATTTTCCGCACTAAGGAAAAGAATCCCACTTTTTTTTATATTGCAAGTTATTTTTCTTCCAGTTTAATGCTTATGTCTTTCAAAGCCCCTTTAAAGGGAAGTTTTGGCATGCCATGAAAAAAATGTGAAAAATAACGTTTTTGCAAAAATTTAAAATAAATAAAATATAACTCCTCTGTGGCAACACTAAATAGCCTTTGCAAAACAATTGTAGTAAATAGGCTTACCTTTCCCAACACCTTCTAATATTAAAAAATTGATCCATGACAGTGATTCCAACACAAGGGTATTGACAACACATTATTTCAAACGGATAAGAGAACTAACTGATTGTTGCTGAGCTTTGGTTCAGCAAAGGATCTTGTGAGAAAATATCTCTGGCTCAAGAGTAACTGAGTGCTGAGATTTTTTGCATGGGGAGAGCGGGAGGCTAGTGGCATGTAAGATCCAGAGCAATTGAATTAATTCAAGCAAAATGACAAATGAGGCTTCTCTAAAACTTTGCCTTTGTCAGTGCAAGGGCTGCAGACAAGATGCAGTCATTGTGCTCTTCTTTACAGAAGAGAAAATACTGTTATCTCTAATACAAAGAACTAATAATTGTTTGGAAACCTTTCGGATAGGTACATTTGCAAGTAGAATTCAGTGTAAATCAGACTGATGGTTTTCCTCTGCCACCTCCCACTGTCATTGACAGTTGTTAGTGACAATGAAATCACCCAGCAGATGCTGTATTGCTTTAAACCCTCAGAGCTACAATGCTGTGCCATGTACTTACAACATTTTAACATCACTGACATAATTTTCATAGCTCTTCATGGCACAATGCACATCCAGATGCCCACAAGTCAGACAGAAATCTCACAGGTGTCTTTGCCTGCTCTCATCCTTTATGTAGAGTGAAAATGTCACCAAATGGAAGAGTGGTGGCTACAGGTGACTACAAATAGCCCCAGATAAGTCCAAAACTTGTGCACTAGGATTCATCAAGGTTCATGTTAAAGGCATGGTTCTAAGAGAAAATACTATATATTCTCGACAATATTTCCAAGCGGACTTCATTAACATCTCAAGATGCTGTGTTGAAACCCAGCATTGCTCAAATCATGTCTCGTTTTCTGAACCATCCTCTTAAACACTCCTGTGGTCTTTAGGTATACTGTCAAAGCTCCTCGTACAAGTAGATATCACCAGAAGAACACCCTTAGAGAAAGCAATCCTCCAAAGAATAAAATAGTCACGGTAGAACTCAAGACTCAAGTTTTATTTCACTTCCTAAGAGACTGATTCTTTTATTGTTTTTTTTTTTAATTTCCTAAATGAGTTCTTTTCTTTGCATCATATCTCTTGCTACTATGAAAGTTCCTTCCTTCCTTCCTACCATAGGCCACCTTTGGTGTTGATTCAGTCTAGAAGTTTTTATGATAATGTAGAACAAGGATATGATGTTGAAGGTGTGAAAGGTTTATCACTATACTCTGTGGGCCACAAGGTGCTAAAAGGCACCAATGCCTGAGGCTGGGACCGTTTACATGGCACAAAAGACAATTCATAATAAATGATAGCTTGTTTCTAAGGATGCACTCATTTAGCTTGGCTAACTGTGAGTTTAAAAATAATTATAAATAAAAAATAAACTGACATGCTGTACAGCCAAAACAGAAATTGAGTAGGGAACAAAACAGCACCATATTGCCTGCAATTCCAACACTTTCTGAATTGCCTTGAGATGACTTTTTTCTAACAAACACCAATTTTTTTTTCCTTTTGCAAGTGAAATCAGTTCTCTTTGACTGAAGTTTCTTGTCTTCCCTCATTACTTTTTGCTACTATTGCAACACCACAAAAATGCATTGCTGCTAGATAGCCACCAAAAAACTAAGCTGAAGAGGCTGCGCCAAGAGGCAGACAAAGTATTTCCCTGTCCTGGGAGTGCTGTGCTGGAGCCAGGTATGCAGACAGGAGAAATCAGCACTGCTGACTGATCAGGTGAATGGGTAGAGCTGGGAAACACAGGCAGAACTGCTGACAGCAAGGGAATGTGGCTAGAAGATCTTTGACTCTGGCAAAAAAAGTGGATTAGCCTATGGGCCTGTACAAGCTCTTGATCCAGCTCTGTTTTTCGCATATCATTCTCTTTTTCATTGCAAAGGATTTCTCTTCCTTTCTAAATAGACTAAATCAAAACCTGAAAGAGAGGAATGATCTTAAAGAAAGTGAGCCCTCCTCTATTCCCTGAAAGCAAGATTTAGTAAAACCAAAAAAAGTTATGAAAGCAAACCAAGCCACTCCTAAAAATCTGTAAGGTTGAATGAATAAATAATATTTATATTGATTTGGCCAGAGTCTATGTCAGTGCCTCTAAATTGTCAAAAGCCACTTTATAAATTCTCTGTTGAACTTCCCTCTCGCCCTCAGAAGAAGGGCTCCTTCACTAATACCAAATTCACGGTATTCCTGCTACAGTCATTCCTCCTTTTCCTTCTGTTACTATCCTGTAAAGGCTAACATCAACAAGGTAAAACTGAGAAAGAGGATTCACATCTATAAATTTAATTTAGGAGTGGTTAGTCTCCCAGGCATGATCATTTCCTAACACAGATTTCTTACATTTTACCTAAGCTTCAATTAACCGGAGTTTCTTCTTCTGGTGCACCTGGAAAATGCATTCTGATATATTTACTGCATAAGTAACTTCATCACTGATGCTGGCTCCTCTCGGACCACACCTGTTAGTGTTAGTAGGAGTACCACAGCTGCAATTTATTGCTGGTACAAATGAGTGAGCCCACAGATTTACTCCCAGGAGGAGTATTTGTTTCCCTACTGTTGCCTTTGGAGATGGCAAAGGTTGGTATGGGATATTTCCTTAAACCTTCCAATCTGACCCTGCAAAGTCATATTTGAAGTGGGGATAACTTTTCTGTTCCAGCTGGATAAGATACCACAGTTGTTAGACCAGCAATTCAGAGATTTCAGGTCACCATGAAGAAGAACATAAGACAAACCTCATTAAGGCCTTAGTGCCGCCTTCTGAAATGCTGATACCTCAGAAATCAAAGACCCTACCAGGATATGGTCTCGTGGTTTCAAAGCAGTAGGATTTCCAGTTTGAAAAGCCCCTATTTGTCCTCAATCAAGTGCTGCGTGTGTTTATTTTGTCCCTGCAGTGACGCAAGCCCTTCTGTATTTGCCAGAGTCTAATGTCAACTCTGGCTTCCATTAGCTATGGAAAGGTTGCTATCACTAATCCTACTAATAACAGCAACTTGCCAGGCCTCAGTTGCTTAATGGACTCGCAAAATGCACACAGCTAGTGATTTCCTTCATTTGCTGTCAAAACTGAGGTCAAAAATAATCTCAGGAGACCCCAAACTCGACCTTTTCAAAATTTTATGCTTGTCAAGTTTTACTGCAGATGAATTATCAATGCAAGCAGTGGGAGAGCAATGGCTCGATGTGTTCAATGCCTCGCAGTGATTCAGATAAAGGGATGTTTGCACGTCAGCACAAATCAGAATCAGAAAAGAGGGTGATCCGTCAGCGGTGCTTACAACAGACGTGCCACCTCCTGTCCAAAACGGACCTATTATCATTAGCATTTCCCTGAATTCATTCTTCACTTTCCGTGTGCAAGACCAGTGAGGGACACAGTAAAGTAATGCCATCCGTATTGCCTCCCACTCTTCTACAATTAGCTTTGCTTTTAAAAGACTCTTACAGGCTCTATTCATTGTGGGAAAGAATTGAGGATTGTGCAGGAAACCTATTTCCCCTCAGGGAAGGAGTGGGCCATAATTTCATTCCTTAACATTATAAATTATGGTGGTTTTTTTCTTTTATTTTTTTTCTTGTTTGAAAGGTTAGAAAATGCTGTGGAGATTAATAACATCACTGTTATTAATTATAACCCACCAAAATACATATTTCTACAATAAGGAGGGAGTATTCTCAGTGGGAGATTGTTCTGCTGGAGAAGAGAAATTACTTAGGAAATAGCCATGCCTGGGTCAACTGACAGAAAGCAATTAGAGCTTTTCCCCAGCCTGTAGGAAACAGGCAATAGTATAATTGACTCATTGTACTTTTTGAAATAAACCAGTAAGATAATGCACAGAAAACATAACTGTGATTACTTGTGTCAAACTAGAGTCAAATCCTGGGAAACAAAATGATAGCAAAGAAATACAGCATGACTGAGGGAGCTATGAAGACCCTGACATCAGTAGCAGATTAGGCAGCTAGACTGACAGACCACTCATAAATAATAATGCAAATGTACTTACCATAGCAAGTGAAAATATTTCACTTTTTGATCCTACACTCAGGTGGTACATATTTTTTTTCCTCTGGGCATGTACATGCCCGAGGGAAGCGACAAATATATTTTATAAACAGTCTACACACATGGTCCCTGTGATACAATCGCACCAGCAGTAGAAATAGAATATAATTTCCAAAAAAAGTTACATTCTGGATCTAAAAAAAAGCTCATAGATTCCTACAGGGAGAGGCTATAGGGTGCTGAGAGTCTTTTTAGAGTTCTCAGACAGTCTGGAGTCTATAAAGAGTATTTTCAGTGTATATTCATAGAGCTAGCAAAATAGTGAATGCAAACTGAGGCCTTATGCCATCAGGTTTTGTTGGCAGGCCAGTGGCACCTGCCCTGGAAAGTCAGAAGGTGAGTACAAGATTTAATCCAGAAAACGTGGCAGTCAAACCAGAACTCCTTTCCTTACTAAGACCGTTTTATGCCCATGCTCAGCCAGAAAGAAAAAATTGAGGAAAAACTAAAGGAAGCAAACACAAGTATGACTCAATTTTCAGCCACTGCAGTTTCATCTCAGTGTATCCTTTGTGGTTTGTGGCATTTAATTATCTTTCTAGGGCTTCGATGGCCATTTTTTAAATAATAGTGCAATTAAATTAAAATGTATAGTTCTACTGACTGATCTATGTTTCTTCTGTACTTTATATTTCCTGCAAAGTTTTCAGGTCACAATAAAAATGCATTTTCTGTCACTAGTGGAAATAAGTGACATTAAATATTGTCTGGAACAGGAGACCAGTGATTTTCAATTAACATTAAATAGGAAACTGTTTAATATCAATTGTTATTAAATGGGCAAATTAGCATTAAATTAAAGCTAATAGCGTAGGCAAAGTTTTCCATTAAGCAAGCCAATATTAAGTGTATTCAATCTTTTACGGTATCCACTACTCCATTTCCTCAGCTGAAAGATGTTCCTTGAAAAATAGGCATTTATCAGCTACCAACTTCATCTGATCTCTATTCTAAAAATTCAGTGGATAAGGCATCCTTGCAAATTTTGCTGTGCATTAATTCTATGGCTCTTGCCAGCTAATTGTCCTGGTTTTGAACTTCTACTTTGAGCTTCATCTCACATGTACCATTAACTATTTTTTGCTGTTCCACAGGATGAAATCATCATGTTTGATGCTTCTCCAGTTTAGATGAGGGCCAACTGCTGATATGAATAAAACAGTACTGCATAGGGAAGAAACAAATGCAGGAAAATGCTTGATATTTTTTTAAAATTCTCAGAACATAGTCTTCATTACAGGAGCTGGTAGCTTCTAAGATTCAGGAATCATTTTTAAAAACGAGCAGTGAGTGAATCAAAAAAAGGGTACTGTCAGGATATTTATTTACTTTCTACTGGCTGAATAATAAATGTTGAATTGCAGGGTGGGAGGATACATGCTATGAGTTTTACTGAAACAGAAAACCTAGGAGGAATATATGTGCTGGACCATATCTGAAACCTACACGTTTGGAAAGACATGAGAGAGTACCAGACAAGTCTGTACCTCTGAGATTCTGAAGCTCCTCTGAAAACTTGTTTGTTGAGTATGTTAGGATAGAGCTTGAAATCTGAATTATTCATAACCAAAGAAGCCATGGATTTTTCTTAGTCACTAGATGGGCCTGAAGCCATAGAGTGAACAAGACCTCTTGGAACTCTGACTCCCATCTCCTGTTGTCACAGAGATCATGTTCTTAAACTCCTTTAACAACTTTATCAAATTAACTTGAAAGTTAGCATGGCAGTTTCAGAAAAGAAGCAGCTGTTTCTAGCTTCTTGAGTTAGGAATTCAAATATCTTCCCGGAAGGGAACCAGAGACGTTGGTGGTGTATTAACAAAATCAAAGTATAAATATACATACATTTTAAAAGAAACTTTTCCTTTTTCTCACCTAAAGATGGGGTGTTCCACAGACTAAAATGTATTTCTCAGTGAGTTTCTGAAAGGCTCAGCCTCAACGTTCTCACATAGATGAGCTGGTTTACTTGCAATAAGAAGCAACTCTTGCCATTTAAATGTATAAACATTTAGTCTTGCTGAATTGTCTCAGGAGAGAAAACAGAACAGCATTATAGAGGAATTTTGTGCAAAACAACTTGTCCTGCGTTTGTGAAGTGGCAGCATGTTAGAAAACTGGTGCGACAGTTTGATGGGTTTCTATGGAAACTGCTAGACTTGAATGCATGGGTGCACAAGCAAGCTTGCCAGGTGCCCGCTATTGGTTCAGAGGAAGGAAAAATTACATTTCCATGACAGCCATAGATTAGCTGAGCAAGTCTCTTTCCAAAGTGATGTACTTGCAAAAATAGATAAGCGCCAACCAGACTAAAATTTGTTTGTGCTTTATACAGCAAACTGCGTAATTTGATCTCCCCTTGAAAACGGCCAGATTGCAGTTTCTGCCCATTGAGTGTTTCACCGAGGAGACTATGGTCTTCTGCTGCAAAGTAATTTTATGGGAAAAAAATTAATAACCCAGCAGGTAGCATGAAGAAACCAAAATTGGAATGGAAGAATTATTCCCTCAAAGAGAACCACACAGGCATTTTTGACACCAGTGAGATATGTAATAGAATAAACCACAAATAGGGCTTATTTGATAATCCTTTACATTCACTACACTTGTCTGCTGGGCTGTTTCTAAAATTCTGAACATAACTAGGCCGTCAGCTACTGCAAATCACTACTGCTTTGATGAAATGAGTGTAATACTGAAAGCTTCTTTAAACTGGAGATATAACAGAATATTCTTCAATGGGCAGATATAGATTAGGACCAGAGGACAGGCTGAATTGTACCTGGTGTCTCCTCTGTGCTTTCTAATTGTGAGTCTGCCGTCTTTTTTATTTACTCTCTGAGCAAAACTTTTGACTAAGCAATGCAAATGGAATGTCACTGTCACACCATGTGAGAAAGGTGATGAACAGTTCAGGAGACAATGGCAAGGAGGCTTAGACCTCTGAAAAATTATGTAGGAATATACTTTGGGACCCATAAGGTAAGAAGCCTTTCAGATGACTCTTTAAAAAGATTAGTGGTATCTGAACAAAATCTCACAGAAATCAATTCACCAGTTTCAGCTGACAAGGAATCTGGTTTTATATACATGGCAATACTCAGGAAGGAGAAAAATGGGCTGTATAGAAAGCGTGTAAGAGGAATTATAGAGATCCTGAAGCATCTGGCCTAACTCCAAAGAACACAGTGCAAGGGTAAAAATTCAGATGTTTTGCTGTTTTGCCTAGATCCACGTGTTTCTTGCACAGTTGGAAGTGAAAAACTTGCCAGTACAAAAGATTCTTCTAGTACTCAGAGTTTCTGAGAAAACCAACTTTTCAACAGACTGCCTTCAGGTATTGTGCTCTGGGAAACAGCTCTTGTGTGTCCACGCACGTGGAGAATGTAATTATATCCCTGGAGCTTGCTTCTCTGAAGGGAGTCTACACACCCAGGGCATTTACAAAAGGCAACAAAGGCAACTCTGTAACTGACTGAGCCCAAATAAACCTTACAGCTGCTTAGGCTTATTCCCACACAAGCCAGAACAGCCTAGTAAATCACCAAGATGTCGATCAAGGCATCACCGAACAAAAGATAAGGACTTTTATGAATGGACCCTCTGAGCTCTGTCATTGCCCAAAGGGCTACTCTTACACAGCTGTTAGATAACGAGATCAGATTTTGGATCACTATAACTATCAATTAAAGCCTCACCTGTAACAAGCCCAACAATCTGGAACAATTTTTTTAATGGATCATTAGGCGTATGCATAAAATGGCTTTGTATCCTCCTCAACTTCAGTGAAGACTATTCTTCAGTCACTTAGATTATTCATTACACTCAAATTTAGATGTCTGATGTACTACCTGTATGGATTTACCTGTGGTTCAGATGTCTGAACTCCCAGCATAGTCACTGGAGGTCTAGGGCTTGTCCATTTGTCCACACACTGCTGTTTCAGTTATCTCATGGTATCTTTCCCGACTTTCACTTATGTGCTGAAGAGCACAGGGTTCCTTTGCGTCTTGTGTCATACTTGCCAGTGCAAAGATGATACTTCAAGTACCTGAAAAGAATTTCTCTTGGTTAGATATTTATAAAAAAGCTAAATAAAACACCAGTTCTCCTCTGATTAGGATGTGTACTCATGCGTCCAATTCGCACTAAGATCTCTCTTTCATATTCTCTGCGCCGGTGTCTACAATCTAGAGCTGAATATCGTCCTCACTTCCAGCCTCTCTTTCTAAACCATGCATAATTGCTTATGTGTCTTTATCCTTGGCCACACACTGAATGGTATCTCCAGCATCAAGTATTCATGTCAGTAATAAGTAACTGTTTTCAAAAATTGTATTTCACACAGCAGTCTCCTTCTTAATTTTATATGCATATGGTTTTATACTAATTCAATGATATCTGTGTAAAAAAAACAGGAACACCAGAGAGATTAGCAGCAATACTCAATGGAAGCCTCTGCCCAAACATTTCTTTTAAATCCTTACTTTCTGTTTAAAGCACAATTTCTTTTCAAAACCCATGGGTCTTTCATAAAGAAGTGTGTAACTGCCTCCACTTTAAAGGTTGATCTAAGCCTTTCTGAAGGGCTTTGCCAGCTAGGAGTCCTTCAGAGGGGCAGCTGCTGAGACACACTACTCCTGTTGCCAATGGACCACTTGTGTTCTAGGAGTAGAGGAGGCATGGATGAGTGTTATCACCACACAGAGGGCAGCTGGCAGAGGTACAAAGCAGCCTGTGAGCCCCATACATTGTCCAGTGGGCTGAAAACAGGACAATGTAACAGCTTCAGAAAAGGCACCAGTAAGTGTTTGGTACACAAGTCCATTATAGTCCTACTTTTCCATTCTTTCGTTTGACTAAATCACAGCTTCAGGACAAAATGATGTGACAAAAAGAACCTTGTACAAATGTATTTAGTATAATGGCTGAATGAGCTGACTCTAGGAGAATCTCGCATGTTCCAGTAATTTTTTCTTTCTGGCTTTTCTTGACACTAATTCTGTCTCTGGCTTCCTATAATACATAAATGATATGGAAATTAAAGCGTGAGTGAAGATCAAACAAAAAGTCACAGTACGTGAACACTGTAATTCTTACTTTCCTGGATGAAGTAATTTGTATTGCAATAACGCAAATTCAGTTACCCTAAACAAATGTCAATGTTGGAAACTAAAGACACAATATTGGACAACAAGATGCTGGCTAAAGGATTTGCAGGACATTTTTCAGTTAATAAGACATATAAATTTTCCATATTTAGAAGACAAAGTTTAAATCAGGAAGTCTCAAAGTGCGATATTTTTTGGAAGGAAGCAAATATACAAGCTGTCAGCAACACCCCATAACTTCCCTTTTGATTACATGCATGTAATGTTTACTATAATTCTTACCTCTCTACTGATAAGAAGACTTTGCCAAGTAGAAGATTCACTAACTTACCTGCTCTTAGCTGCAAATGACATCCTGCAACCCTTTCAAACCTATCAGAAACCAGCGCTCACATAATGAGGTTTGAACATAGCAAAGGCCTGTTCTACACCGGGTATAACCACTCTCTCTGTGTGATAAGAGAATCATACAAGTATGTGAAAAGAAAAACTATGAAAACAAGTAGAGAAACACAAAACAATTCTGGAAAAGTACATTGAGCTGGGCAGTGGGCATCTGAGTTTCAAGATGTTTAAACTCACATAGCATGCATTCTTACAAATACGCGTATTATCCAAATACTGCAGTCAAATGAGAATGTCTCAATATATAATGCCATTCCCTCATGTTTTGTACAGGGTTACTCAAAAAAGAGCCTTAGAAAAGGTTTCCACAGGCCTGGAACCCACTTTGAATTTAGGCTCTATATTTTCACTCATACTGAAACGAGATACTGTGAAAAAATAACTTTGGCCATGTGACAGCAAATTAATGAGTCCTATGAATAATGCATCGAACAGAGTGATAACATTCTTGTCTTTAGTGTAACAAGACAGGAATCTGGTGAAGAGCTAAAGCATGTCCTGGACTACTTGCAAGCTCTCTTTATTTTTAAAACGTTCCTCAGCTGTTTTGCCTGTATTTTGCAAGGAACAGCAAACACTCCCAGCTGAAACAGTTATCACTTCTGCAGATGTTGGGGGATTTTCCTTCTGGGGAGAACTGGACTCATAAGGTAGGAGCAGCTTGTATTTTCATGGAAGTTTCACTTGGAATGCAGATATGCTATTTTGTGAACCGGTAACCTGAATAAAGGACACAGATGCGCTCAATGTAAGACGTACATTCAGTTTGTCTGACCTAATTCTTCAGAGTCAGCCACAGCTGAGGTACCTCAGGAACAGAACAACCACCACACCAGGAGCCAGCTAAGGACTTGCAAATCCTCTGATTCATTAGATAATTATGCACATACTTTTGGAGTTTAACCGAGCAACAAATAGATGTAAAAGTTTAAAGCAAAGTCTATACTTACATATTGGCATGTCCTACAACTCTTCCAGAACTGGGGCACAAGCCAGTAAGAAAATTTGCCCTCACCAGGGAGTCATGTACTCTGGTGCAGCTTTATAACATGTGTAGCGCGAGTTGGGAAAATAGATTTCCCACTGTACGTGAAGACACGGTTCACTTCTCAGTAACACCTCATAACTGTAGGCTGTTCAATTAAAGTTGACTGCAACAGGATTCTTTTTGGTTGGCTCACTGCATCACTCAAATTCATACAAGCATTGGAGTGTGGGCTGGAAGAAATCTCTGAATGCCTCTGGTCCTGTCCCCCATATGAGGCAGGGCCGCTGCCAGCACTAGATCAGATCAGCTGTTGCCTTGCCTGGCTGAGTCTCAAGAACTTCCAAGGACAGAGAGTCCCTGACCACTCCGGGTAACCTGTTCCTGTGCTGCACCAGCCTCACAGTGAAGAAGATTTTCCTAATGTTCAACCTGAACCCGCCAAGCTGCAACGTGTGACTTTCGTCCCTTTTTATACCGATTGCCACTGTTAAGAGTCTCAGGCAAGTTTCTTCGGATTGGAACTTTGCTGTTTAGCATGTTAAGCATTCCCCCAGTTTAGCATCTTCTGTGAATTTGCTAAGGGTATGTTCTGTCCCCAAAGTTGAGCAATTAATGTTAATACAAGCTACAGGAATTAGTACTGATTAGATGTTATTCTGTGGTGCTCCCATAGCTCATGTGAGAAAAATGAAACATCCCAATCAGGATTTCTAGTTCTCAAGAAACATCCAAGTATGGAATGCCAGAGTCCGCAAAGCAGAAACATCTGCTGAAGAGTTCTTGCTTGTTGCAGCATATGTATTTGGGATGAGTGCAAAATGAAGACAGAAAAAGACATGCTCAAAAAGAGTTAGTGACAGCAGAACACATAAACTGGCTAAGAAAATGTGAATGAGAATCAGCACGGTGGACAATATTTGCCATTTTCATTTTGTCTATAGCAATCATATTTATCTCCTCAGTGCACAACATATGTTTTGGTACTTCAGAAGTAGAAATTGAAAGAAAAAGTTTCCAGCATCTACTATTTTAGCCATAAGTTTCTACATACTGATGTAAGGAATCAGTTTTTCTCTACCAGGAGAATATTTCTGCAGGTGAGTGATAGCTGATGATATCCTGTTGGAGAAAGTGTAGATTTCTAGGGACCAGGCTCAATCTGCACTCAGATGAAAAAGCACACTACCTATTGTTTTCTTAGAGCAGTTTTCCTGATTCGTTCATCTTTTCTTCACTAGAAAAGGTATCAAGTAGGCTATTTTCACTTAGCACAGGGGATTGCATTTCATTAGGTTAGAAGATATCTCCATTTTGCTTGACCCTAACCTTTCACATATTTTTCCTGAGGACAAGAAAGCTTCCGTGTGCAGTATCACATCATATCTTTGTTGCAGTTTGGTCACAGCAAGGGAAAGGAATATTTGAGATCCACAGGAGGGCGGTTCCTTTTGACAGAACTGAAAACTTACATGTCTACAGAAACAAACTCATATATTTTTTCTCCTGAAAGAGAAAATAGGTCCCTCAAGCCTGAATGAGAATTTGGTGAGTGACCAGGATTTTTTTTTCAGGGAACATGTTGATCCTAACAGAGAAAACCTCTTCTGTGCTAAAGTTCATCAGAAGATACACTCACATGGCTTTACCTCTAAGAGGCTCCCATGCATCCTTTAACAACCCCTATGACTTGAAAATCAGTTTTCTTCACATTACATGTTAGCATGTATCTCTGCAGGACCGCTGAGGAAGGACTGTCTGTTCCTCTGGTGACACAACACTGGATGTCTCCCTGGGTCCATCAACATCCACTCTACACTTGCATGCTCAGAGCACTGACATAATCAGCCCTTCTTGCACTATAAACCATTAATCCGCAGAAGTGGAATAGCTACAGCCCTTGAGATTGTTTCTCTATTCAAAAATCTATTTGAATAGAGAAATCTATGCGTGCAGAAGAAAAGTTCACTCTCTGCTATTAATCAAGCTGATTTAGGCTCACACGTAATAGTGTTAGAAATCACCTGACAATAACTTGCAGGAAAAAGAATTTTTTGGTTGTTTTTTTTTTTTACTTAGAAGTGGTTTAGTTGCTTACTGGAGACAAACCTGAAATACCTTTTGTGAAACATCTCCACTCAAGCTATTTTAAAAGGCTCAGTGAGCACCTGGAGAGAGAAGAAGCACAAAGAGATCACAGTAATTTAGCCTCTTATGTTGAAATTTGGCCTTTAATAAAAAGCATTGACTACCCTTGATGCCTACACATTCTCCATCAGAAACAGAACTGCAAAAACATTTTGGCACAAGGAGCAAACCCGGCAAGAAGTATCTCTCCTCAGGATGATGTTTTTTCTTGAAATTCTGAGTCAGGGAGAACCTGAGAAATTCTCCTTCGACACCAGGAATGCACCGATATTTACTTTCCCCACACATGGTATCTTCGCTCATTTTTCCTCCTCTCATCCCACAGTGTGGTGCTAAGCTGTGCAATCCTTCCTTGTAGTGAAGAGCATTTACTCAGGTGAGAATTACACACCAAAAGTAGCTGTAGCAAAGGGATGGTTTAAATTTGTTTTCGCTCTAGGCTCAGCTGGAAGAGCAGGGCACCTTGTGGACTCCGACTGAAGTGCATGGGGAAGTCACCTACCTCCTCTAGGCTTGTGCCTTGCTAGCTGCTGTCAGAGCAGGCTTTGTGTGTTTGATTTGGCCTTTGCCATCAATTTGTACAAATTTTTCCTGAGCTAAGTCTATATAATACATTAACTCACAGGTCCATTTCCTTGCAGGTGTGTGCTCAGCAGAGATTGGTCTATAAAAGCTGCCATCAGCTATTGTCAAATCAGAAATGAGAAATGTTATTAGTGAGAATTGTGGTTCTTTTTTCAACTAGCTATGAATCAATGCTCTATTGCTTGTTTATTGAGTTAGAGAATATTGGCAAAATGATACCATTATGCCCAAGGAATGTTCTTTCTTCCTTTTTTTTTTTTAGTATAATGACACTGCATGCACTGTCATTTTGTAACCTCACTTCCTCTGGATTAAGACAACCTGCACTGTGGGGCATCTCACAGTTTAAGAACTAAAGTGATGAGAGTGTCTCAATACAACAGCCAGGAAGAAGGGAGCAAGAAGCCATGAATTGCCCAGAGCTATTTGCTCTAGTGTGCTCCTCCTTGGTATTCCCATCCTCACATTATCGGATGCCCCCTAAGGCCTCCTGAAAGAATTAGTAATGGAAAGAAAGGAAAGGCTTTCTGAAGAGTCTGAAACTGTGTCCTTTCTGGCACATGCAGCCTGCCAGAGCTAGATGGCTTCCAGGAGAAATGTCGCCTGCTCTGAGAAGCTGCTGGAAGAACTGTTTCTTCCACAATTTCTGTCCTGCCATCAGCAGCTCGAGGAGCTCTGAGCTCCTGGCAAAAGAAAACCAGAGCTCAGGAGCTGGGAACGAGCTTAGAGAATGTAGAAGAAAGGGAAGGTAGTGCTCATCTGGACACTAACTGGGGGAGAAGAAACTGTAGCTGATGAAGAGCTGTAACAAATTCCCCTGGTGGCTGCTAATCCAGTTCATGAAGGCTGGTTAAATGTTTGCCAGAAAACTGCAAAAAAATCTCTGGAGCAAGATGGCTCCTGAGTGATTTCCTGCTCCCAAGTGAATCTGCTATAACTTAAGAGAAAGAGGAATTCCTATAGCAGCTTCTGTTTAAGAAATAGAGCTTGACAGCTTCAGAAGAGAAGCTTGGCTCCTATCTGCCATCTAGAAAGGTAACAACTGAGAAAAAAGATAAAAGAAGAGACATTTTTTCCAGTTGTAAACTCAATTGCTGATCCAGATAGTGGCAGAAGAAAGTCCCAGTATAATCACAGTGCATTTGTATCCCTGGGTATTCTGATGATTAAATGCTACTTATTACTTGCTTCCTTTGGCAAAATAAAAGGTGTCACAACCAAAGAGGCAAATAAGCTGAAATTTTGCTGTTACAAAAGCAGATTGCTTTCTGCAGATCTCTCTTTTCATCACATCTCCACTCCCTGCCTTGGTTGCATAGCCTATAAAACACTATCTTTCATCCTAAATATGCCAGCAGTTGAAATTGCACCTGGCAGGGAGCTGGAGACCTGCACAAGAGAGTAACAAATCAGGAATGTCTCTCCAAATCTCTTCAGTTAAGAATTGTCTAAACTGCATGAAAGGGTAAAAGTAAGAAGGCATTGTCCTGATCTAGTGCTGTCCTGATGCGATGAATGTCTGAATGACACCACCGGTGTAAAGAGGTCCCGTTCTGCTGCTGAACATTGATCGACAAAACTTTCCAGCTACCAGGGGTTTGCATCTTGCATGGCAAAAAAGAGAAGCTCCCTTTCCTTCACTAACCCTGCAATGAGAGTTTTTAGACTCGGCAAAATATTTTTATCTTAGGAGCAGAGCAGTCTCTTGTAGCGCCTGTTTACCAGGAAGATCCAGGCAGACGATGCAGAGGAGCAGGCCAACTGGAGCCATGGTATTAATAGCTGTGAAGAAAAGAACATTATCATGTCTAATACAGTTATGGACAGATGGCCTGCTTGTAGCACAGCAATCCTTCAATCCAGTTTCAGTCGGTAAAATAAGTCCGCTGCCTCAAAATAAAGCACACCAAATAATGACTCAAGGGCCTCCTGCTTCCTTTCCAGGGGCAAGTCTCACTACAGAAACAAGTTTTCACTTTTTTGGCTGTTTAAATCAGCAGCTTTTCTTACATTGAAGTATACAACTTACCACCATATTTTTCTATGCCTGCACTGCTTTCCTGTTGAATATGACTCCCTCTGCTCCATTTTATCTGCCTGCCCTCTCTGAATTGCAAGGTGTCTGTGAGAGCCCCTGCAGAATGCAGCAGCTTCCAGCAAAGCCCTTACAGGAACAATTCCCCTGGTCCCTCCCATCATCATTCCCCCAGCATCTGTGAAATCTCAGCAGTTAGGACTTGTCAGGCTGCACTAGAGCTTTGCATAGCTCAGTTTGAAAGAAGCCAGACAAGGTTAAAAAAAAAGGGAAATTTTTACCAGGTACTCTCTTTTTTGACAAGTTGACGGTTTTATATGGGAAAGATAAGAACACAATGATTTTTTTTTTTAAATTTTTTTTTAAATAAAAAGGAAGCAATAATTAGAGAGAACGTATGGGGGGAGGTAATCACGTGGTAGTTGAGAGGCAGTGAATCACTGCTGGCATGTGTCATGCCAGCATCTTTGGACTGCGCTAAAATGCCTTGTATTAAAAAGCCCTGTGTACCCCTAAGTTGCTTGGTGATGGGCTGGGCACACTGGCCATTCTCAGACAGGGCTGAAGGCAGCTTGAATGTTTTTGGACTGCTTTTAAATCTCATTGGCTTCCTAGCAAGTGCATTCACACTGTACAGTTTTAAATATGACCTTGGAAGGGCAAAATGTAAGGCACACTATGGCAGGGTGCCCTCCCAAACTGTCACAGCTCCAAGTTCCTCCATGCATTCAAATCCAACAACCCAGATCCTGAATTCCCTGCCTTCCCTGCTCCATCTCTACATTGATTAATAATAGCAGAAGCTTCTGTGCTGTCTTCTCTTTTATTACTCACACAGACTTGTATTTAGATTGTTGCTAATAGCTGTGGCTGCTGTTTCCCCAGCATCTTATAAATCTTTGCAGCATCCAAAACTCACAATGTCCATTCTACCCCTACTGCCAAATCCGTTTATCACTGCTTTTTTTGGCTGATACTGCACTGTAATTTAGTGACCTACTGTTTAGGGCATGCTTACACCTGTATGGACTATAACATCTCTCAGGTAACCTCTATACATGTAGTTCAGGTACCAGCAACAGCCTCGCTATTATAAACAGAGTAAATTAATCTATGCAATAGTGTAGCTGAAGAACTACATGATTCTTTGGCCAGTCTATAAGATATTATGATTAAAATTGTCTCAGATATCTATGCGATATTTTCAAAGTACAAAACAAATATAATCATAATTTACTGGGGAGCACCACACACATATTCCCTCCTTCCCATGTACCTTGTTTTGAAATAAAACAAAAATTCAGTACAATGTTAGAGCTGAAAAGCTAAAAACACTAAATCAGAAACAGAAGATACTTGTCCCTCAGCAAGCTGTGTCCATCTATAAAGAAAAATAAAGATTTCACTTAATGAAAAATGTATGAGACTGAACTCTGCACTAAAGTGGCTAATTTTCCTCTTTGCATCATTTCCCGTCTTGTTTTGGATTCATGGCTGAATTCACATTGGTGTGATGATTATAATTTCAATATCTTCATTTTGTGACTACCACTTCTTTAAATCCTCATCTGTGAAGCTGCACACAACTTCACCTTAGAAAGCTCCTCTGCTTAAAAGTGCAGCCCTTGCCCGCTGCCACTCACAGCAGCCACACGGCAGAGTGACTGCAGCGGGGATGGAAAGCAATGGCCACACAATAGGGATCAGCCCAGCCCTGTCAAGCTGCCATGCTCAGCTAGGTTGCTGCTAACAGGGCTCTGAAAGGGCTGGCTGGAGCTGTGGCTGTTCTGTCACCTGATAAAGCAAGTGGATGTGCTGCATGTCCTTGTAGTCTGTGATGCTGGATTTCCCATCTTTCATGATTCAATCAGTTTTTTGTTGTAGAGAATAGGGGCTGGAGAACAGGAGGGAAGAGCCTTGATAAAAAGCTCTTTCATTCTTCCCTTCTTTGGACAGTCTGGTTTGGTTTATTTTATCTTGACTGTAGGAAAGGATAAAATATCCTGCTTTAGGTCTTGTGTAAACATTATTAGCAGAAAAGGTTTTGTTTGCTCTCCCCTTCAAGACTGAAAGCTACAAGCTATTAAAATCAGCTGTCAATTTTAGAAATGCTCTTGACTGTTCATTTTAGATACAGCTGTACCTAACAGTTGTCACTATTCAAAAAGCCAGGCACCAACAACAGCCTGGCCAAAGAAGTGTACAAGAGTAACACTAAGCAGCAAATAAAATACTGCTGATGTAACAGCACCCACACCACCCTTTTTCTTCCCTCTTCTCTTCTTTGTTCCAGCTGGACCCAGGCTCATTTCTGTTCCCTCCCTGGTAGCACTGAGTATCCCTTCCTTCCTAAGAGATTCCCAGTTCCTCTCTCTGCTGGGAACTCTGAGCCTCACTTTTAATTGTCACTGTGTGCTCTTTCCCAGCAAGTGGGACACTGACCTGCTTTATGAACAGCATCTTTGCTTGACTATGGATGCTGCAACCTGTTTCTGCCCCCGTGTAAAAATTACATGAACAGAGAATTAGATACAGAATTAGAATTATTCCAGAATAATTCCACCGATATAATATTTCTGGAGCATCACTTTGATCCCAGAACATTTGCTATTTAACTAAAGCAGGTTTTTCTGGAGTCAGTTTGTGCAGATGTAGCAGGAACTGATCCTGGAACAGTTATTGCACAAATGCTTTTTCTTAGTAACTGTTCTTTCAGTCACACCACACTACCACGAAATAGAAAAAAAAAAAGAATAAAATTCACCACATGAGGGAACTATGGTCAGACCATTCCTAGGGGAAGTTGGATTAATGAAGAGGCCCTGCTCCAGCTTCTTTTTTCTTTGCTGCCCTTCAGAGAAAACTTCCAAATCAGAAAGTGTTTTCTGGATGGCTTTCACTGCCGTGCTTCCAGGCTAGTAACTGATTCTACCACCTCATTAGCTAATCCATTCCCAAATTAAATATGGACTGGATTCAACAGGCGCATATATAGGAAGAGGTAAAGTAGATGAGTGTAATGGAAGCGTAATTGGTTTTAATGTGATGTAATGTCAGTAAATGCTCTGCATTAATTAGTGTCCCAGGGCAATCTGTCTGGTCTCCAATCTAACTGCTCGTAGACTATGTAGCTTAGGGAGAAATATATACAGAGAAAGCTTTTTCATTATTCCCCTGGTAGAAATGTCAGAATCAAATGACACTGGGATGGAAAAAGGACACTGAATAAAGCAAAATGCCCATGATGGTAGTGGGGCTTTTTAACATGGTCCATAAGGTAGATTTGCCCTCACTTGCCTAAGGTTTTATCAGCCCAATACAATCACTTACAGCCCTGTTTTTCCTCCAACACTGCCTCAATCATCACTTGATTTTCCAGTAAAAATGGCAAGAGATAATACTGTGACAGAAGCAAAAATGGGATGTAAGTCACCCCACTACCTGATGGCCAGTACAGCAGGAAATTCCTGAAGGTGGCCAAGCAAAAGAGCTCAGCGACAAGTGCTGCCAGATTAGGGAGGACCAGAAGGGAAAAAAACAACCATGAAGTTGTCCCAGCTAAAAGTTGCCCTCAGCAGTGAACCTGCAAAGTGCTGTACCATGTGGCAGGGACCCTTTGGAAAATCAAAAAAAAGGTCTGGTGCCTGCAAAATGGGCACAGCCTGTCTGGCACCAAAACATCTTCTCTAGTCTAGCTAGTAAATGATCTTTTCTAGCCTTTTCCTTCTGTGGAGGAGATAATGGCTTTGCTGGGAGAACTGGTCAGCCCTTTGGCTTCCTGCTGAATGCCTGGGACGTCAAAGCAGACTGTCTTGGTGTCACTGTGTTTGCAGAAAGGACCCCATCTCAAACAGCAGAGAGAGCTAAAAGCTGGAAATGTGTTTTCAGAGCTACAGCAGTAAGAGGGGATAAATTCATGGCGTTCACTCTGTCTTGAAAATTGAATGACAAATGTAAGTGTAAAGAATGGGAGTAATGAAAAAGAATCACTAATGATGAATTCAAGACGGAAATAAGTGAAGACCAAATCATTTCATTATAAGCTAATGATGTGTCTTTTGATCGAGTTGACTTGCATCATAGCCCAACTGTATATTTTTAGCTATAACTGAAGAGAAAAGCTTCAAGTTATCACTAGTCCCCTGAATTGCCTCGATTTTTTTCATTTTCCTGGAAAGCTTATGTTCTCTTCTGCAAGGTATGGACACAGCAGTACAATTTTATTGTCTGCTCATGGGGTCACAGGACATACCAACCCATCAGCAGTGGCTGGTTTGCATTCAGTGTACACGCCAGAACCTTATAAACAGGTTCAAATTGCAACTATCCTACAGGAAAATAAAAATAGATAAGCATATTCCCTTGGCAGAAAGACAACCTTCCCATTTATGTTTCAGAGTATGAAAAATAATTATCTGTGCAGGGGTGTTCACCTGTTACTGAAATTTCCCAGTTTCAAATAAAGAATTTTGTAACTGTTGAAAATGAGGGCATGATGGTTCAATTCCTCTGATTTTCAGGCTTGTATGTAGCTCAGTGGAAATTTAGCCAAAAGCAAAAAGACATGGAGCCTCAGATAAAACCAAAAACTCTCATTAAATCAGGTCTAAAATGTCTTCCACTAATAGTGATTCAGATTATAAGTGGGTTCCTTCTGAATGCACAGATGCCCTTTTTCTGTTAGCTTTCTGGAAAGAACCCAGCAGTGTGGTTTGCTGACAAAAAAAAAAGTCAGAATAAATAGCACATCTATGTCAATTTTTGAATCTGAAAATGTTATAATTTCTGCCAGCATGGCAATTCTAATAGTTTCACAGACTCACTTAGGGACAGAGGCTTAGTTCATGCCATACTGCAAGTGTATAGCTGAAAAGCCACCAAGAAGTCACACATCAAATCCCTGCATGAAAATGCTCGCAATTTATTTCCAGTAATGAAGGCACCCATGTAGAACAGCATGTAGGAGCTTTTCAGGAACAATAGACTTATAGAAGAATGGGACCAAAAGAAAAAAAATGCGTGGGAATTATTTGCTCATTTAAAAAATATTAGTGAATATAGGATAAATATGACAGCTTAAAAGCACTAATATAGGACTGATACATGACATTTCAGGCTTTACTCAACCTGTGGCAGGGTTCCAGAGTAGAGAAGGGCAGAAGACATGAGAGGATGGCAGCAGCCCTTGCCTTGGCAGTCTGCAGGAGCAGGACACACTGCCAGGCTCCCTGGGAATGCCTCAGAGTGCTGGTCCCTCTGGGCTCTCTGCTCTCTTTGCTCTCCTTGAGCTCTGTTTCACTGTGCTCGCTGACACAACATTGCTGTTGCAGAGAAACAGAAGGAAATATTGTTTAATAAATGTTGCAGCATGAGACTCAATGTCTTGCAGTTAAACATTGAAAACATTACAAAAAACCACGAGGGCAAGCAACCAGGTAAGTGGTGAAGTCCAGCAAGCTCTGTGTGCTGCCCCTACATGGCCAGAAAATCTTGTGGTCTCATCTCTTTCTCTTTTGTTAGTTATTGCCCTGCAACACATTTGGTTTATCTGCTATTTTTTGCCTTGTTTTGCCTGTTGGGGCTGGTACTGCGGGGAAGTTTTAGAGATCAAGCATCATCCCAGCCTTACGAGTTGTCAGTACAGACAGTGACCAGTGGCATCAGGGAAAAGAATAAATTCAGGGCGAGGAAGGCAACCTCTTAACTCCTAACTAATGTGCACTGCCAATTTAACAGCTACATCTTGGAGATTTCTTAAATTACAGACAGCAACTTTGCATCTATCAGTTCAGAAAGTTTTGGGGTATTTTTCCTATTACTTTGCCCACTCATTCTTTGAACCTGTTTGGATTTTTAGCTATGATAACAACCTGAATAGAAACAGTTCCGCAACTTAAGCGTACACTGAGTTTTTAATAGATAACCCATAAAATGCACATATAAGCCATGTAAAAATATATTTAGATATAGGCTATATATTGAAATCTATATATGTATATTAAAAAAGTATGACTGACATAAACATTGTGTCAAACGGTCATCTCCAGTACATTCTCCACCTGGGACAGATAGAAAATGAACTCTGCAGGGCATCTTAACATAAACAGTGGATCAAGAAATAAAGCAGGCTGAAAACCTCAACTCTGTATCTCTTCACCATCCCACCTCATTTCTTTACAGCCCGCTCTTGGGGAGAAATGGAGATAAAAGCTGTTCCAGATGCTGCTTGTAAACATGATGCCTCTTGGAGAGCGTCCTGCCCCTCAGATGCTGCAGTTGGGTAAAGAATATCCAGGATTAGGTCAAACTCAGACATTTCCCAGAGGGCCAAGAGGGAAGATATCTATCTGAAGCAGGGCTCAGGGTTCTTCCAGACCAGCTTTTTTGAAAAGCAGCTACTACTAACTCTTCATTCAATATTTTTCCTTTCAGTTGCATAGAAAACAGAGTTGAGATTTCCTTCTAAATATTTCCAACATTTAAGCAATTAAAAAAGGAATATGGAAGGTTCTAATTAAAAGAATTCACACATAGAAAGCTAATGAGTGGAGAAAAGCCTTTAGCTCCATCCCATGACTGTTAAATATGTGTTTTGGAGCCAGCTCTTCTGATGAGGTGAAGATTAGAAAGCAAGTAGGTTGAAGAAGCATAATGTGCTTTGACAGAGAGCAGAGAGCCTGAGCAGAGGTCTCTCATCAGAGAGGTGAGCTGAAGTCCCCAGCTCCTGGCAAGATGTGAGCATGGCATGTTTACATCTTGCTGGGTGTTTACAGTGATGAATGATCCTAAGCAAGAGAGTTTATTTCAGCTTCTTATTCCAAGGCAAAACGTACCTGCAATCCATTCTCCTGCCCCTTTAAATCTCTTGATGCAGGGCTGTTAACTGTTTAGAGCAGTAGTCTGCCTGATTTTGTGAGTGCTGTCTTGCAAGCCTACCTGGCAGACTAGGAAAACAAACTTCTCCGACAAAGATGCCTTTCCTGGCAAGAGGCCAGGGTGTGCACTGCAAGCACTAGATACACTCAGGAAGAAAACTTACCCTGTCATCTCTCCAACTTGCCAGGCAAAACCTCCTCCAAACTATAAACAAATCTTAAAAGTTTAGTTTTCTTGTAGCTCATATTCCTTGTACACTTCACTGTGAACCTGTCACCTTTCTTATCCTGTGTTTATTCATAATTTCTCATTTTGTCCTTTCCGCACATAGCTCAAGCTGACTTTCTGGTGTAGATAGTGGTTATTCCTTTTTGTCACTGGGGTGGAATGACTGAAAATGAGCAATCACATCCATGAATTGTCCAACTCTGTTCCCACAGCATGGTTGTGGTTCAATGTCAAAGACTTTTTTGCAGATAGAAAGTTGTGACTTCTAGGAATGTCAGTTTAGTACTTCCTAAATTACATGCTGGTTGGCAATACAAAAATTCAGATTCTTATACACACAATTGTTTCTTTATCCATGGATATGTACAGAGTGTCTCTGCATGTATAAAGGCAGCTTCTTTTAGTTTACAATCATTCCCACTTGACCTATCACTATCTGCCTGTGTAAAAAGTCACCCTCTCATTTTTATAAACCTACTCTAAGTATTAAAAGTATGAGGCAAGTTCAGCACTCCAACCCTCTGCTCTAACTCATTGGATGTGGCATTTCCAGATTAAATGGTTGGATTTTATGATATAAAAGGTCTTTTCTAACCTCAGTGATTCTCTGGTTCTCTGTGCTTAATTCTGTTTTTTCCAAAGCTCTCCGACTTTGGCTGACCCTCTGGATCGATAGCACGGCCAGCCAGCTGCAGCCTCAGGCCTGCTCTCTTTGGCGTTCACACCTCCCATCTGGCACTGGCACAGAGAGCTAAATATGTGGTTTTGTCCTGGCAGAGGCTCCCACGCGCCAGGCATTTGGCTGAGAGCTCCTGTCAGTACAGCTGCTGATATGAGAGCAGGGGGAAGAGCATCGGGCTGGCGGCAGCTCACCCGCGTCAAACAGAGAGCAAGTGAGGAACTGGGGTGTGCAGTGAGGGGCCTGAGGGTTCTGTGATAATTGTGTTTAAGTTTATGTAGCCCCTTTCAACTGAAGAATTTAAAAGGGATTTTTCTGTCTGGATGAGCTTTTCACGGAGAAAAGCAGTTATGGTACCAGTTTGAGGTCTCTCAGGAGATGCTGATCGCCTTGTGAGATGAAGCCCTAAATCTGTCAGCAGGAAAAGCGAGATAAGGAGTGGTCCTGCAGCGCTATTCCCGAACCATCCCCATTCTCACTCCACGGCCCCTTCCTGTGCTTGCTTGTTTCCAGGAATTACCGGCCTGCTGTTGAGAAATGCGGCTTCGCCCTGGTTCCCAGCGCGGCCGTGAAAGAAGCGGGGGCATCCGCGTCCACCCGCGCATTCACGCGGGGACAGGAGCTTCCCCTCGCACCTGCTGCGTGCCACAAAGGGCCCGGAGCTCGGCAGGGGGCATGGGCTCGGCCTCCCTCCCTCCCTCCCTCAGCTGAGGCAAAGTGAACAAAAGCAGGGACTTTGTCTCCCCTCTCCTCAATACCAATGTCAGGGCCAAGGAGGAGGCAGTGAGCTCTCCACTGTCACCTCTCTCCCACTCTCTGGTCACTCTCAGCTGTGCTGAGTGGGCAGTCCTTCCATCTGGCAGGGCACTTTTGCCCTGGGACTTCAGATCACATCACTCATTGCTGCAATACATGGCTGTAGTCCACTTGCCTTTTACATATTTGGGTCCCTGTATTCAGAGCTGTTAAGACACTTCAGTTTTTAAATTCCTAATCACTTTTAAAGTGCTGGCCTCCAGTTCAGCAGCTTGGAACCTTATTGCAAGGGCAAACTACCAAGCAAAACTCCGGTCAGGCTCATACACTTCATTTCCCTAAGCTCCCTCAGCAAGGAAAGAGGCCCTTTCTGACATCTTTCAGATTTGCTAAATTAGCTCTCTAGTCTGAATCACCTTCTGAATGGACTTGTCATGCTCCATTGACTACAGAGGGAGCTTAAGGACAGCCTCCGAGATTAACCTCCGACCCCACACACAGGGGTGGTGGATGCTTAGCACTGACAAACTGCATGAAAGCCTCTGAATCAAAGGTGTTAACTGAGAGTGTATTACTAAACTACAGCATAAATCACAATAATGGCTGTTACATCGCTGTTGTAATTGCTGCTAATAACAACAGCAAGTAAAGCATATTTCTGGATTTAAGATTAGACTGTTTTTCATCTCCCTTGATGAAGTCTCTAGAGACCTGTAGCATAAATGCTTCAAAATAGGAAGGTGGCTGCTTTTTCCATCGCCTTTTCTTACTCTCTTGTACCAGTTTATTGTGACCCTTATGCAAAAGGTTGCAGGGCCCCCTGCACTGAATGAAAATGGACTGGTCTTTTTTGTTTGCATGTGAGCAGATAGAGCAGTAGCTTATTTAGGGAGCTTTCCTCATAAGACAGCAAGTAGCAGTTGTGATAACCCAGGCCCAGTTCAAATTCAGCTACTTACAAAACAGTCTTTATCTGAGGGAGTGTATGTTTTGTCTCTGAAACACTCAGTTATACAGAGGGTGCGATGGACCCCTGTCAGCAGAGGAGGACAACAGCAAAGAGAACAAACGCAGCATTTCATTCCCAGCTAAGGATAAGTGGAGACCTGGTCTTGCCACCCTCTTTTGGCACTGGGAAGTGTCCTGTTGAGTCAGTAGGACTACATGCACAGCACTCATATAAATTGTTACAGGACTGAGATATTACATATTTTAGGATCTTTGCGCATTGTAACATGAGTCTCAACACATTTTTCCATGCTGAAAATGGGCCAGTTCACATTTGGAATATATCCAAAATCAGGTCCTGAATTCAAAATAAGTATTTTTTAGAATATCTTGTCAGATATACTAAATATGTGTGTGTGTGTGTGTGTGTGTGTGTGTGTGTATATATGACCTATATATTTTTATATGTCAGATATACTTGGCTTACCTTGCAGCCAGTTCCAGCAACCACTCAGGCAAACCTGTATTTGGGACAGGATTCTTCAGTGCCCCAGTCTGTGTCCTTTCTTATATTTTTTTCTAATACACGTACCCAGTTTTCTGTTGTGTTGATCTTTACATCAGGGATTCTATTCCCACTTTTCAAAATCACTTCGCTCCAAAATTTCTTCCCGTATCTTCTAGTCCCACACAAGTTTAAAGACTATTTACAACAGTGACTCCATGTAATTGCAGACATCATGGACACATTTCTTCTCAGGTAATCACTTAAACCCTAAATTCTGGGTCAGCAGTGTGAGGCCTAAGCTCAAGCAGAAAGTGGAAGAGAGGAAGAAATCAAGCAAGCAAGGAAGAAATGAAAAGAAATGAGCGGGAAAACAACATTAGGGATAATACTGCCTTGTGTTACATCTCTTTGGCAACTACCTCCACCATAAATGCTTTGAGGAGAAATTGGAAGCTGGTTCACCCTTCCAGCTGGAGATTCCTATTGCATTGAGCACATCCCCAGGCAGCCACTTCATCAGACTGAGCCCCACTGTGCACCCTGGAGCAACACCCACTGCACTTGACCAAGGTTGAATATCTAGATCCCATGAGCATTTCTAGTGAATTGTAACGAATAATAAAAATTTAAAAATCAATGTAACAAAATCAATGCAATAAAAAAGCTTTCAGCCAGAAAATCCTCACATAATTACATAGGTGCAGAACTCCTTTATTAGGAACAGTAGGGTTTTTAAAATTGTATATTGGGGGAAAACAAATCTGTATCTCAAAATGCAACAGTATGTAAGTTAATTATCATTATGGAAAGATCTATGTTTTCCCCCCATTGCCAACATAAAACACTTTTCTCTTACTCTGCCTCCAGCACTTCCAGTAACAAATACCAGTAATAAAAACTCCTAAATAGCTCTTAATTAATTGAAAACGGGGTTTTTTTAAGACAGATTTTGTGTGTGTGTGTGTGTGTGGTTTGGTCTTGCAAGGCTTTATCTACCGAACAGAACAAAAAAATAGTTACTGACCTCTTCAGATCCAAGATTTCATCTTTCGCTCCTGTGGCAGAAATGGTGTAAAGCAGCAAATGAAAAGTGTTAACTAAGAAAGCAGAGACTGAACAAACACTAACAAAAAACATTTTTTGCTAATGGAGACAATAGTTTCAATGGTGATTGTGTAGCAACAAAGCCTTCTGTAACTCAGGGTACCCAGTAAGGATGGAGATTTTTTTCTGTAAAAGATACTCTCTGTGTGAATGCATATTTATATTTAATGTCAAATCTCATTTGACCACAAATGTAATAATCTTTCTTCAGAAATGCTCCCAGTGAAGACTTTATAAAATAATTGTGTTTTACTACAAGATTACAGGGTTTTTCCTCTTCCATTTGGGTTTCACAGGAGACAATTAGTACCAGCTAACTAAGAAAAACAGAGAGGATCTCATGTAGGTGACTTCCCTAATCACCATAAAAGATAATAATGGACAAAAACCTGGATTACTACTTTATGAGAAGGTTTCATCCTGAACATGAAGAGTTCATCTTGCAAATTCTCTGTTCTCAGTGAAAATCAGGTGTTCCTGCATCACCTACAAGGCAAGGGAGGAAGTGAGCGTGTCTGCGTCTGTGCAAGGGCGACTACCATGCATTTGAGTATTAATTACAAGTCTATCCTGTGCAGGCCAGAGGGATGATGAACTGCAAACAGTCTTTTAACTTCAGCTGTAGTAGTGCACCAGATGAACTCTGGGGTCTTAAAGATCTCAAAGCGGCTTTGTGCTGCTAGTAGATACTTGCCTGCAAACATCTCACCTCACACCTCTGGCAGTCCTCCTTCCATCCAGACCCACCTAATGAACCACCATTCCAAACAGTTTGGACCACAAAGTGGTAGCAGAACTTGGGTCTCTTCTGCATGAAGTCCTCTCCGTTCATGTACTCCATACATAACAAACAAAAACGAGCCCATGTAATGACAGAGATGGTCTTCTAAGACCCTGTTCCAGGAAAGCAATCCAGCCGAAAAGAATGGGTGTAAAAGCTCTGTGCCTGTTTATAGCTCAGTCAGCTCTGAGCACAGAGGGGGGAAGGACATGAGAAATCCAGAAATGTGTCTCCTGCATGATGGAGCTTAGGGAAGCTAAGCATGACTTGACACACTCCTCATGCAGCTCACATGTACTGACAGGATCAGATATGGAAGTACCAGAGCATCTTAAAACTCTCTCGCTACTCAGTAACCTAAAATTGTAACTAACTGCTAAGCAGCATATTAAAAAGGAATCAAAATTTTTCTTTTGTAATTAAACAATAGTGAGTACTTTGTCTCCTTTCCAAGGATAGGATTTAGGTTTCTGAGTCCATTAGTGGTTTGAAGAATGTGCTGTCAGTTTTCATACCTTACAATACTTAATTTTCTTCCAAGCAATTTCAGAAGCCTATATCAATCTCATCTTGTAAAAAATGTGATGCATCTCCCTCTTTTGACAGTGACTGATAGAATAGTTTCTATGGAGTAATTAATTAATTATTTCAAGATTTTAACTAATAGTTGGACACAAAAACAAAACCAGAAAAATTATTTGGAAAACAAAATAAATTTAGGAAAAAAGGACAATGAAGGAACTAAAAGAAAGGAGAAGAAATTGACATACAATGAGCATTACCTGAATTTCTGCATAATTCTATTTAGTTCATTAATGTAATGTAGCTTCTTTGTTCTACTCTTGAGTCTTAATCATCTCTCACCAAACACACGCACACACACACACACACATTAAAGTCACTGTTAAAGTAAAACAGCTGAGCATTTGACAGGGCTGGGAATAAGGGTTTACCGCTGCTTACCTGATCGTGTAATTTTTAAAAAATTCAAACTCTTCATCTGTAATCCATCATTGTGTCAATATCACACAGGTTGAAATAACTGAATACTGAAACAAGCTGCTTAAAAGAACTGAAAAGTGCCAGGAAACTGGGACAGACAGGCTTTAGTGTGCACAAACCAAAGAAATGTTTTCTGCTAGAATCACTTTCTGGCAGACTTCTTTCTACAGAGTAAAACTTTTTCTGAATTTACAAATCTGTTTGTGTGACAAGCAACACCCACAGCCAATGAAAATTAGTACAACAAAGAGACACCATTAAGTACTTAGAATTCATTTAAGAAACTCCAGAAACAGTTTCCACAACCAAATGAGGACACCATGTGTCTGTGTATTAGTTTATTTAATTTTTTATCGCCACTAAGAGCAAGTAAATTATGCTGATACAATTGGTAAACATATACATTCGCTAGAGCCCCCCACAATCCCACAGAGCTAAGGGAAACATTAAGGGATGTTACAGGATTAATGCTTTCATTCTACAATATGGATATATGGCTTTCATACAAGTTTTAAAAAATTGAAAAGGTAACACACTGCTAGCTTACAAAATCAATATACAAACTGGAAAAAAATAGGAAAAGGAACAGGAAAAGAAAGTAACCCATGAGAAGATATCATATAGCACTGGTTTAATAGATATATACAGAATTAGAAATCCACTGAACATGATATTCAGGCTTTTATTTGTTATTTTGACTTTCATTTCTCCTTTCAGTTTAACACTCAAACTACAAGTATTAAGGTGGTTTCTCTCTTACTTCTATTTTTCCATCTTATTTTACCCATTTTCCTCACTTTTTATTGGCAGAGAAAAAGACTTTTTCTGCCTGTGTTTGTATGTTCACACCTAACTGAAGCAGTTCGTCCACTTTGAAGCTTTGAACAAAGCCCTTGCACGTACTTGCTGTGACAGAAGAGAACATCACTGCGATACTAAGTCCTTTTGGCCATCTCATTGGCATGTGTTTTGCATTTCCCTTGGACACAGCTATCCTAAACTGAAGTGCTGGCAAGTGGGAAGAAATCTAGCTCTTCATCCTACTTGTGTATCCTCACTTAACTAACAACACAGGACAAAAAGCTCTTTCATTTCATCTACAGCTTGAAAACGTGGCAGCACTGGTTGTGATTGACATTTAGAGTTACACATGCACCTTTCTAGAGTTTTGCTCCCCCATATATGTATGTGTATATATATATATATATACATATATATATATATATATATATATATATGAAGTAGGTGTATGTGTGTATTTAGAGAGTTGCTGTGTCTGATGCTGACATCTGCATTAGGTGGATTCTAGCTCCAAGCTGCAGCCTGTCTCTGCTTCAGGCCACCTCAGCAACCACAACACAGACTACCACAGTCATTTCCTTCACCTGTAGAAGTCTAGATGAACTACATCATTGTAATATGGGGAGTGCAGTGGATGACCTAATGAGAAAAGTTAAATAATGTCTTGTTGCCAGGTAGATTAGAGTGAGGGAGTTCAAGTAACGAAATTAATTGAATGAAATTGGCTGTGGGTAAGACAGCCCTGCAGAGGCCACCCATTTTCCTAGCTTTCCATCACTGAATTCAGGGTTAAAGGTTTTGTACAGCCTCTAACCTTCAGTGACCTTCTGAAGTGGGAATACTTGTGAGCCTCTGTTTTATCTCATCAATAAATCCACTCACTGGACATGTTTTCAGTTTTGTTGCAGGTTTTGTTTGTTATCATGTTTTTCTTAAGAAAGGAGTCAAATCTGTAGGTACAGTTTTTTTCATACCCAACTCACTCAAAACCAAGTTATTCAAAGGCTAGGAGATACAGAGTTCTTTAGCCATCTGGGACTCCAAGACACTCCATATTTAAATGGCAAACTGCAGAAAGGGCTAAAGGATTGTACAACCCCACCAATGAGATAATAATAGTTGAATATAGTTGAATTGCCAGATTTAACGTTTTCCCAGATTTTTGCTCAGTTCAGAGTGATGAGGCCACAAGACAGATGGCCATTTGTGAAGAGTAGCAGAAAGCGGCCATTAGGGAAATTATTAGATTTCAGCATTGTTTAGTTTTGGTCCAAAAGCCAAGTTTGATGGTGCTATGAACAAGACTACCTGTATCTCCTCCAAATGCAAACACCCATGGGTGGAAGAGGCTCTCTCCGTGCTCTACACCTGCTCAGGCAAGTCTTTCCCTATGCCTGAAACTCTATGCACCATGATAACTCAATGATAAAAGAGGACAGTGGTAAAGGGTACAGTTTCTTGACACTATTTATCTAGTTAAGGTGTTTTTCTGTTTTCTGTGGTTTTTTGTTTGAAGGTAGACACTCCTGCATCAGTGTCTCTAATTTTTGAGATGATCATTTGATCACTTCTGTCCCCTAGGAAGCCTTGACAAGGTCAAGTTATGAGGGAAGTTTTACCAGGAATCCACCCTCCCAGCGAATCCAGGGACTCTCTTTGCTCGTTATCATACTTCCTTGTTCATTGTCATATAGTGATTAACAAGTTGCTACTGTGTCTTTTAATTTCAGAAGGACACAGCTGGAGAAACTTGATGGTAGGGGCTTCCCGAGGCTGTTTTGCAACAATACAGGAAGAAATGGAAAATATAGTCTCAAGGATGAGGAAAATCAGCAACATCCACAGAAGTTTAACTGAGAAGTAGAGCGCCTTAGCAGAATCGACAGAATACCTATAAATGCTATCAAAATTATGGGTAAGTGTGGAAAGGCAGGCAACGGGTATTATCTCTGCAAAGGAGAGAACTCAGCGCCAACTTCAGAGAAGTGCTGTCCTAGAGAATTAAAATGGATTGAATACAAGATACCTACCCCCACCGACATACTGCTTCCTCTTTTTATTAGGCTTTGAGAGACACGAAAGACTGCTGTGTCGTATCAAAATGGTGTACACCTCACCAATATATTGCTTTAGAAAAGTAGTAAGTTTACATTGTTAATGTTGCTGCAGTTCCTAGACTGAGGGAAAATCAGGTTGTTGTCCCATCCTCAACATTGACATTAGCCTATATACTATTGTCTCCTTTTGACTTTGCCTCCATTTGAACACTCTTTTGAGGCTGCAGTGGGACTTTACTTCTCTGCAACACTTTACATTTGAATAGTTTTCATTAAGGCACAAATCAGGGAAAGCATAAAAACAAATGTGCCAACCAGCAGTTCTGCCTTCTGCACTTAAGAAGCACGCAAAAGAAGTTTGTATAAAATGCTCCTGGACTTCCTATCTGTCTCTTCTTGACCAACTCTCCAAAGCTGCCTGCTGATACATTTCATAATTATTATTCTTTCATTTCTTCTAACTTTTCTCCTTTGAAAAACAGTTCAGCCCAGAATGTCATTATGGAATTAGAAGATGAAAATCAGTAAATTACAATTTAGTATCTACCTGCATGTACAACAAACATTTTCCCTTCCCAGAGCCTTGCCTAGAAGTTTTGCTGCACTTAACAGACTGTTAAATAGGCCAGGCTGACAAGCAACGACTCTCATTCACTATGGGCATTTCTGTCAGAAGACATGTCTAAGTCAGAAAATGTCCCAATCGTCAAATACTGCTTTAAATCAAGATATAGACAGGCCTAACTGAAAGAAGCATTGCCTCAGCTTACGTAGAGAAAGGGAAGGGAGATATACCCAAATACACCCAAATGTATTTAGGTTTAAACTGACTGGAATCCAGAGTCTGGATGCAGATTCATCCTTAGCTGATGTTCAGCAACTCACCCATCTCTTTTCTTAGAGATTTGAGTGCTCAGAAAATGGCTGTCATTTGGGGGATTTTTATCACCTCCCCATACTCTATTACAGCTGTAGCAAATGAAGATGTAAACCACTCCTCGAGAGGGACATTCATGAAACAAATTTCTGTCAGTTAAACTAGGCAAGCAACACATCTATGCTAAGTCATTTTTCATTGTAACAGGATAGCACCAAGAGGGTAAACACGTTTTTCATCTGAAGTAGCTGCTCCCGCAGCACTGTCAGACAAGCTTGCCCTCCCAAAGCAGGGAGGGTAGAAGGTAAGAAAGCAAATAAGGAGAAGTTTCAGAATGACTGAAGTAGAAACTGATCAAGATGGGTGGGAACAGGTTTTGTTCAGAATCTTGCCTTTTGCTTTTTTGATAGTGAAACAAGGGCTCCTGTTAGTTACCGGGTACCTCCTTTTAGAGCTGACCTGACTGGCCTATTCAGTCTTCCTCTGTGTTCTGCAATGAATTACTTTATCATCTTCTGCACAGCTAGACTTTCCACTGAATGTTTTCTTCTGGCTTACTGGAAATTTTCTTCATTTTAAGTTTATAAACTATTACTGCAACTGCCGTCAACAGTAAGATGCCAATACAGATCCAAACATATGTGTCTGAGTAGTACATAAGAAATTTTCTCCTATTTCACACCTTTTGCTGCATTTTCTTCTTGTCCTAACGTGGTACTTTTTGTTTTGTTTCCTTGTTTTCTGTAAACTCTCCCCACGAAGGCCCTATGCCACCACAGGAACTTGACTGCCTTCCTTCAAAGACTATTAGGAATGTTCTTTTAACAAGCCAGATGGGCAGTTAAACAGAAGGACCAAAAGGTGTCAGAGGAAACACGGGGGAATTTATTTTCTCTATACTCATGGAGGTGGAAATAAGAAGTCACATCTAAGGTTTGCTAAAGGATAGTCAAAGTGTTGGTCTCATCATCATACCCAGTTCCTGCCAGCTCCCTATGAAACATGGACTAGATTAACCAGTGTGAGACAATGGTGCAACAGTGTTTGCACTCAAAGCTGAACCACTTTAAGTGAACTGATGCAGCATTTAGACAGACAAACCTTTGGTGAGTGAAAAAAGTTTCCTTCTTCCTTTGCTTTTAATCAGACCTACCAAACCATTAGTTTAAGTCTGAGGCACAAGCACAGGTAGACCTGATTAGACCATGAACAAACAAAATAGCACCCAGAACCACCTAAATATGAGCCTTTATGATTTCAGATTTGGTCATTGCACATCCACCATGTGTGGGGGACATTTTTAACTATAACACGGACTCAGGTATGTCTAACAGCATAGTCAAAATAACAAGGACATCAACACAGACTGCAAAACACACCCAAGGAGTCTGGGAAATAATTGTGAGGCTTGTCTACCTTAAGCCGTGTGCAGCCTTGGCTAGCAGGCTTCAGGAGTGTTTGGGAACAGAAGGACTTGCCTCACTGTGAGTCCAGATCAGCCGTACCCTCCACGTGAGAAAAAAGAGGGCAAGCTCTGCAACTGTCACAATTTTTTTTTGCATAGAAAAGGGGAGTGATGTTAGTATGAAAAAAAGACTCTCTGCTTGTCTACAAGCTAATCCCAAGAGAGACACGTGATTTACTCAGATGAACACACCCTGCTGCAGCATCACTGAAGCCAGTGGGTACCACGCAGGAGTACAAGGGAGACTATTCCTCTTGACCAGCAGGCAAGCCTGCAGCCTACGCAAATGGCAAAGCTTATTTCTCCCTGTTGAATTTTAAGATTTAAAATTCCGAAGCAATGATTTTGAACTTAATTTGGGCACTGAAATCCCTTATGTTTCCTCTAAAAATTTTGGTCTGCTTGTCAGCTTGTTAAACAACCCTCTACCTTGAGACAGACTAGCCATTTGTCAGATCTTTTGTCTACTTTGTGACTTTTTTCAGGACTCAGAATCATTTAAATTAGGTAAAATCGAGCAAACTGAAAACCAGCTGGTTGTAATTTTTCTTTTTTTTCCCCCTGCAGACTATATATAAAAAATCACAACTAATTTTATGTTGACTGAGCTTTTTCCAAGGTCTTTTTGCTTATATAAAAATGGAAGAAAGCAAAAGGTACTGGTTTTATATTTCCCTTCTGTTTTACTAAACGATAAACCAAAAATAATTTCATTCCTATTGGTTTCAGGTCCCACAAATGGCCCCTTTTTTGGTCAAAAATATGAACTACCTCTGGTGGTTTCCAAACAGATTTCTCCTTTTATTTCCCACCAGACATACTATTTTTTAACCAGCTATAATTAAACTCAACAGGAATATTGCCACTGATACAAAAGGGAGCTGGGTCAGGCAGAATCACAACAATTTCAACTAGATCTTTTTTGAAAAGGATTTTCTCCTTTCTTTCAAAATGGACAAATAAAATACAGCATTTTTCAGCTTTTATAGGTAAAACAGAGGACACTACCATCCACCAACACTGATATGCTGAAAAGTGGAAAGTTTTGTCATCATTCCACTTTGAAAAATCATTGCTAGAAAATAATGAAAAATTAGGACTCTTTTATGTCCAGTTGTTGAAAGATTTTAGATTTACTGCCAACATTCAAAATATGGTTAAGGAAAGGAGTGTTACTGGTTTTTATCTGTAGAGGGTGACATTTTGGGATGAATATTAAGCACACATCCAAGAAAATTCCACACTTGTAAATACTCAGAAAATGTCCCCATCCTTTCCTTAAACAATTTCATACAATTATGCAGATGTAATCAGAAATTAGGAAACAGGCCTCAATTTTTAAGATATAAGGTCCCAATCTTAAATATAAATGCATCCAGCCAGAGTGCTATGTTCACACAAGGTACCACTGGCTTCAGCAGAGTTCCACACAGGCTCAGGTTCTGCTTGTATGGACTAATTAGCAGATTGAGACCTATAGCAAGCCTTGAGAAAATAAAAAAAATTTAAAACCTCTACATTGTTCAATATACAACAGACATAATTTTCTAAATGAGTTTGGAGTCCTTTATTACAGGCCTCTAAAAATTGTTGTTAGGGTTATACATTAAAAATACTAAAGTAATAATAAAAAAAAGGATTTTTTTTTCTGTGTTTGCTTTTTTCCTTCTATGGTACCATTAAGCTATAAATAATTTTAGGATAAAATGCCTAGGTATAAATGAAACTGTTAACTGATCAAGTTTGCTGATGTCCCTTTCTCACATTGCCCAAGTTGACTCCATTAATCCAGCATCTTCTCTTGTTTCTTGCCTTCCTTTTTCTTCTTCTTGGATTCTGTCAAGATATAACAATAACAATAAAAAATTAGTGTCTAGCAGGCACTGCAATAAATTTCATTTAACACCCGTGGAAGTTCCCCTCTTTTTTCTCTCCATGCACATAAGAATTGTTTCCTCATTTTCAACAAAGAAAGGGAAAAGAGAAGGAAAAGAAGAAAAATAACAGGAAAGGCCGAGGCAGTAGAGAAGATGGAAAGGGAGTTGCATGTTCCATTCAGAACCCTCCCTATCTGAGGCGCTGGCCCTGTTTGGCATGCAAAGCATTGTCTCAGGAACTTGCTTGGAAAATAAGAAAACAGCAGGCATCTCCTGGAGAAACCAGGTCACGGCTCAGCAGAGAGCTGGAAGAAAGCGTTGCACACACTACCCACACATATACCCTTCCTCTGCTTCCTTTCTGTCTCATTGTTAGTCTTTGGCTTTCTCTGAATGTGTGAGCAGCTCCAGAGCATGGGGAGAAAGCTCTCTTGTTTCTTTAGCTCCTCCACTGCCAACCCTTTCCCCTTCCCCTGGGACAGACACCTATGTTCACTCAGGAGGCAATGGAAGCTTGGCCTGGGGTCATGGGAGCACGGCCTGTCCAGCCAGCTGGTGCTGATGGGATGAGCAAAGGACTAAGGAGGACCTGCTTCTCTAATTAATTTGTGGTAAATAAGGGAATGATGTGAAGGTACAAGTGAAAATTTGTGTATTGTACCACCACCTGCAGTAACTCTCACTGTACTGTAGGGTAGTGTGATACGCGACAGGTAAAGGAAATTCTCAGAGGGACCTTCAAAATGAAAACAAATTAAGAGGATTAGGTACTCTTGTGTCACATGTCACCTTGTAATGGGGAAAATAACAGCTCTCGCTGGGAACATGAGTAAATCCTTATTGATACCAGCACAAAACAGCACAACAGGTGCCATAGAGAGATGGAAACAGAGCTTCTCTGAAGCATCTTTCCTGGAACCAAAACAGCAAGCAAGCAGATCCAGGTTTGCCTTAACCCTGATTTCATTAATCAAACAAAGGAAAACTATCATAGAATCATAGAATATGCTGAGTTGGAAGGGACCCAGAAGGATCAACTGAGTCCAACACCTGGCCCTGCACAGGACCATCCAAAAAAAAATCACACCAGGTTGCCTGAGAGAGCTGTTCAAGCATTTCTTGAAGTCCACCAATCTTGTTGCCATGAACACTACCCCTGGTTAAATAACGATCATCTTGAATAAGCAAAGCACACGGCCCTTAAGGTGGTACTGTTCTTTGTGAATATGATTCTTTTCCCTCTGACTTATTCACATAACATAGTCAGTCAAGGAATCACCAGCTGTGGTAAAAACAGCTTGTTTTTATTAAAGCCAAGGCAACTACACCAACTTCTTTCAGGTATGGATAGCGTCAGGTATCTCTAGCAGAAGGCAAACTTTGGCTATCACATTTCTCTGATGGTTGTTTTTCCTCTTTCCTAGCGTTTCAAACCAACACTTTTTCTTCATCTATCATAACAAGACAGAAATTGTTTCCAATAATCATTTAGTCAAAGCAAAATAAAATACTTGTTTAGTCATATAATCTGCTCTAAAATCTCTTTCCCGTAAAAACTTTGCTTAAATTTCAAAGGATAGTAACTTAAAAGAAGAAGTAATTTGTTTTCATTTGAAAATTAATTTTTCCCCCCACCTTTGCATGTGTCTGTGTGTGTGCTTGTATGTGTGTGTGAACGTCTAGTCTGGAGCAATTCACAAAATCTGACACTATTTCATAACCTGTCATTAGAAAAAGTAATCTTTCATTGAGTTACTATCTAATGTGCTTTCAGCTAAAGCTATTTTCCCCCCTGCAAATTTTCTGTATTCCCCTCCAACCTCTTTTGCCTGTATCCTTCACTTCCTCTAATTTTGCCTCTCTATAACACTGACCCTCCTGGATGCTGTATTGATTGCACTCTCCCTCATACTTTTTATTCCCCACACAACACCACTTTCTCTGAAAGAAACAGTGGCATTTTATCAATCAGACCAGCAATGGAATCTGCGAAATTTATTTAGACCCAGCACAAGCAGCTGGGCACTACGCAGACTTCAACCAAATTTACTAAGAGCAAAGGAGACATAAAAATGCAGGCAGACTGCTAACAGGACTCTGAAGAAGCGTTTGTGCAGCTCATGGCAGGAATGAGGTCAGCACCAGCAAAAGACTTTGGTCTGGAGTCATGTGAATGCACCAGGTCCCCATCCTCACTAGACCTGAGGGACCAGACAATTCACCGTTTATCCATTTGCACTTAATCCCTGTGGGTCCACATCTCTTTCTCAGTTCTTACCTGCTGTCTACCTTCTGGTAATTTGCACATCATCCAAACTGCCAAACCCATCTACCTACAAAGACAAGTGACTCTGCTTTGGGCCTCAGCAGAGTAAAACTGTCATGTGCCAGATGGAATTCCTCCCTCATTAAAAGTATTCACGCCAACACAGCTTCATCTTTCCGACAGGTAATCTGTATTGATGCACAGCATATTTGCTCCATGAAATACATGCATACACAGAATTATGAGAGTATAAAAAAAGCAANAAATATTTCCCAGCCCTTAGGCTCTTTTAAAATTCCTGCCACAGACACCAATACCCATGTGCTGACTCATGAAAATGTTGATGTTCATATGCTCTTGCACAAGTCTGTCCACAGCTACACTCTACCTGTTTTGATTATGCTCAGGCTACAGACTGTGGTATGTCCACAGCTAACAATGTATAAAGTTGCTTTAAGATGCACTTTGCTCATGTTTTTTCGTTTCTCAGCCTACTCTTTGCATTTCTGTTGTTCAGGCCTTTATTGTCCTCACCTCTGTTTCCCCTATGCTACTATTTCCACTTTTATGACGTGCTGTTGGGTCAGCTCACACAGCCACTCTGGGAACCACATCACCCTGCCAGTGCTACCTTCTCCAGAGTAACCAGGCATGACTGAAAGGGTCACCATGCTCAAATGGCTGACCAGCTGAGAGTACAATGCCAGTTATCTGCCAGCTCATCAGCTGTAGCCATTCGCCAGGTGAGTGAGGAAAAGATCCCCTAGATACAGTGTCCAACAGTCCCATTCCATTTCCTGTTCCATACATGAAAATGATAAAAATTCAATTCAGGTTAGATTGGATGTTAAGACCTTCAGTTCAGCCATTTCCTACCAGGCATCTTAAAGTGGTCCCATCAGAAATTATAGTGACCCACTGAGCAAAGCCCACTGAGACAGTCTTTATGATGGGGAAGCCACTAAGCTGATTCCACATCTCACTGGCACTGCAAAGCAGCGTGACCCCAGCAACACTCACCACTGAGCCAGAAGGAAGCAGGAAAAGCTGCCCAGTGAACAGGGCCTACCTGGAGCAGAACCCTGCCATTTGCAGGCGCTTTGGGCCTACAGCAGCCTCCTTCACCTCACCCATCCCATTGGACGCAGTATTTCCACAGACAGAGCTACAGATCTGTGCATCAGCTGTCCTTTGCCTTTAGGGAATGTGTTTGCTGCAGACACGTGCTACCAAAAATATAGATAGACACTATGGTAAAACCACTTAACCAGATGAAACTCAGGTTCACAACAGCCCACACAGAATTTGAATCTGAATCTACTCATTGCCCTATTTGCTTTCAAGTTAGGTGGTCCAGTTGTCCCAGACACCAGTTTGCGGTATCTTTATGAGCTATCCATGGTAGAATTCAGGGTCCAGAGAGGCAGGAGCAAAGCAAAAAGCAGGATGATAATCCTGGACTTCAGAAGAGCATAATGGTCAGTTCAGCGACTGGCTCGGCCAGGCTAAGTATCCTCGACCAGGGTGCATGCAAAGAGCAAATTCCAAATGCATGGTAGTCCCTGCAGTGTGCAACAACCAAGCATTGCACAGCCACTCTGCTCCCCCCTGGAACCAATGCACTTCCAGCAAGATAAAAAACAAACAGCCCTGCAGGAGCAAACTGTGTCAATGCATAGGCACTGGATTATCTAACCATATATCACCAGAATAACCCTATGAATTGTTGCAAGCCTTAGAATTATTCACAGGATTAAAAACTGTGTGGTCATGGACTAGCATTGGACTCACTTCTGTGGGCCCATGATGACCAGTAACAAAAATTCCAGTCAGGGTCTTACTGAGTAAACAAGTTAATTTGATTAGCAGAACTTTCTCTATGTAATTTGGAATTGCAGCAGTCCTCTTTGAACAGTCATCTTAATTCCAGAACCTCATTCTTACTATGCAAGCAGCAAATGAAAGTAATTTAGTTGAACAGGAGCCACACACCATTTGAAGCCACTCTTAATGTATAAGGCACAAAAGGGAGGTAATTACATTTTAATGGAAGTCAAGCTTTGTAAGCCAAGATTTGCAGGTATTTATTTTCATTTGTTGAAAAGAAGGTAACAATTCATTCGTGGCACTGATGACCTCCTGTGTATAAAAGTCAAGCAGTGTCCCCAAAAGCAATATAAATCATTCAAAATAGCAAAAGCTGTGCTGATAGAAGGTTAGAGTAAAAAATTCCACATAAGATGTTCAGGATACAATTTTCCCAGGACCTAGCACTTAGTCCTACTAAGCTCAGAGGAAGGCATGTTTTAGAAAGGCCTCTCTGCCTCTCATTTGAGCAAATTTTCCAAAGCACCAGGTTGCTGTGGTGGTAAAGGGCAATGGTGCCGTGGGGTGCAGAGAGCTTCTGAATTTTGGGGATAAAATGCCAATCCCTGTGGAATGGAGAAGTCTTAACTTTGGTAAAATCAAAGATTTTATACCTTGGAGAAAAAAAATCTCACCGTGAAGAGATTCACATTCCTCTCTAGGAACAGAAACCGTATTATCTTGTGATTTCCATGACTGTAAAAACAAATCCCCAGATTTCTGAAAACCCTTTAAACATGGTATTTCTTTTTCTTGTAGAGAAAGAGAATTTTCATGGCTATCTAAATCCTTTTCTTCCTATTTTCCTGTACTATATACAGCATTTATGTATTCCGAATGGTTTAAGAAGGAAAAATTATATTATGATAGCAACTTTGTTCCCTAATGAATTCCTCTGTAAAGCCTCTTTGAGAAACACAGTTCTACAGGATGGGAAAAAAAGCAATATTCCACCAGCTGAACAGCAGCAGAAGGCACCTCTCCAATCAATCAGTGACCTTGATGTAACTTTTGCTTCATTAATAGATCACAATTGATTAGATCCCTAATAGCCTGTGCTCCTTAACAGCTTTCTCTAGTTATCTGTGTTCCTCAATTTCTTCACACTTGTGCTCACTCCTCTCCATCAGGTTTTGTACTGCTTCTCACTCTGCTGAAGTTTTGTTTTGGATAGACTTTGATTTGTTCACAAACAAACACAAGACAGACTTGATCTAGACCTAAAGGGTGCAGCTGTCCCATATAAGTCAGAAAGTCACGTTGCAAAGTGTGTTCTGAATGGAGAATAGCCAGATTTATGTTTGTAACAAACATTAACATATCTGACAAAAGAATGGAACCAAGTCACCACTCACAGAAAACATGTCAATAATTTTCTTTCTCATTGGAGTTGCAAGAAGTAGGGGGAATTGCAAAAATGTAGGGGAAAAATAACCCAATTTGTTCTAAAATGAGCCACAAAACTCTGAAACAATCTTAGACAGAAGCCATTTCCTGAATCTCACATACAGATGTAAGACCTTTAACATCCCTACTTAAACTAGTCAAGAATTGCAGGGAGCTTTTATTTAAGAGATAATTTGCTGAAACCAAGGATTTTCATAAGAAGGGTTTCCCTTTGATGATTTTCTTCCTTCAAATATTTGGGAGAAAAAGTTGAGTGCACAGGCACTCAAAAGACCACAAAGACACACGCAATTTCTGATTTTGTTAGATGGCCTAATAGCCTGAAGGTAAAGAACATGAAAGTTTCATCTCATTTTCTTTACATCTGTGTTAGCTCTTAAGATGTTAGATCTTAACAGTAAGTATTCAGAAGATTGCAATGGATAAACTTTTAAAACCAGGGCTGTTTTGCAACTGGAGTCTGCTAAAGGGGTCTGGCTAACATTTCCAGAAGTTCTTCACTTTGCTCTGTGGTTGGCTTCTTCTCATCCACCTCGGGTACATTTGCACTGCTGCTTCTGTAGGGTAGGGACTTTCTCACTGTTCTTCATCATGTTCTGTGCTCAGCACAAGACGGACACAGTCCCAGCTGGCTCTTCAGCCCCCTCTCTGTCTATGCTGTACACAAGGTCCCTCTTAATGCCAGCAAGACAGGTGCAGGCACAGACTGACACATTCAGGGTTTACTCGCTGCATTCACATGTCTGCAGGAGACTGCTGGAAACAGAAAGCATTAACAATCCACTGGGACTTTTGCATATACCTATACAGCAAAAAGATCACACATGTCAAACTGAGACCTGTACTATATGTAAGTATATAAATATATATATATATATAATATATAAAATGTTATTTAGCAGATAGTTATTTATGGGGTAATGTGAATAGAGAACCTATTTTATTCAGTTAGCTCTTGAAAACCAGGCGCATGCCCTTCTCAGCTGCGCTTTCTGCATCTGCCCCAGATGAGCTCTACCCTCGGGGCACAGGACACAGGGTTGGCTTTCATCAGTGCTCCACACTCTGCAGAGTTGCCTGCAAAACTTTTGCAGTAAGCACAGATAGAAGGAAAGATAGAGAGATGGCAATGTGGAAAATGAGATGCAGGGATAAAGAAGGGGAGAAAAAAAAAAGAAAGCTTGAAAGGAAAAGAAGTGAAGAAATAGAAAAGGAAAAGGACAGAACGGAAGGAACAGGTCTTTCTCTCTATGTCAGCGCCGGGAACAGTAATGCGGGTAAACATTTGCTGATGGCATACCTTTTATCACAGCAAATCCCATAGCTTAAGGCATTTTCATGGCTCAAGGGCACTAACTAATGCCAAGGAGGCTGGGCTGCTCTCAGAAGCCAGGAAAGTGAGACAGTGAGCATGTAAGGGAATTAGCACACACAAGGCTATTTAAGCTTTCACCCACAAAGGTCTGCATTAAACCCTAAAAGAAACTCCTGCAGGTACAGCAGGGTTAAATGAGAATTTGTCAAATCCAGTTCTTCATCTTTCGGAGCAGGATAGAAATAAAAATCATCTGAAATACAAACCAGGAGGTCAGAAACACATGGAAGTTTAGGTTTCCACAAAACATTCCAATGTTTTCCTTTTCAAAAACACCCATAAAAGCTGCAGAACAACTAAAAACTGAAAAATATTTAGTTAAAAAAAATATTTCTTCTCTCCCTCTCCTACATGCATTTCCTTCTCCCTGGAAATAGGGTTGTGTCAATCACATTGGTATTATGCTGTGATCTGACAAGGCAGTCACATTATTTATCCAAACAGTAAAATTTTTCAAAGGTACAAAAGCAGTCTCAAGGGAAACTACAGCGCAAAGCCTCCAAGAAACATAAGGAAATGGAAGCAGAAAAGCCACCATTAAAAGATATCCAAACTTTATTAGTTATGTGCTGTACTGGCAGCTTATAAACAGCTTGAGGCTGGTCCACACTGTAAGCACCATTGTGTTTTGTTTTTCTTATATAGCTTATTCTCATTCCCACTGAAACTGAGAAGCATCATATTTCCTCCCGTCATGGCAGCAAGGAGCCAAATGACAGAGACATGTCTCAGAGCCCCAAGTTTCCAGTGAGTTTTACTTCACCTTAAAACACAAGCCTTGTCCTCAGACTAAGATGAGGCACTGGGAAACACAACCAAGCATTTAGTGCCCAGTCTCGCCCCTCTGGATCACTGTTTCTTCTCTTGGTTTTCACATTTCCTAGCGCCATAAGGCATAAATTATTCATGGCAAAACTGCTTCTCACAATGTTTATGCAGTGCTTAGTACAATGGCACCCTTTTTCAGCTGGGGCCTCTGGGCACTCATGCAATACAAATAATCATGATGATAGCAACAATAATAACAGCCAGCTATGCTGTTCCCACTGGGCACACACTTCCAGTGTCCTGTCCCACAGAGCTCAGATCACTGTATTTCACTACAGGCTCCTGGTCAGTGCCAGGGGCCATTCTTCAATAAACTTGTCTCACCCTTTAGAACAAGGGAAAAATCTCCCAATTTTGCCTTTCAGGTTTTTCTTTAACTATCACAGCTGTTTCCTAATACGAGAAAATCTCTCATTTTTATAACTAATTAGTTTGAGCAGATTCTATTATTCTGCCTCCTGTAACACTAATTATTACACTAGCTGCATGCCTGCACGACTAATGAGTTACATTAAAGATGGGGGAATTCTAAAACCTACAGAGGGAGATACAGCATGACTGTGAAGCCAAAACATGAGACACCAGCATTTTTCAAACAAAAGAAAATCGCAGCCCTAACAAGTCATTTCCTCTCACTCTGTGTCCCTTCCAGCTGCTCTTTGTGCTGTTGCACAAAGGCAAAGTTGAAGGAGGGCACCCCAGAAAAAGCAACTTGTCCAACATGCAAAATGAAATGGTCCAATTTCATCAGTGCAGCACCCAGCTTGTCTGAGGAACAAATAGCTCAGGAGAGCAAGTCACTCATACACCACTGTCAGCTCCTTGCAACAGCCAGCAGTCAAGTCATCCTGCCAAAGCTGGTCAGCCTGTTCTGGCAGCGCACTGCAAGTAAGATGTTCTCCCTAGAGGAATCTGCCACTGGAATGCTCAAAAACCACAGGTTGTCTTCTGTTCCTGCCACCAAAGTAAAGACGGGGATACAGCTGCTCATTAACACAAGTCCATCTCTATGATTTGACACCAAGCTTCCTAAGAAGTCCCAAGGTAAAATGGTGTTTAAGACTGATGGGAGTCCACTGAGATTACCAACGTCAAAACCAAAGACCTTAATTAAAGACTGCAGTTCAGACACCCACCTTGAAGTCAATTGTTGCATTCTGATAATTTTATTTGCAGACAATGATAAAAGGGAGCAGCAGCTACTAGCTGCATGCCTGGACCTGCCACTGATCCTAAGTCAATTTGGAAAATCATTTAGCCTTTCTGACTTTCAATTACTACTTTTCTTTTAATTAGACTTTCTGAGCTCCAAGGAGTGATAGCAGGATTAGCTAATTGCTGCCTGTAAAGATATATAGATAAAAGAAACAAGGTAGGGCAAATTATTTATATTTCACTCAACTCTGAAATAAAACTCTTCAAATTACATGAAATGATTAAAAATGCAGAGTGCAGTCTTTCCTCCACTGCACTAGCAGGCACACCGTGCCAAACACAGGGAACTGTACCGACAACTTGCTATGCTCTCAAATGCTAAACCTGATCTGAATTATACAGAAGAGATTACAGCCATTAACAACTCAGTTAGGTCTTGCCTTCATGTGGGAAATCTCTCCAAACACTGCATGTTGGAGGATGTGATCTTTGGTCGGCACCCCAATTACTAAAGACAACAGTGCTGTGAGCAGTGTTGATGTTTGCCAACCTTAGCACATGGTTTTCCTGTGTGGCAAGGACTGAGCTGAGCCACGACAAAGTAACTCATAAACGTGATATACTGTAAATCGATAAAAGAGTTGGGAAGGGACATTTATTAAAAAGAACTAAATACAGCCAGGTGAAAAAGTTATCAGGAAGGAGCATAATTCAAAAAAATGAAGGGTACATTGCAGAAAGGGAAGGCAAACTGCTTATCCTATATAGTTTTATCTTAATCAGAAGAATAAATATCTGAAAGTACAACAGTTATGGGGAGAGAGAGAGAAGGAATGAGAGTGACGGAAAGAGTGTAAAAAGAAATAAAGCCCATCAGGCAACCCAGCTCAATGAAAATAAATTCCTCCTCTCTTAGCAGTTAAAGCAAAATGTTTCCTGAATCCTGACAATACCCCATTCTTCTACTTTCTGGCTGGCTGGAACCTGAACAAGCATCAATCAAGTTTGGGTGGGTGTGCAGGAGGCCAGCTGGAGGATGTCGGAAGCATTTTGTGCTCCTCAGTGCAAGCTGGCCATTAGAGCAGCCGCTCGACAGAAGTGCCCAAGTCTGTCACATCTGTCAGGACAGTTTAGGGAGACCTTCAACATCGCCGGCCTTGCAGACACTGATTAGAATATGCAACTGTGTGTGCTAGAGGAGAGATGCCTGCCTCCACTGGGATTTTGTGATAAAAATTATCCTTTCATCCTTTCCAGGCTTCGTGACAGGCTTTCTCATGACCTCATTTGTGTACTAAATACACAACAAACCGTGGTGCCTGGGACATCACTGTCATGTTGCTGACAATCTCTCTGTCTAAATGCACAGTATTCAAGAAGGAAAGATGTTTTTTGTCCTGTGTTACTTACATTTTAGCCCAGCAGCCCAGGACCAAGCTACTGTCTTCCAGTCTGAGAACATGTGAGCAAAGCTTTGGAGAAAAGAGGTTGTCAGGAAGCCAGATAAAATTAAAATTCGTGGTTCATCATCTGCTCTCACCCTTAAATATAGTTGTAATCCATAAGACAGCTGCTCAGAAGTAAAACGTACTGACACAGAGCAGTTGCTAAGAAGAAAATATTTATTTTTTTAGTTTCCAAAATAATGGGAAGTGCTTAAAAAATGTTTTAGGCTTTTCCACAAATGCTTACTAACTATAAAACAAATCCATAAGAACACTTAGGTTACCAGTTTATGAAGAAGGCAGTGATTCCAAAAGTTTATGAGTATCTCCTGCTTTAATTTAGCACAAGTTTTGTCAGAGATCATAGAAGTCCTGAAAAACCAAACTATACTCTTATCAATAAATCTGTAAAATTATAAACCCTGTGATTTTTTTTGCAGGTGTAATTTTCTTTTCTGTTAAGAACAGATCCAACTCCTATGAACAGCAGTCATTTCTGAAATCATTAAGTGAGAGAAGAGAGACTCATCCTATCAGCAAAACTGCCATATGCTGATGAGCTGGAAAGGTGGATAAGCAACAATAGTGCAGCATCTACACTTAAGATCGATCAATTGACATTTTTCTCAAAGAACAGAGAAGGTGAGGAGGGACTTCAGACACCATATCACATGAAGAAAATGTGTCAGGTGAAATTTGATGCACAACACTTCATTGGTCAGGCCTAGACAAAATAACCTGTCTTACCCACACAATTTCTGGGTTCTTAAATAACCACATTAATTTTTTTTTTTTTAAATCAGGGAGAATTTAAAAGGTCTCAGATACTCCCCATGGAAGAAGGGATCAAAATTAAAATCATATTTAGCTAATTTAGTGGGTCTAATGAACAATAAAGGTAGTATTACAATGATATTTTCTTCTTTCAACACAGATCTGTAGAGAACATGCTTAGAATACTGTTTACAATCCAGTCTCTCCATAACAAAAACTCTTTTGCAATAACAGAAGGAATTTAGGTAAGTCCAGTAGTGAGTATTCTTATTGTGGATGAATTCTTATACAAAGAAATACTTAAGTCAGAAGTTTTAGCTTTAGAAGATGGCAAGTGACAAAAAAGTAAAAGAAGATATATAAAACTACCATTGATTGGAGAAGCTAAATAGGGGCTTTTATTGACCTTATTTACAATATGAAATCAAAAGGAAAACTGATGTAATGGAGAGGTTACAAACACAACCTAATAGAATAAAAATTTCACCTTACTGGAAAAGGGGTTAGTCAGGAAAATCACGGAAACAACACTTTTTTCTGAATATACCAGTATTTTTCAGTCCAATGTTCTCAGTCAGTTCACGCCTGCTTTTGGTACTCTCAGCCTGTTGCTGTCAGAGACGCGTTCATTGGTGCAGCTCTTGAAGCGCACACCAGTCAGAAAGGCAACCATTCACAGTAAAACACATTCCTGGAACTGCTAAGCCCCTGACTGACTGCTCTGCTGCCAGAGCATCCAAATGCCAGAAAACCCCTGCCCTGCTTGTCCAGGCAATCCTAGTAGGAATGGACAGCCCTCGATCAGCATTCACAGATCTAGCTGAATATCAGTACAGACCTTTTGTAAGACTGTGCCTCAGATAATAACCTGCTGCTTCCAAATAATGCATCAAGGGCTTTTTCTGTTATAGTCTTGAGGCACTGATGCAAAGTTAGGGGTGAAAAAGGAGCCTAAAATACAACTGTGGACCATTTGAAGTGCTCAGGCCATAATCCAGTTCTTACTTCTCATCTCCAAAGAAGGAAATTAATTAAGATTCTAGCTACAGATTGAATGCAGTTTAATTCTCTTCCTTTATCTAGCTGTGGGTTTGAACTTACCTCCAACCCGTAATTTCCTTCACCTCGGGAAGAAAACAAATACTCTCATTCCAGTCAACATGCCAGCACCCCAATTTTTAACTCAGAAAGTTCAGTTGGGCAAAACTTTTCACACAGTACCAATCTGCTTGACCTAATTTCTTCCTCTAGTTCCTCCTCCTGGAGCCAACACACTGTCCAGCGTAGCTCCCATGTAGTTATACCCACGGATCTGCAATATGGACTTAGCTCAGAGCCCAGGCAGGCTGCGTGTGTGTGACTCCCATGCCTGCTGCTCCTACTAATGCCAACAGCAGATGAGTGAGCAGGTGGCAGGCAGGAAGATGTCACGAGATTGCTAAAGCAGATCAGGAGAGCAGAACTTCTGCCCACAGTTATTATGATTAAAAACGTACATTTGTGCCTATTTCTCTTTTTGCACTCCTTCAAATCAAATGAAGTCAGGTTTCCTCATTAAGTCAAATCCCATAACTGTTTGTTGCAGTCAGCCCCAATCCACGTTTCAGTCTCAGCTATAACTCACTCCTAGAATCTAGAATCTGTTAAAGTTGACTCAAGTCCAGAAATTTCTCAAGCTCTGCCTTTAAAACTATAACTTGAAAATGAGCCTGTACCACACAAGAGCTCTGCTCTCACAAAACAATGCTGCATCAATGCTCTGCTTTGTCCCCCTCTCTCCCTGTACTGACAGCCACTGACAGAATATAGATATATGACTCAGTGGAAGCTGGACAAGGCAGAGGCTCGAGGGGCAGAGGCCTTCTGGCAGCACAATAGGAAGCCTCATTCAGTAAACTCCCAAAGGCTACTTAGGCATGGAAACTTAGTGAAAAAAAGAAAACAACAAGAACCCACACCAAAAAAAAAAAAAAAAACACCACAAAACACCAAAAAAACATCAAAAACCNACCAACAAAAAAATAAAAAAAAAAATTAAAAACAACCCAAACCCTGAAAACATGAAAAAAAAGTCCTGTCCCCTAAACTGCTAAACAATAAAATCACACATCTCAAAGCCCTTCCTGCATTCCCATCCAATCACTTCAATCCCTAAATGATGTTTATTGTCACTAGCTCAAGCAACTCAGGTGGTCTCTGAAAATCTAGTTGTAACTTTGCTGCTGCACAGCCTGTCACTGTCTATACAGGTTCTAGACTCATCTAATAACTCCACGGATGGTGTGCAAGGAAAACCAGCCACACTGACTGCGAAGCAGATGGATACATGCACACACAGACACACACGAAGTGCCTGCAACTTCTCTGGTTGCTCAAGCAGAGCAGGGCACCTGCAGGTACTCCTCACATCAATGGTGCACCACAGCCCACAGTTTGAGAATTGCTTGTCCCAGGTGCACCTGTCTCACCTCATCACATTTATTTGTGTTATTATCCAAGTATTCAGAGCCTGGAATGTGTCAAACCCTGCTGGTTTTAAGTAAACAAATGTCAAGGTAGCACAGCTTTTATAATCTCCTTAAAACACATTACTTCTGTATCTCAAACAAGATCTCACAGTTTTAGCTCCCACTATAGATCATCCTATACACATAACACCTGCTACTCCAACAAAAGAGTACCTTTAAAGGCTTTAATAATTAGAAAGAAAATAAGTTTTTCTAAGGGCCACCTGGAAACACAAATGCAGGGCATACGTCTTTGTGTACCAGGAATTATATTGTCAGGCACACTTAAATAAGACGTATACATTTAAGCTGCTATGTTTGAATAAAGAATAAACAGCCCCAAGAGTGTACAGTATTTTCATATTTCAGTGTGCAGTGAGAAGAATATCCTTTCAATGCTACTTGTCCAGAAGGAAAGCAGTCCTTTTTTCAACTAGTCATTATTCGATACCAAACAAAACTTATATAAAATATGTCTTTATCAAAGGATATTTTTTCATGCTATTATTATTATTATTCTGTTCCCATCAACAAATGAGTTATGAAAAGAATCTTTACTCTGGAAGTCTAGTTGTGTAAGAAAATGGGTAACAGTACTCTAATCTTCAGTTTACTTTTCAAGTGTGAGACAGCCTTGACTATCCAGCTCAGTAATATTCCCTGCCTGAGCACTGAGAGACAGAAGCAGTGCAGAGCCGGGGAAAGGCCAAGAAAGTGCAGTATCCTGTACAACTGAAGCATGCAGGACATCACAAACACAGTGATTTAAATGAACTATCACGCGGCTTTCAAGCAAATGAAATTTACCTTGAGGTTTGGGTTTGGTAAGCTTCCCACAGGGCTTTGAGATTGTGACAGTCTTCTGGCAGTCAGCGTTATGAAGGGCTCTCTTTAGGTTCCCGGTTCGAGTCTTCAAGGCCGTGTTCAAGTCACATTCTCCCCAGGCCTGGAACTGGTACTTGCACTCCGCTGCAGTAAGGAAATAAAAGGCAAAATTTAAGACGCAATGACTGTGTGAAAACAAAAATGTTATGAGTCTAATAGGATATCACAGGCAGTCGGTGCTTACAGACAAAAAGATGTGCAACTGAAGAAAAGAATCCCAAGAAAACTTTAAAGATTCTTTGCAGTGGTAATTTCAGCCTCGCCCCTCCGCAGCGCTTTAAAATTTAATCCTCTTGCTTTTGCACGGATATTGCATTTTTGGCATATAAAGAAAAATGCGTTCAGCTATGAATATAACAACAAAAAAAAGAAAGAAAGAAACAGCAGTGGGAAATGTTATTTACATTCTGTATGGCTGTTTCTCCATTTTTGTGATGCCAGAGGTTACTAAATAAAGCTTGAACGGTTTCTAGAATGTATGTGCACCCATAAACTTCTCACGTCTGAAACTGCATCACTGATTGTGTTGGTAAGGCCACAATAATTCCAAAATCATGCAAGCTGTTTACTAGAAAAAAAGCCAAGTTTGCAAGAGTAATCAAACTTGAGTTTTGGACAGACAGCTTGTCCAGGACAGATCTGACATATCTTCCCAAACTGTTACATACAAACCTTCTGAACTGAATGGCAAAAATGAAATACACTGGTCTCCACCCACTCCTTTCACTGCACACACAGCTGGCCAGCCCCCCACGCTCCACATCACACGCTGTACAGCCTGTGATAGCCATCACACAGCTTCACAGCTGTGAGCTCGCACTACTGCCCTAAAAGTGCTGAACACCACAGAGAGCAGATTTCAGCATGCAGGGAAGCTGAGTTTATAATAAGTAGGTTATAGGGACTCTCTGCAGAGGAGCTCTGAGGACGCTGCCTTCTGACACCTTGCATGCTCTAGCTCTGATGAACTCGAAATACAGGACTAACCCCTTCACCAAGACATTTGCAGAACTAAGCAGAAAATACGGGCTTCCTGCTCCATACTCAAAATAAAAACCAAAGTAAATCCCTTAAGAGAGCGATGCTGACCTCCAAATTGCTTCTTCCAGTTGCAGGGAATCTTACACTTCTGAGTCTTGGTGGTTTGTTTGCACTCAGCTCCAGTGCGAGTGCCCTCACGTGTCCCCAGGCCACAGTCACCACTGGTGGGCACGCAGACACTCCACTGCCATTCCCCACAGTCAGACTTCTTCGCCTTTTTCTCTGGATGAAGACAAGGAACCAAGCAAGAGAAGTGATCAGTACCCAGAACCTACAGAGAAGTTCCCTAAACTTAACCGGAGTCACAGCACGTGGAAGGGTGAATAAGGAAGACATTCGTAACACAATTGCCTTATGCTCTTATCAATTCTGCAGAGACAGGTCAGCCCCTTTGAGGTCAAAGCAGGATGATCATTCAAACTCAGTCCCACTGCCATGTTTACTAGTCCACTTGGATATTCTCAAGTGCATTCTCATCTTCAGAAATCTACAAACCCACAGGTATCACTGACCAAAACACGCAGGAGGGCTCTCACTCAGAAAGGACACTCCTCCCAGTAGCTGGTGGCTTGCAAATATCCTCAGTTCCAGCTGAAGCACTACACACTGAACAACGAGAAATGTATGTGCTCACATTGTGTATCAGAGGATTTGAGCACCTCCAGGGAACAGCTGGAGGATGCAAACTTTTGATTTGCTATACCATGCCATGTTTTATATCAGAATACGAACAAAACTTTAAAGGTAAAGGAGCTACATGGAGAAGTATATTCAAAGTGCTGTTAATTTAGGTGGGTTGTTGCTAAGGAACAAAAGGAAGATTCACGATTTTATTTAGATCCTTAAACCCAAGTCTTATGTGAAAAGACAGCAATATTATCAAACCCAAGGGTTCACAAAAAAAATTACTTAGGCCCCTAAAACATTACAAGTAACTTTAAATATACTTATATAAAATTATTTTTCTTCTAGGTCTTGCATGTTCATGCTAGCATTTTCTCGTATTTCCACAAAGCCAAAATGCTTAAAAAGTTCCTTTTTTTTTACTGGGACCACTAATTCTGATAGACTCACAGTTCATATTATCTGGTGTATAAGCAGCCTAAAAACAATAGGACCTTAAGAAAAACACCAAAAAATACATTCTTTAAAAAATGTCAAAACTGAGTTTGACAGATATGAATTTTCGACTCCAGGCTGGTTTCTCCTATAATGAGGTCTGAGTTCGTCACTGACAGAAAGCAAGTACTGCTGGATGTCTGGCTGTCTGTGCAACAGAGAGTTAGTACAATTCTTTGTCAGAGGATTTCAACATCACACAGCATCAGCGTAGCACTGTCATACATAACACTGAACAAGTGACATAACTGCTCTCTCACCACTTCTGTTTGGTTCTCCCTAAGTCAAGCATGAAACTATTCACGGAGCACATTTTAAGCCGCTTTGCAATATCCACTGTGTGATAAACCAAGGACTCTGGGGCTATCAAGCTGCCACTTGACATGGAAACCACTTTCTGTTTCCCTACTTAACACGGAACACGTCACAGCCACAAATCCTACCCTGATGTCAAAAGGTTAACAAATGACCTGAATTTCATAACAAAAGCAGAAGCATTTGACATTCTCCCACATATGCAATCTATCTTGGGGATTAACCCTGAATCAGACTGGACCTTACCTGGTTTCTCTTTCTTGCCAGCCTCAGTGGTACTCACGGCTGCCAGAAGGAAAACAAGTGCCAGGAGGGCAGCTGTGAACATTCGACGTTGTTGTTGTTGCTGTTGCATTCTGCAGATCAATGACAGAGAGGGGAAAAAAAATGGTTAGCGAGACCGTAAAAAGTGGGACTCCAACTAAAGCATTTTTGGGAAGCTCTGCTTCAGGACCACAAGACACAAGCAGGTCAAACATAATTAGCTCTTGCCAGAATTGGCAATTATCTTCATTCCAGAGAGAATACAGTGATTTTTAACTATTTTCCAGCCTGTGTACCAAATCCCTGATCTACATCACTGATGTTATTGGATGAGTTTTGCTATGGGAAGTTCTGTAACTATTGCTTATCTTCTAGAAACCTGCTAGAGAATCAAGGATCCTGACAAGTCTGGAACTCCTCTCTTCTTTTTCGACCTCTGGCTGTGTAAAAATAAGCAAAACATACACGTTATATTTCAGTTTACCAATTCATATGAAGTAGGGAATACTTTACTGTCCATCTTGCAAGGGTTCAAGTTATTAGGCTTAATTGATATCTGAAAAGAGCTTCTTTCACAAAAACTTATACAGGTGAGATGCGATGCATTATCTTAATTGCCATTGGCATGCTGCTACGTACTTCTTCCTTCCCCTCCAATTAGTGTCTCTTCATAATATAAATTAAGCTAATTGTTTGAAATGCAAAGTAGGCACAGAGATAGGACTTGCACACACTGCTAGAGGCTATCCACAGCATGCTAATGAATCCAAAATCTGGATTTGGGAAGCAAATATTCAAATACAAAAAGGAACTAAATACATTTGCTTGAGGATGAAGCACCAGTCACTAACCAGTCACCAAAAGTCATTCTGAGCTTTCCCTTTCTCCTTTCTTTAATTTGCATTGTCTCATTTTGGCACTGTTTATCGGAACACACGGCCTTCGATACATATGTTAAAAATAAGCAACCTCCCCCTTTCCTAGAGACGTCTCTCTAGTAGGCTGCCTACTAGAAATAGTCCAAGATATTGGACTAGATATTGGACTAGAGATTGCTTGGATGAAAGGAAGGTTTCGCCGAGTTTTTTTTTTGTGTGTATTTTGGGTCTGTTTATTTGTTTGTTTTTCTTCAAAGCAGGACCCATGACGTTCATGTTACACAAGCCTTCCGAGGAGGTGTCAACAGTGCCACTAAGATGGCCTTTAAAACTCAGCGAGACTGGTATTTACAGAGAGCTTAAGGGCAGCCTGATCTCATTCGCTGAGCACAGCATCCTTAGAGGAGAAATATTTCTCAACATGAACAAAGAACAAAATGTATTTGAAATTTAATTTGGCACTACTCAGTATTCTCCGCTGGCAACCTCTTGCTCAAATGCAACGTAATTATAACTGACATGGAAAACAGAAGAGGAATCCCAAACACAGAGACTTTTCAGTATCTGGCTGTAATATCATTCTAGAAGTCAGATGAGACAACTTAATAGGTGTGTTGAAATAAAGTTCATTTGAAGACTGCAAGAGACCTGGCATTCCAATGTCTGAAAGAGCTGTCATTAGCATCAGTTTCATTTACTTCAAAAGAAAGTATCATTTCCCATCAAGAAGAAATGACCACCATTGTTTCCAGTGAACTCAAACAGTGCCCAGAGTAGACCACAAGTTGCCAGACAGCTTGGGTTTGTTTTTACCTTTCTTCTGCTATATGTTTCCACTCAGAGCCTCTTATGTTTCACGGAAAATTAATTAAATAAATAAAATAGATAGCTAAATAAATAAATACATTAAATAAGCAATTAAAAACTAAATATGCAACCTGCCTTTTAGCTCAGCTTACTTCAAACTGCATTTCCATAACCAAACGAGCACCTCTTCTATGAGGAAAGGCTGAGAGAATTGTGTTTCCTCAGCCTGGAAAAGAGAAGGCTTTGGGTTGACCTAATTGCAGCCTCCCACTACCTGAAGGGAGCTCCCGAGAAAGATGGAGACTTTTAACAAGAGCGTGTAGTGACAGAACAAAGAGGAATGAGTTCAAATTGAGAGTACGGTTAGATTAGATATTAGGAAAAAATTCTTTACTGTGAGAGTGGTGAGGCACTGGAACAGGTTACCCAAGGAAGTTGTGGAAGCCTTATCCTTGGAAGTGTTCAAGGCTAGGTTAGATGCAGCTCTGAGCAACCTGGTCCAGTGAAAGGTGTCCTTGCCCCTGGCAGGGGGTTGGAATGAAATGACCCTTAAGGTCCCTTCCAATACAAACTATTCTATGATTCTAACACAGTTGCCATACTATTTAAAAATCAAACTCCACGCTCAGTCCCTTGTCCTTTTCCTTTGGGGGAGCTTCCCCACCAGTAACACTGCACATCACCTAACACTCCATTTTCACTATAATTTGTCTTCTCGCTTCATCTCTTCCAATCAACTTACCAGAATCCTTTGTTGAAGGAGAGAGTTAAGTGCTTTCATGGAAGCACAGATAGGAGGAGATACGAACACTTTCATAATCTCAAGTCACTGTCTGCGGGGTGTCAGAAGCTGAAGCAAAGGCAGCGCTAGCAGTTCCACTCTACAGGATGCCACCAAACACAAGAGACAGCCACAGGTTTGGGGCTGCCTCCTACATCCTCGCTGCCCACCCCAAGGACCTGGGATGTGGTCACACATAGCCCAGAGGCTGCTGGCAGTCATGGATAACTGTTACTAGGTAAGCTGCCTCATATTAAGTTGAAAGGGACTCGAATTTAAATATGATTGACATTCTTTTCAGCAAAACAGATGGGGAAAATAGTTAAGTTTTGGAGTCTGAAACATTCCAGAAGCCCTATAAAAAAAACCCCACAGAGCCTTAATATAGCATGTTTTCCTAAGACTCAAGACTTCCCTCCAGCCAAAACACTTGCCAAATGTCTAATTCAAACACTAAACCTGCAGAGATATAGATATTTTGTCTCTCTGCAGAGACCCAGGCTTCTTCCTTCATTAAGTGCCTTTCCTATACCAACAAGTGAAAAGCTATGTTGTACAAATGGAGACCTTGCCTCACACCACACCAACACCTCGAATATGATGTAACCACTACGACCACAGAAAAACCATTTAACTGTTTTGCACATGATAAACAGCAAAGGTGGGTGCTCTCACAAAATTACAAACAGCCCATATGTAGTACTCACAGAATAGCAGGTATTTTTTTCAAAAGGCCAGAAAATTCCATGTACCAGAAAGTATTTGAGTCCCATCTTCAGTTTTTCTCGCAAATATTTCAGTTGGAAGTTAAAAGACAGATTAAGATAAAAACTCGCCAGACCGGACTTGTTTCTGCAAACAATATATTCTACTGAAAATAACTGTGTCTTTTTTGGTTTACTTTTTCAAAATGCAGAGGTGACAGTTTTTCCTTTTTATTAGATTCCTTGATAAAGTTTCCTGTTCAACCTTTGATTTAAACAACTGCCAAAACCACTAATACCAATGAAATAAAAAACGTTGCACTATATACAAAATGGACTCCTCCTGCATATTTTGATTTTTGTAATGAGTCTTCTGGCTACACCAACAGTGACAAGTAAATCACATGCCATGAGAGGAAAGCATCTCTAAAATCCTGTATGACAGCCCCTAAACAGAGCACGGTGGCAGCATTTAAACAAATGGCAGTGGTATTTACAACCACAAAAAGACAAAGACGAAAGCGAAAGAAAGAAAAGAGGTATTTGGGGTTGGGGCTGCTATAGGAAACTTCAGAAGAGAGAAAAGGTAAAGAGAGAGAGAGAGAGTTTAGAACAGTTTAAATGGGAAGTTGGAACAACATGAGGAAAAGAGAGTGAGTAATCACATAAAGAGCACCAAAACAGGAAAGAGAGAAGAAAGAAGTCGTGAATGATAGTTAAACACTAAACCAGAGAGTGTTAAAAAAGCGTGAAATGTATAATGAAGTGAGAATTGAAGACCAGCTGAGATACACCACAGCAAGCAGCTTCTTGCAGCAAAAATAAGGCAAAGGAATTACTTCAGTCTTACAGTTGATTTCACAGTCAATCTCTGCTTGGGAGTAAAAAATGAAAAGAAAATTTAAAAACGGCATGCAATCAGAGAATTAATGACTTCATCAACCATCCATCCATGGTTTCAATTACATATTGAGCCCCAGAAAGAGAATAAGGCAGAAATCACGCTATGGCTGCAGTTTAAGGGACCTTCTGAGCAGATTAGAGCCTCCCACTCTAAATCCCACACTACCCCCAACCTGATTTTACAATCCGACTCAAGTGGGCAGCCCAAGGCAGCACAGGTGTTTCCATGCTGTGCTTCTTAGACCTCTGGATCTCTGTTAGTGCAAGTCAGACTTGCCAGAATGACTCTATCTGCACTTAGACAATTAACTCACACCCAGGTACTCCTGAATGTGAACAAGTCTTTCCCAAACACAAGCATTCAGAACAAAGCAGACAATCTTGGATCGGTGAGCTTATTTTTATATTGGTGAGTTTATTTTTCCTAGCCTGACTGAAGCTAACATATGCAGCACATCCCAGGATCACATATGCCTTTCACAGGTGGCTTTTTTTGCTGTTAATAACTTTTATGAACAAGCCCTTCCCTTCATCTGTTCTTTCCAAAGCAACTGGCAAGGTCCCAGATTATAGAAGCAAGTATTTTATTATTAGTCCATATGAGTGCAATCTACCACTCTGCATGATCAGGTCTTCTCAGGTGAGTCAACCTGCCCAAATCCTCCAGCTCTTCCAGTATAATGTGCCAAATACCAGCTGTGTTGGTGATACTGTTATGCTGCATGTAAAGCAATACTGAAGGTATTGCCATTGCTAATGCTGGGCCACAAGCTTTGTAGTGAGTTTGCCAGAGCTCTGGACCAAGGCTTGTTGAGGTTTGCCCTTTCTGAGCATTCCTTGGCCTGTCTATGGCTTTGTCACATTTGCTTTAGCTGCAACAGCAATTTTTCTAATTGACCAACCAGCTGTGGCTGATTTGATTTACTTTTTTTGCCATTATATGGAGCCACACAGGTTTTACAACTCTATTATGATAATGTACTATAAAGAAATGCAGCACTGGTATGTTAGCAAAGGCCTTGAAAAATAGAGACACAGGATGCAGTGCAGAGGAGTACAGACATGGAAGATATGAGATGGGGCACCAGCTTGACAACAGAGACACAAACACTCGCTATAAACAACTGTCCTAAAGTCAGATTAAGAAACACAGACATGGACCTGAACAAAACTGGATATAAGGGTAAGAAAGAGAAAGCAGAAATAGTTTTCAATATACCTAAAAGGTGTCATCTCTAGGAAGTTTGGCTATAACAAGACTGCAGACAATGAAGAGAGAGAAAGGCATTAAAGCATGCTAGCAAACATAAAAAAAACCAACCCTGGGCTGATCCTAAAGCACGGAAAAAGCAACCAGCAACATGAACATCCTCCTGCCCGAGGACCCCAGATGATGGCACATCACCATAACCACTCCCACCACCCAAACAATGAAACCACCAACCTTAGGGCTTAGAAGTGCTGAGGAAGGGTCAGCGTAACATCAGGAAAAGCAGTTGAATCTAAGTGTATGTATAGCAATTTTAACTGTGGTGGTGGTGGCATTGTTGTTAACATTATTATTATAACACCTGCATAGATATAACCTTTTTCTACAATAATTACATCTGCACTAATAACAATCTTTGGATTAGACCACTAAGATTTAAATTAGACTAACAATAAATCTTTGGCTTAATATAATTATATAAAAAAAGTATGGTTCCTCTTTTGCAGTAAACATTATTTTGAGCATAGCTATGACTCCCAGCTTCACACACTATTATTTTCATCCCATGACCACGAATAAAAATGCATCCCAGGTGCAGACTGAAGAAGTTCCTGCAAGTCATTATTTTTCTTCAAAGCACTGCTCATTTTGAGTCCTCTTTAAACTCCTTATCCATGTTAGAACTAACTTTTGCATAAATCCTTCTTTTTTTCCTGCTTGAATAATTTCTCATCAAGTCCCACAACAAATACTTTAATAAATTACAGTTTGATTAGTGCCAGATTAGTCACATCTACAAAATCAGTTTTTAAATGAGTTAGTTTGGGACAACAGTCTCCTTTCAGTAAACACATGCTGTGTTTAATGAAACTTAATATTAACTCCACTTCTTAAATTATTCTCTTATTCAAAATGTGCTCTACTTTGCTGTCCATCGAGGGCACATGAATATGTCTGCAGCTACCTGGATCTGCTTCTTTCCCCCTTCTTAAATGTTAATATTTTATTTGCTAAGCACCAGTTGTACAACAGCAGGAAATAAAATTTGATCCATGGTTTAAGGGTCTTAATGAATCTGAAAGATCAATTTTATAGTAGTCAGAGAAGGAAATGCAAGTTTTCTCTGTAAAAGAGAAATTAAGAGCAGTTGGCTCTCGAGAGTTTTACCTTAGAAACACTTGAAGAATCTTTTGCTTCTCCAGGTCTTTATCTCATTCACCACCTAGTGCATGCCCCTATGTCCTACCTGATCTCCCATATAGAAAACTGAGGTAAATGCTTACATGCTTCTGGAGCCAGACCTTTATGAACCATAATCTTCCAGCTGTAACATGTTCCCTCTTCCTTCGCACATGCACACATTTCCTTTGCTGCCTTTATTTGCACTACTAGGGAAATAAAATTTAAAATCTAGATTCGCTTTTCATTTCCCTTGCAAGATTTAAGCCAGCTTAGTTTTTAGTGAGTCTCAGCAATCTTCCACTTCTGGACTTTCAAGACACTACTTTATAGGATGATCACTACCATTTTTTTAAATTTCTGCTAGCTTGTAATAGCACTTCAGTGGGTTGATCTCCAGTCAGATATGGAATTCCTCTCTACAGCTTTTTTCCCACTCTTCTTTGTGAGGAAACAAATTTCAATTTTTTTCCTAGTTTGACACAAATAAATTTTAATCAGTCCTTTATTAAAAAATCTTGCATCAGTCCAACACACATTACCAGTTTACTTAATTTTACAAAAGTCAACTTTTAAAATTTAAAACTTTAATCAGATATATGTTCATGCTCCTATGCAACATAAAGCAAATCAACTTGTTAACACTTGATACAAATGGGTCCTTTCAGGGATAAACATTAACATGAGATACAAGGTCATACTGAATCAAATTCTAAAACAGCTCAAATTTTTACAGGTAGTGAAGAAATCACATCAACAAATATTTAGCCCCCATTACTATTAGCACCATTTACCTTCTAATTTAAGTTGTGAAAGAGAAACCCTTCTGTAATGAAAGATGTCCTTCTATTTTACCCATACATAATTACACAAGGACTTCTAACTAAAGTTATCCACATCCAACTTTAAGATGACACAGAGCTAGAAGATGTTTTTCCATACTCCTCCAAGGTAAGATTGACATGACTCAAAACTGTCTTATGTATCATATACTCATAGAATACACTGAGTGGGAAAAGACTCATCAGGATCATCAAGCCCAACTCCTGGCCCTTCACAGGACACCCCAAGAATCACACCGTGTGCCTGAGAGCGTTGTCCAAACACTTCTTGAGCTCTGTCAGGCTTGGTGCTGTGACCACTGCCCTGGGGAGCCTGTTCAGTGCCCAACCATCCTCTGGGTGAAAAACTTCTTCCTGATTATCCAACCTAAACCTCTTCCAACCATCTTCAGGCTGTTTCCTCAAGACCTGTCCCTGATCATGAGAGTGAAGAGAAGCAGTACCTGCTCCTCCGCTTCCCGTCATTGAAGACCACACTGAGGTCTCACCTCAGTCTCTTCTACAGGCTGAGCAAACCAAGTATACCAACAGCTTGCTTTTATTTATGTATTTATTTAGTGCATATCATTCACTTCCAGCTATGTTTCCTTTGCTGTGGTTTCTCTATTTTCTGAACCTTTTCTGGACCTTCAAGTTCTGTCAACTAGTCATGGCTACTAGTACAGAGCATGTGGAGGCTAACCCAATAATTCCTATTTGCAAATACTACACTTCTTTTCAGCTTCTCCAATTAATTTCCCAGGCCACCTGCACCTGATATTTCTCCCTGTTCTCACTCAAATGTCCTTCAGGTTCCAACTTCTCCTTAACTGCTTTCCATCCTGACTACTGTGGTTTACAATCTAATTTAGTTCTTTGTCTTGTCTACCCCGCCACTGTAATGTCATTCCTTTATACAATGCAAAATCTTTATTCACCTTACTTTTCCTTTCCTAAATACAAGAAGTAGACAGAAATACCACATTTCTCTGTATACTTTCTCAAGGGTAAAGATCACCAAACTCTTCTCAGACCACAAAATCTTGAGCCAACTTGCTGGTCTCCATGATTTTATCTCATCTTCATGGACCAAAGAAATGCTGTGTTCATTTCAAACTATTACTATAGCCTTAGTGGTCTAAGCCTAAGACTGAGCCAAGATTTAAGGAAAGGAAGAACCTTTAATTATAATAACTGACTGTTCAGCCAAATGGTCTCTCTCTGGCTGAAAAACCATGTCTTAATCTCATTTATAACAATAGTGATCTTTCAGAATGATTTTGTTAAAGAAAACCTGCTAGGTTAATGATGAAATACCAAGTTTTCTCCTTTGGACAAATTAATTAATGAAATTATATTTTACGCTTGGGAGGGTAGGGGTGAGTAGGTTGGTCAGTGTTTCAAAAACTCCTCCACATTAACTCACAGACCTGCAGCCACTGCAATTCTGCCCCAAAGCAAAACCCATGTGCTCATTTTCCATGCTTCTGTGACTTTCCTGTGAGGGCTTGGTTTCCTCTTGGCCCATAGTAAGGAAATTTTGGCAGCTCCATCGCTAACACCAAACACTGGATGCCAGTACTCTGAGCCTGTGTGCTAACAAGACAGTTCAAAGCCATGTAGGAAACTGAAAATAAGCTCCCTGCATTTCAGCCCAGGAGCAGAGCCAGCATCCCAACAACAGCCTTCAGGTCTCCATTTCAAAACACACAACCCAGTGCAGCTGACTGGTTGTCCTGTCTGGCAAAATGATAAGAGAATCAGGGAGTTTCAATTAGCAGGCGCTTTTCAGCTTTTCTTTTTTCCTTCCTCTACCTTGCTTCCCTTTGCGGGTGTAGAGAGGGGCCACCACACATGGAAGCAGCTCCAGCAATGCTCTCCCCCTCCATGCAGGAGGGGAAAACCTGGCAAGCAGCAGCTGGCAGGGAAGAGGCGATTGCTTCAAGGTGAGTCAGTGCTGGAAGGAGTTGGGTAAGCAGCAATTTATCCTGCAGTATAGTAGCAAATTTGAAAACCATAAAATTGAGTGTAACTATCTGTTTGTTGCTACAGATCAGCCAGGGGGAAGTGAGAAATCTCTAGAAGGCTGAAATTATATTTGGCAAACTTTCTGTATTTTTTAAACTAGCATTTATGCTCAGCTACAGCACAGGGTACCATAATAACAAACCAGAATTAAACAGTTAGCTAAAAAGGAAAAAAAACCACAGCATGACCCTTCTGATAAGCCCAAGTCAAACACTTCACTTCAAAAATTGCAGTGTGCAGCTTGGGGACAACATTTTTCACCATGTAACCAATGCTACGTTCTCTTTTCAACATCGACATTATTAAGGGCCAGAAAAATGAGCAGTGAGGTCAGTGCCAATGGCATAAAAAGAAGTAGGGAACCAAGAGTTACACGACTGAAGAAAATTATTAACACGCAAACAAAAAAAAAAGTAAATAAGCAAGGACCTATTAACATGTCCCATCTAGTTTTGTTCAAGTAAATAAGCTAAAGTAATTAGCTCAGTTGTGGATAACAGTTTGCCTAGTCTTTGATATTTGCTTAGCTGATTGCATATTTGTCTCTCACATCAGGCTAAGGCAAATACACATATTGTGGATATTTTATATTTCTAGTTCCTCAGACATAAATTAATAGTTCAAGTTGATAACAGATACCCCTATGTACATGAATTCTGCCCTTAAATGCTGAGCATAATTTAGACTGGTGTAAGACTAAAGAAAACTGATGGTACAAACAAATACAGATTGAACATTTCTTTCATTTTTCCAAAATGTTTTGCCAGAATTAAAGTGTTTCATGGGAGAACATCCATTTCCACAGGAAAGCAAGTCTTCGAAAGCATTCTTATGAATTAAAATTAATTTATGTGTGTTTTTATAAGCTCACTACTATACAACTGCATTCCCTTCCATTAAAAACATAATTTTACACAAGCTATACAGAGGATACTACTGCTTCTCACAGGCAGACTCTACAGATACTTCTGCAACACAACATCCAAACTACAACTCCGAACCTCTGTTTGGACTTCTCTTTGGCCAGCTTTCTCTCTCAGGGAGCACCAAGAATTGTGTAATTCCTTTATTGCAAGTTTTAAGCAAAATTTTGCCAAACCAAGTCACCATAAGCCTTTATCAGAAGAATGAATCAGTTATAAAAGGTGTCATTTTTGGGGGTAAAACTTTAGCATTCATGCAGTGCGGTTGTGAACAAGACAAAATGGTAGCAAATAATTTCTTCCTCAAAGGAAAAGTGAAGTAAGTGGAAACATAGTGATAAACAAACACAACAGGCAGTACTGATGGTTAGAAGGCCAAAGAATTAAAAATCTGGAGTGGAGATTCGCCAAAACTTTTAAGGGGATTAAAAATTTTACGTTTCTCTCTTTCCAGACTTCCAACACGAGATTTTAAAAAAGTGATTTTGTTTTTCAGAAAGCCTAGGGAATACATCTAATATTTCTAGACAGTAATAACTGAGGAGGAAAAAAAAAACCCAACTAACAACTTAGCAACAAAAAAAAAACATTCAGTATCACAAACTGATGTTAAGAAACCAGCCATGTCTATAAAGGGATGAAAAAACATGCTGTGCTTTCAAAAAAAGCATTACATTTCTTTAATGTAGAAGGCGTGGTTGCTATTTTTTCTGATGGTCCACAGTGAGTGTACAGAGATCGTCTTCTTAGCCCTGGCCTTCAAAAATTGTCTTAGAAATTAGATTTTTGAAATGAAAATTGCTTTTGAAATCAGTTTCCTCTCATTCCCCAAGCCCTTATTTTGTTCTCATCCACAAAACACACATTTTCTTCCTCTCTTTTGCTCTTTGTGGGTCTGAGCAAGTCTGGGCTCTGAACTGATAACTAATACTGACTTCTGCAACTGCCTCTTCTATTAACCTTCCACTCCCACTGCTCCAGCTGAGAGGCTGAAGAAACAAAACAAAAACCCAAACCAAACCAACACATATTTCAGTTCATCCTACTATATTTCCAGATCTTAACTGAGAAAGACATTTTAAGCCACCTGTTACTGCAATTTTTTTCCCCTCACTACTCCTCCCACAACAATCACAGCTGCTGTCTCAGTATCGATGAAATCACAGTGGGGTTCTTAGACTTTCATTTCTCCAGGACTACAGATTGGACACTCCTGGAAGACCACAGGAGACTGACCTCTATTCCCTCCAAAGGTCTTTGCTTCAGTGACAGCGAGGCCAAACTTCTGGCTAAACTCTCCCGTGCATCCTCTGCATAAGTGTTTCTCCCCTTGTGTTGTGGTCACGAGTACACAATGACTGGTAAATCCTCTCTCTCTGTTCTCTTTCAACCTTGCTCCCCCAAGGTGCAAAACATATAATTACTTGATGATAGCAGAGGGAAAACAGGCTCTTAGTAGTTATTCTTTCTACCTCTTTTCCCACCCCAAACTACCAGTGGCTCTGCTTTACCTTATGATCTTCTGTTTTGCCTGAGATTGGTAAAACACAAAGAATTTTTTCATGGTTTTTCAAAGTCTCTGACAAGTAACCAGATCCCAACTACTCCACCACCATGACACTACAAGATCAGAAAAGGGCAAATAAATACTATTACAGACAGTCTTCTGGTATAAAGAATATTGTTGACACTTCCTTGGCTACCTAATGTGTTTTCATCTACCAGAGATTAATTTGGGTACCTTCTGAAAAATGTTAGAGTAAGGAGTGGCATATTCCCATCCACTTGCTAAACAGAAGGCAGAAAAGAGTCTCTCACTGTCCCTGTCTATCCAAGAGAAAGTTTCCTTTACTCATATAAATTAATTTATTGAAACAGAGCAAGTTTATGAAGTCCCATTTTCTTGAACATTGCAGTTGTAACAATGTCCTACAGGTATCACATTCAGGGAGGAAAAATAAAAGGAGTGATCAAAGAATACAACTATTTTTGTAACTGGGTCCACAGCCAAAGATTATTACTACTACTGTGAGGACAAAAACAGTGTGCAGATATACTTTGATGTCACCACAGTCCCAGTGGTCACACCACTATTGTGAATGAATCATGGTTTGAGAGCTGTTTAAGCTGTGACATGATTTGCATAATAAACAGCTGTACTGTACAAGCCAAACAGATGCCTCCACTGTATTTTCATTTTCATTTTCTCCCTCTGCCCCAACAAAGATGTTTTCAGCTCAATGGCAGTAGGCAAATCACAGCATCTGTCACTATCCTCACTTCTGCATCTATGGAACAGGGATAATAGCACTTTCCTCCTTTAAAAGAACACCAGGAAACCCATAATAAAAATGATTACGTGAAGAGGGGATAATTTTATTATCCAGCATCAGCTGCAGCTTGCTCTACTTTCCTGCATCTCATGCCTCCATGGTTCCAGGTTTTGAGCAGAGTAGCCAGACTCTGCCAAGCAGAGGAGAGCAGCAGGAACACTGTGAAACTCCCAGTGGCTCAGCATGTGGCTAAAGGAAAGCTGCCAGACTCAGCAGAACCCCCTTATCTTCGATAACTACATTTCCTCAAAAATAAACAAATTTTGGCAGATATTTCAGTTTTGATTTGCCTGAGATGACTGTCAGGTTGAAGAATTTTTACTGTTTTTTTTTTTTTTTTTTTACTTCAAATCAGGCTGTGGGAAATACTCCATACTCATAAAGAAAATAACCTATTTTATTTCTTTTATTCATTATGACTCTGTCCCCTTTGCTGTCTGTCCCTTCAGATGACATTCTAAAATATGCAGTACAGTCAGAAAACTATTTAAGCTGAAATCACAGACCCTCTCACCCATACCCTCCACTAATCTTTCTAAGGGACTCCATTAATACTTTTTTTTCAGAGAAATTGTTTCTTTGCTTCAAGTGACAGATATCAAGGCATTGAGACAGCTATGCAAAAATTAATTAGGAAAAAAAATTAAATAAACTAAAACAATAGGGTGAAATGAAATCTTTGTTTCAGCCTTGTTGTGACACAGGGCTAGAATGTGTTTTTAAATCCTTCTCTTCCAGAAACAGTAGCAGAGGGCAGCAGTTGTGTGGCATTTTATCTCATCTTTGCCAGTCACCAAATAGCATCTCCAAGGCACATATGCCCTCCAGTGTGACACCAGTCAGCAGATAAAGACAAAAGCCCAGACCTCATGTTCTGCAATTGATTCCCAGAAACACAGAATATTTTAGGTTGGAAAATACCTTTAAGATCATCAAGTTCAACCATCAACCTAGACTGCCAAGACCACCACTAACACGTCTCTCAGTGTCACATCTTCACGTTACAGGGACAATGACTCAACCACTTCCCTGGGCAGCCTCTTCCAGTGCTTAAGAGCCCCTTCAGTGAAGAGATGTTTCATAATATTCAATTTAAACCCCCCCTGGTGCAACTTGAGGCCATTTCCACCCATCCTATCACCTGTTACTCAGGAAAAGAGACTGACCCTGACCTCGCTACAGCCTCCTGTCAGGTACTTCATAGCCCTTCCCACTTGGCTAGAACTTTAGGAACTGCATCACTCATTCCAACGCAATTTTAGCAACTACTTAAGTTGGACTCTCTCTTGAATTCACGAAAGAACATTCATCATATAATTTAACAGTAGCAAAAATGAGTTGGGATGCATTGCCATTTCCTTTTCAGTCAGTTATTGGAGACTGGCCAATGCTCACCATGACCATATCAGTGCTAGTCAGGAACAACCTTTCAACAGCTGCAGTGAAGCAGCTTTAGGCTATTCACTGATGGTGTCAGCACCACAAGGTAGTGCCTCCATCCATGGGAGATTGTCCTAGAAACAAGCAAGCCAGTGGAAGAAAGGAAAGTGCAATCAACATCACTTGGCAGAACAGAAACTGAGGTTTATAGACATAAATCAACTTGCTTGTAATTATCCAAAAAATACGTGTGACAGGGAGAACTTTTTTCAGAGAAAGCAGTCTTTCCCCTTAATGAGAAAAACATCTTAGACAGAAAATCCCACTTTCAAATATGCCCAGGAAGACAGAGTTGTCCCTGTCCAGTCTCTTACCTTATTGGAATAAGTTTCATATTTCTATCCAAGGTAAAAAAGGTCAAATGATACTGTAGCTATATCATTTCAGATAATAGAGGGTGAAGTTGTACAGCATACAACACACCTGAGGTGAGACTTCAGGGCAGCCTTCTTGACTTTTGGACCATTGAGCTCTTTTTGTCATTTTCCATAAAAAACCTTTCCATTTTGGAAGTCAATACAGAGCTGCATACTTGCAGCAAAATTTTGGTAGCTACAGAGTAAGGCTGCATGCTTCTGTATTACTATTGAAAGGACACTGTGCCTCAGCTACATTCCAGCAATGCAACAGGTCAAAATACATTCAATTCTTTAAAAGTCTTTTGTCTTCCACCCACCTAGGGTGTGAATGTGTCTTCATGGCTGATTAGTCTTCTCTGTTACCATCCTTATCTGGTGGAAAGTTGTGGAAAAATTAAGAAATCCCATTCAAATGAAAAACTCTTGTCATCTGACATCCCTGCCGTAAACTGAGGGCCACCATTTCACTCTGTCCTTTCAATTACCCTTCCAAGTCTCATCTTCTCCACTCACAGATAATGCTCCCCTTCCTCTTTATTCCTTTATCCTTGTACACATATTTTTAAAGATAATGTCATCAGTCATTCTGCACCTTATGGCTACTTCAGGTTGCAAAGTTCTCTCAAGACTACCAAAACAACTCTTTTTAAACAAAAAATAAAATAAAATAAAAATTCCTCTCTCTAAACTGGAAAGTAGCATTCACCAAACCACTGGAAGGTGAGAGCTCCTAAGGGAAGCTCTGTCCTTCCAAAACCAGACACATATTCTATTCCATCTATGTCTCTGAAACTAAGAATAATTTCTAGCATTGGGAGAACATAAAACAACATCACAAGGAGAAAAAATTGGAGGAGTTATTTATACTATTAATTATTTAACAGATGATTTGATGAGAAGATCATACACAACAATAATCAGAAAACTGAAATTTCATTGAGTAACACGAATGCCAAATTTGCAATGCAAAGCTGAAACTCTTCTTAAAATGTGGGCAGGCAAATATGCATTTCACACTGTTCCCATTGTCTTCATTTTGCACCTGCCAGAGATCTCAGTATTCAATGTGCAAGTAGGAGCCAGAAAATCTCAGGGAAACAACTGGAGACTTTGGCAGCTAACAGAGGGAGAACCAGACCCACTGTTATCCTGAGAGTCCAAACAGGAGAACTGGATACTCAAAGAAGAACAAAATAAGTATTAAACATTGACATTGAAGACCACCATCTTTGGTGGAGAGAGTTAATAGCAAGCTGAGAATAACAACATGACCTGAGAAATACTTTTCAGTTTACTCAAGATTCACATAAATAAAAATGTAACAGGTCACACGTGAAAAGCTTTCTACAGAGTTGTCCTTCCAAACCACGATGGCTAAAGAGGTATTTTAGTTCATTTTTATTTCTTTTTATTTTTTTTAATGGTGTCCAGATTCTGCACAGACTTGTGTGATACGAGTCATACTAATGACATACTGTATTATCACAGTGTTACAGAATCAGCCAGGAGATGCCAGAAATATAAGACTGCATTTAGGAAGGAAGAAGTTGGCATTTTTAACCTCCAAAGGGAGGCTACAGCCTGGAGGATGTTGAAATACTGCTGAAATGCAGGCTTGATTCAAATTGAGTTCTTATTAACATATAAATAAGGCCGCTTTTAAAAACTGCATCTATGCCACATATCCAAATGCAGTAATAACTAAAAGTAAAAAAGAAAAAAAAATTGCAGGCAGAGAAGAGCTCAGATTTCTTGTTGATCTACTGATTGATTTTCTTCCAGACAATATCATTTTCCACATCTTTCCAAACCAGACTGGTTTTCAGCTTTGGACCTTATATCACAGCAGCCAGGCTCTTGATGAAGCTCTTTGAGAACCACCCTTTTGGGACTTTGAACAATCAGTTAGTCACACAAACTTAGTGCTAATTTGCCAGCAGAAAGTAAAAGAGAGAGAAAAATCATTTATGGCTATGCTTAATTTAAAAACAAGATTTTAAAGCTTGGAAATCTGTCTTCTGTAATTGATACCTGATGTTTTGACTACTGCTTCCTACTCCTCAAAATAGCCCTAGCTACAGCTCAAAGATTTTTCAGGGGGGCACCTCAATCACCCATACAGAGAACTTGTTTTATACTACAGATATTTTTGATGGCCTCCAAGGCATTTTCCTGGAAGGTGAGATTATTATGCCCCCAAGGAATACTGAAGTATTTTGTACCACATGTTTAGCATCCACAAGAGATACGATAAACTACCATTCTAAAGTGCCTCATAGGACAATATTTATGGCATTCAGATATGCCAATTTTGGGCCGAAAAGAAAAATCTTTTCCAGCACAACAGAGAGGTGATGTGAATCAGGACTCCCTCACTAAATGTCATATTCAAAAGACTGCTAGAAAAGGGCAAGGCAGTACCATACAGAGTAGCCTCTCTTCTTCCTTATACGAACAGCAGTTATTCCATAAACTTTTAAACTTAACCTGCAGCTATGTGTAGCTACACTGTGTAACTGCACTCCTCAGTGAATAAAATATTTGCCAAGTGTTATTCAACAAAATTTTCTTGAGAATGTGTCTCCCAGCAGAGTTGCAAAACAGTCCTGTTTGTCATGCATGAAAGAAACTGCTTGTAAGCACTTCAACAATCATAGAGGCAGGATTTTTAGAAAAAAGTTTCAAATTTTTCTGCTCTCTGCATGATGCATGCAGGAATACTTAAGAGATTCAAGTGACAGAACTTCATAGCCAAATCCACGTTTTTGAGATTGTGTTCCTGAAGTTGAAATCCAGGTGGTCTCTTCAGAGCCTGCTGCTGAGTGGAGCTCTAGGGATCACACTGTTTACACCATTTGGGATGTACATTTTTTTCCCTTCCTTGTGCAAACTGCCACTTCTCCTCGTCCCAGTCTTCTGCATTGCTAATACGTGCAGAAATCCAGTACTGTATTTCCCTATATGAAGAACTTGGCAAGGACAGACCGTGTACTCTTGGCAGAAGTCTATCCTGGGATTATGCCAATAAACAATCATTTTCTGGTTGCCACAAGCATCCCATTATTTCAGTTTAGCCATTCAGTCCACTCCAGTTCAGCTCTGTTAGTGCTTCCTTAATAAACCCTTATTATCAGGGGCTTAGGCCTCAGTCATTTGAATTCATGCTCAGCCGGGACTTGGTATTCAGAGACCCAGTCCTAATGTCCTCAAAAAAAAAATATAATTAAAACCCTTACTTGGCCACAGAGCAGAGACAATGAAATTTTGTTGGCTGCAACTATATTTGCACTCTTAAAGACTTGAGAAAAGCTGGATATTGAGACTTGTTTTATAAACACTTGGAGGCTTTAGTTCTTGCTGAAGAGAAATGCCATGGCAGTCTTTTCGCCTTCATCCTTCTTTGCATCTATAGCCTGTTGTTTACTACACAAATAAGTATCATTTTCTCATCAATTTTTAACACCTATTCTCGGGGTTAGATTTGGTGGGGACAGACAGGACCTAAAACCCAAAAGCATCTTGAAGCTCCCGCTGGGGTAGGTACAGACCTGGGACAGCACCTGAGACAGCTCCTCCTCCTGGGACACAACTTGGCTGCTCCACTGGCTTGGTGCTACTGAGGCGGTAGCTCAAGACACTTATCTATACAGCATGGGCTTTACAGCTCTGATCCAGGAACCCCCGTTCTCCCAAAAAGTGGCAGGCAGTCTGTATCACTCAGGGCACCACACACACACACTGAATTTGTGAGGGGACTGGCTCTAGACTTTGAATTTTAAGTCATCTTCATTTCTGCACAGATCAATTAAGAAAAACAGTTTGCCTGGAGATTAGTTATAAATCCCAAACTGTAGAGTTTGTCACTGAAAAACTCATGACTACCTCCCTCATGTAATCCACTGCCATAAACTCCTCAAAATTTAATTTGTCCTTGATTTTCTGTTCTTTACAATAATGGTGTATAAACCGTCACTCACAGCATTTTGCCGGTCCCAGCCTGGATGTCTTTATGCGGTGCCTGTCCAGGACAGGAGTAGCAGCATAAATCCCTCAGACAAAGCAAGGATGGCATCTGTCTGCTCTTCTTCTGCAAGTTCTCTTTGTACAAGCTGGATTCACCAAGACACCAAATTTAAATGCACAATATTTAAATGCAAAAAGGTGTATCACCCACGGTTCAAATTAGTAAGGCTTTACACTGTGTTCCTTCCCTTCCAGTATATCATCCCTCAATATCACACCATCTTTACCACTCTAGAGGTAAGCATCAGTGAAACAAATCCTCATCCCCTCCACCCTCTCCTCTCCTTTGCGCTCTGCAATTATAATCAAATATGCAAACAACAGAAAATGGATTCTCTGCCCTGCATCCTAATAAGCGTGGCTAGTCCAAACAGACTCTAGAACAAACTGGCTTGCAAGATGTGGAATTCACTGATGACTCGTTTTGGAGTTAGGAACAGGAAAAAAAATACAAAGTGTGAAAAAAACACATACACATTTTCGACATCTAAAGTAAAATCCTTCTCCATTTGTTGCTTTGAGAGTTTCTGCAGGTTACTCCAGAGAACAGCCTAACCTGGGAGGGTAGGAAAAGTACACAAGGTTTCTCAAAGAGATGCTTTACTCGAGACAGAATCTCTTGGGAACACTTTTTGTTTCTGGTCCCATAAACTTAACTGAGACTCTTTACTGCTATTGCTGACTGAGGAATTTGGAGACTAGCATGGCAAAAAGCAGCTTTCCAGGGACTGTACTACTACTGTGAGCTGCCATAGTAGTAATAAAGACGAGTTAGTGTGTGACTGAAAGACCAATTTCATGGGTTCCTCTCTGGGCCCAGGGACCCTTGTCAAAGTAAAGAGCTCCTGAAGGCTCTGGATTCTTCAGTTACAGCAGAATTACACACACAAGAATCCTGAGAAAACAGGAGTGCCATCCACCTCAAATGAAATCAGTGTCATATAAACCTCTGAAACTGAAGCTGTCTAGAAATGCACCAGACCTTGTAAGCTTTCCACTGCTCTTTATACTCTTCACGAGGGATTAAAGAGCTGAATATATTTGTAACTCTAAATGGTACTTTCCATTGATCCTTTGTTTCTAATTTCTTCCCAGAGGTTTAATAAGCAGAAAAGTGTTGTGGTATGCATGGTTTTTACAATTCCTGCAAAAAAGGAATTCAATTTCAATGAGTCTCCCAAAAACACGGTCTATTTTAACTACTGAGTTTTGTCATTTTTCATTTTTCTGAATTTGCAAGAAATACTGATGGAGGCAAAAGGCCTTAATAAAACTGCAATAGCTGAAGTTAATAGGCAGGTACTGAGGAGGGGTGGGGGAAGCAAAGAAGAAAAAATGGGGGATGTTAACTCTTGATAGTTTTGGTGAAAAGTTATGACAAGTCTTTACTGGTTTATTTCTGCACAGCTCAAACCTGCAATGTAATTCAGTCCATTCTTATACTGGCAACACACCTACCTCCAGTGGGAGTGATTTTTCCAGAAACACCTCAGGATTTTATTGCAAAACCCCAGCCACAAGGTTGGTATAATCTATCACGAATTAAATACATGATTTCTCATTAGGGAAGATAACTCAAGGGTCCTCGAGGTAGACTCATTTGCAGTATCTGTATAGGTGCAATACAGCATTGCCCTCTGCTGGATTTTAAGCTGTCTACTCATGCAAAAGTTGCCTTTGGCTGAGCTAGAGAGGATGATTTTTAAACAAACACTGTACTAATTACCATAAGGGAATATCCTGACACCAAATAAGGAATGAAATAGTGAATGAATGCTTATTTCTCAGCCTTTTTTTTTTCCCACAGGGAAAAAGCACTGCTTCAGACAAGGGGTGGTGTTGACTTATTCAGCCCTTCCCCAGTGCAGCACCAGTCACAGACTATTATGCATCCCCCAGAGCCCGAACACTGCACAGAGTCAGTGCACACAGATACACAACATCTAAACAAGCCAGAGCTGAATTGCAGGTGAACTCTGGGTGAATTCTGGTACCTACCAGAGTGGTCTGTCTCACATGACTGTCACATCCAATTGGGTGTTACCCAACACACAGCATTCCTGCTATATACAACTTCTACCAACTTCTTTCTGGGCATCTCCTGACGAAAACTCAAGGGCTATTTCCAGTATCTTCATAGCTATGAATACAGAGACTGTGGACTGATGTAGGATGAGTGTGACAAGAACGAGGAAGGATCTCCTGCTTTTGACTAGGATAGAGTTAATTTTCTTCCTAGTAGCTGGTTCAGTGCTGTGTTTTGGGTTTAGTATGCAAATAATGTTGATAACACACTGATGTTTCACTTGTTGCTAAGTAGTGCTTTTACTAAGTCAAGGACTTCTCAGCTTCTCATTCCCTGCCAGTGAGCAGGCTGGAGGTGCACAGGAAGTTGTGAGGGGACACAGACAGGACAGATGACCCCAGCTGACCGAAGGACTATCCTATACCACACAATATCATGCTTAGTATATAAACTGGGAGAAATTGGCCAGGAGGAGCCTATCCCTGCTCAGGGATGGTCTTGGCATCAGTCAGTGGGTGGTGAACTATTGCTTTGTGCATCACTTGGGCTTTTTTTAATTTGTTTTGTTTCCCTCTTTTGCTGTCTCCCTTTTCATTACAATTATTATTATTGTTATAATTATTCTATTCTGTTTCAGTTGTTAAACTGTCTTTATCTCAACCCATGAGTCTTACCTTCTCTCCAGTTCTCCTCCCCTTCCCACTGGAGAAAAAGGTGAGCTACGGGCTGCATGGTACTTAATTGCCAGCTCGGGTTAAACCATGAAAAAGGGCAAACTGGATGAAGCACTACGATACAAAGCAAATCTTTTTGTCCATCCCTGCTTTTCATCATCTATGATTTGCTGACTATTCCCTGTCTTACTGACTTTTGGTATAACCAACCAAATGCACACACATTTACACGTATAGAGGCACACTTTTATGTGTAAATACCTATTTGAACATAGCTGCCTGCAAAGGGTTAATTATACTCATATGACCTAGATAAAGACAAAAAATCCCATTTCTATATTTTTTCAGCTATTATTCTTGCTGATCATGTAAAAGACACAGCAGGGCCTTTTGCATCCTGTAGTTTGATGCTGTACAAAATGGGACCCCATCCAGAGAATCAGGACATCTGCTAATTCAGACTAATATATGGGAAGCTAAGAGTTAGCAAAATACCGTTTCAAATAAAATGGAAGTGCAAAAAGAAAGCTCTTTTCCATTTATACTAATTTCCACAATCTACCCTTGCACTTCTTAAGTGGTCCTTTATTGGGTTTCTTCTAACTTTGCTTTTCCCACCATTCTTTCCCCTTTTCACTCTCCCTTATTCTCTCATTTCAGTCTCAATTGAACATTTTACTTATTTTCCCTCTTCCACCAAAAATACATGCAGCACATTCTCTTTGGAATACCTAGTCTGCAAAAGCAGCTGCCTATATCCCCAGTTTTCTTAGGATTCCAACTCTGTTATGTCACTAGTGGCTGTGGGAGAAACCCACTTTTCTTCATGGGTGGTATTGTTAATAGTGATAACAACAACAATAATAAAAACCTCAGTTTCTAAAGATACTTTCTTGCTTCATTGCCTAATGAGAATATCTGTACTCTAAAAAGCCCCCTTTCGCCTGCTTCTCCCTGTAAGGTATTCAGAGTTCTCTGTGGGCGGCTTCTTCCTAAAAATAAATGTCATGATTTGTTTTCTCTTATCTTACAGCTAATTAAATTTTGCCACCATAACATTTCACCTTTTCATTGTGCTGCATTTCCAAAGTATCAGACTGCACTTTGCCCTTTTCCTGCTTCTTTTTTCCTCCCTATACTGGCAAGCCAAGAGAAATGGCTGGGGTTTAATTTAAAAATTTTCAACCCCAGCCCCATGAAATGAAAACAAAAAACAAACCCTACGTTGTTTGATCTCTAGAAAGAAGTTAGCACCACGGGTCAAGGTTTGATAATCTAGCAATTTCAGCTTACAAACTGTGCAAAGTAGAAAACTTAACACTAATTAAAGGTCTGCATCATTACATATGAAAGCATTCAGACATGAAATTGTGAAGAATGTACTGAAAGAGTGACAGATGGAAGATAAGAATAACATACATAGCAAAAAAGAAAGGTGATAAGGTTTGCATTAACTATAAATCAATTCTTAAATACAAAGTCTACCTAGATGCCAAAATAGACTTTTACGGACCAGGCAGACATTAAAGAACACAATTCACAGCATCAGCCCAATTTCTCACTGCTTTGTGTTTTGTTTTGTTTTTTTCTTTTATTATCTATCATTGTTCAAATGAGAAGGCAAAATGATCCATTAATGTTTTATACTCACCTTGGACCAATGACTGCACAACATGCCAAACCATAAAATCATTCCTGTAATGATGGGAGACACCTAAACATGCAACAAGTCTGAAACAGTACCAGTTATTAATTGTTTTGGAATTATCAGTGGTCACTACGGCCAATGATGAAGATGATCGCTCCAATTTAAGACCGAGGGAATAAATCACAATGCAAATATTTCAGCAAAGTGATCCAAGGTGCAAGGCAATGTATATAAAATTCTCAATGTGTCACACTCAGGTTCATTCCCTACTTTACATTTTAAAGCACATCCATTCAAAAAAAAAAAAAAAAAAAACCCAAAAAAAACCCCAACAGATACATTGCTACTTCAAATGTAAGTAACAAAGACAAACTTTACTTAAGACTGCTCTTGATCTTTGGTCACACTGTACATCATGACTTATTGTATTTTTGATTAACTGATTAAATTGACTTTTTTTTTCCACAACAGCAGATATTTATGATTTACGTTAGAAAATGCTTGGTGATGACAATATATCAGAATGCAAAATATCTTCATGTGACCACTGTCCTGTCCTGAACAACCATGGTGGGAAAAAAAAGTAAAAAAAAAAAGATTTTGCAAGGCTTTAGATGTCCACAAATATAATAGTGATATTATATCCCTGAAACCTTTTCATAGCAATGTCAGAAAACCAGTGTAGGAAAACTATCAAAACGTTGATCCTTCTTTTCTCTCCCATGGTGTGGGTGTCCCAAAAGGTCTTGGTGCATTCCAAAGCAATATGCAGAATCCCTGGAGGATAGGGCTGGAGTGGGAGGACTCTTGCAACATGCAGCCTTCTTTTGAGTTAAATGTTGCCAATAGGGAAAGGGGGAAAAAATAGTTTATTCTCTTTATAACTATACCATAATAATTGCATTTGGAAATTATTGCCAACAAGAAGGCAGAAAACATCTAGTGTCATTTTCAAAATATTTTGCCTGAAACAAACAGTGTATTTAAGCTTTCCTAAGACTGACTTTTAGTTCCTATCAGAGAAAATACCTATGAGGATTGAGTTCAAGTTACAACTGCAATAAGGCATGAGTAAGGTAGCACAGTCCAAGTACAAACAGAAACATCTACATTCAACTTGGACCTCGTGGCACCATGACTCCTGATGAAATTTGGAAAATGAAAGAGTAATGCTGACAGAAGGGCAAGGAACAACCTTCCACTGTCAAAACTTTCTGAAAATTATGCTATTTGTTATTGTTCATCACATGCCAAGAGAAAGCAGAGCCAAAATCTGTTTCATTTACAAGCAAAGACTAAAGTACTGGAAAATTTCATGCATTCATAATCCCTTTCCACCCCAGTTTCTACAAAAATAAAAACAGTAATCTTAAAAAAAAAAAAAAAATCAAGCCAAAACAAAACAAAGCCCAAAACATTCAATCGACCCAGCACTGGATCTTCTCTCGCATACAAAACTACAAGATCATGTGTTCATGTCTGTAAGGCTGCATGCTTTAGAAAGTAAAAACCCACATTAAGTGAACTTGCTGCCTTTAATGAATGCGTGGATCTCACAAACTCCATTTTTGTTTTCTGGCCACTTGCTGTGCTGATAGGGTTAATCAGGCAAGTGCTTGCATATTCACTCCTAAGGGACTTGAGACTTTACAGGAGCGTGAGACACCTAGATTCACAAAATGTGTATCTTTTATACCTCTGCTCAGTGCTCAGCAAGTGCTGATAATTTCTCAGATGGCACTGAAGTTTAAATACAGCTAAATATCACTGTAGCTCAGCTCCATCCTGAGTAGCTAGAATATTGGAAATCTCTGGCTTCATAGGGCTCATTAGAAGCTAACTTACCTCATTACCTTTCTGCATTACTGCAGCCACACAATCTTCAGCACCCAAGCTACCACTCAGTCAGCGGGCCCTTATGGATCTCAGCCTTAAACCCTTCATTCTCCCTGTACAACATCAGTCTTAATGATTCTCAATCCCCTCCCGAACAATTTGCTCAGTAAGGCTGAACACATCTTCAGTGATGTGTGCCAGCACAGGAGGCAAGGGTTCAAACACCAAAATCGTGCCTTGCCATGTAATTTTTTTCCTTCTGGATAGTTTGTGATACAGAAGGTATGCTGATACCTGTCGGCTTTTTTCTACTTTTACATTTTGCCACGAACGGAGAACCTGTATCTGTTTGCATAATGGATGTATGCATATGAGATCGCTTCTGAGAACATTCCAGTCATTCCTTGTTCTAGCAAAAGGAGAAACAAAGCGACACAGAACACACAAAGAAGAATAAAAGAGGAAAGAGGATGAAGCATTACCCTGTCTTAAATGCATTAATATTTATATCTTCATCTATGACAGAAAGGAGGAAGAACAGCTTATGCTGCCAAGGATCATAACACCAGCTTTCTCATGTATGGATTCAGGGAGGCAAGAGGGAGCATTCCTGCAGGTAATTAGCCTTGACTGCTAATCATATCAGCCAAAAGTGATGAGAAAATTAGTCTGATGCTTTTCCTAGATTCCCAGAGCAGCATTGCTGGTTACTGTGATGCTCTGACGCACAGCAACCTGAAACACGTCCTCACTACCACACTGACCAGGACCGGCCATAACGGCAGTCTGCCCTTGGAATGGATAGAATAAAGACAGCGCCTCTTCCATCCCTGTCCTGCTCCACTCCTAGGACCATGTTTCCTTACGGGTCAGGGCAGAGAGCCAGCTTCTGATTCACTCCATTGATCTGCCCTCCTACTACAACAGGACAAATCAAAGAAGAGCAGAAATTATTTGCTTGATCTTTTCCAAGTCAACATTTGCCCGGTTTGCAGTTTTGCAGAAAAAGAGAAAAGTCATGATTCAGTCACAGCGAATGCAGTGAGAAGTGGACAAGGACTTGGATTTATATTTGTCTGTATCCCTTGTCTACTAATTCTTCTAAATATATATTTAAAAAGCAAATACACTATATCACTGCATTTTCACATGACCTATCATTCAAGGTCTTACTCATTCCTGAAGATAGAGGGTAAAGTCCTAGCACACAGATATTGCATATACATGTTATGAGAAACAGTTTCCAAAAGCTGACAGGGATGGCACAAAAGCTATGTGTTAGATATACTGAGCAGAGAAACAATCAGTCCCAACTCTGTCACTCAAGGAAAAGACTCTGAACCCTTTCAGGGTAGAGGACTGCGTCACAGATGGCAAAGGCCTAAAACAGATGGTACAAGAAAGGACTTGGAAGAAAATGACAATCAGGAATGGGATGGGCCAGGAGACACAGGGACAAGCAGGCTGTGAATTGAGGAGGAAGGCTGACAGAGAAAGTCTCTGAATATGAAGCTCAGCCCAGTCAGCTGGGCTGAAGACACAGGAACTGAGGTAGTAGCTCACCTGAGAGCATGTCAGAGCAGGCAACTAGTTTGTGTGCCCTGAAACTCAGCGAAGAAAATGGAGAAAAATAAATCCTTCTGAAGATTGTCTTCTCAAGCCAAGACGATGACAGCTTAATTATACTGGAACCTGCTAAGGGTTCGACTTAAAAAAAGCACCCTGTAAGATTTCAAAGGATGGAAACATAGACTTTAATAACTGTAACTACTAAACCTTATAGAATTTAACTGAAAAACAATCACCCGTAGATGTCAGACTTTCAAGCGCTAGAAGACTGGAGTAATTTGATTCCCCCTCATAGAAACATTTACATAAGCCAAAGGCTGTCAGGGGATTTAATGATGGGAGTTCTACGTCAGAAGAGTGGGATTTCCAGCACCTATTTCCAGATCTGTGATCCAGGCCACCCTATTTCCTCTCACTCCACCTCTCTCCCTGCCACAGCATAGGCTTGTTGTAAGCAGCTTTCTGCCAGAAGAAGGTTGGATGATTAAGGTAACTACCTCACAAGGCTCAAGGATTATATCTTCATCTTCACTGACCCAGAAATAACCTCAGAAATAAAAAGCAGGGCTCTTAGTGAAAAAGCCTGGAGACCAGCGGCAGGAAGGAACAAAACCATCCCAGGATTTCAAGCCATTTCAGGGGCCAGTTGACAGCAGACCATTCCCAGGACACTCCTACCAGTTTTCCTAGCAGCAATTCATCTTCACAGGTTTCAGGAAAGCTGTATTTAAACACTTCATGTAATCAGGACCTCTTCACACCACCCAGACCGCACAAATCATCGAACTATTCCTCTGCGTATATTGGAGGTTTGAACTGTCCACCATAGCAAAGACAATTCTGATTTAGATGGCTTCCTACCAAATTTAGCCCCTGGCTACTTTGGCTTCCTGGCTCTAGGACCAAAGAAGACACACGGGATGCCTAGAAAGTGTTGCAGTCCTAAGTGTTACTTTGGTATAAACCACAGCAGAGGACCAATTTCCCTGCAGCTCCAGGCTGTCTTTCACAGCAATCAGGTCTCTTCGAAGGAGCAAGAACATTATTCTGTCAGACACAAAACTTTATCAGGATGTCGGTTGTCTGCACATGACTGAGACAGCAGCTGAAGCGGCAATGTTGCTACTCTTAGTTCCTACAAACAAAAAGCTAGTTTAGTACCACTTGTCCCCTTCTCTTTTAAGATAACACAGTGCATGCCCTTCTCCTCACCTCATCCATGCTAACAAATTTTACAGTCAAGATTCAACCAGCTAGGGAGGCAAAAGTCCTGTGATTTCATGTTTTGTCCTGTCTGCTCCTCAGGAAGACACACCTCTAAATGGAATGCACAGTTATTACAGCTTGCAAAATGCTGTATGCCTGCATTTTGATTCTCAAAATGGCTTGACAGGAGAGAAAACTGCTTGGGCTTTACTCAATCAGTCCTACTACAGCTTCTGCAAGGCCCTGTACTCTGACTCCTCAGATAACACACAATTAAGTCAGCTTTCTCTTAGCACTAGCTTTTCAAGGCAGAGCCAACATTAACAAGTGGGTTTGCTACACAGAGCGCAAGAATGTATTCCAAGCAGATATGAAAATACAACGAAATTTAATAAGACTGAGCAAGGCAACACGCTTGAGGGTGAAACTATCAGACTGTCACATGAAGGAAAGTGCACCTGGAAAAGGAAGATCAAAGATAGTAGAACAGATAACTCATGTCTCTGCAGCAAATCAAATTTCTATGCTTCCTCTCAATTGTCTTAATTTTTTTTTTGTTTCGGGTGAGTGAAATAGAGGAATAACAGAACTGAAAATCCTGCTGGAGCAGATATGTTTCAAACAAGCATCTCACCAACAAAAGGAGATTTAAAAAGGATACACATCTCTTAAGAGGAAAAAGAGAATAGCCTTGGTTCACCAGCCAGTACACTTGGTACAAGTGCTGCTCCTGAGGCAGCTCATAGCACCCTTTCTCCGAGATAATGCTGCATCGAACTCACCATCCTGCAAATACGGGGAGATCTCCCATTAAATGCCACAATTACAAACATGATAGCGGCTCCCCTCCTATTCATGTGCTGCCAAACAGAGTTTGACTGTGCTAAAGTAGGCCAATATCTTCCTTATTAAAAAAGAAACTCTACACTCTCAGGCCCTGCACTGCCTCCTTCTACCTCTCATGTAAAAAGACCTCCTATGCCTTTATTCTCCATTCACTTTGTTTCTGGCCTATTTCTAGGATCCCCTCAGCCTGAGTTTGCATACCTCTGAACCAGTGGTTGCTGTTACAGTTTTGATCCTTTCTTTCCCTGCCTGGTTTAGCTGCCTTTATTAGCTGCAGCATTTCTCCGAAGTTAGAGCTCTTTCTCTCAGCAGTCTCTCCTTTAGCATGGAATAGTGAATATTACAGCTGATTATCTTTCTAATTAGAGGAATTTTAACATCTCTAGAGTTACATTTGACTGATAGGACTCTCATTCATTCAGTAATGTAAGCCTCCATTCCGCCTTTGCTTGTCAGTTTAGAGTATTTCTGGCAGATCAAACTATTCCTTCCCTATCATCCCTAGCCCCCAAACCCAAAACAAACAAAAAATGCACATGAATGTGAAGCTTCTCTAATAACTTTCCTAGTACCTCATTTTTAACTCCTGTAGTTACTACATACAGCCTTAATTCTAAATTTTACTCCATTGCAAAGATGCAGGGTTTGTGCAAATTAGTCTGAAAAATCCAGTGTCCCTTTTGCTACAAGTCCCTCATTATTGCTTTTTAAACAAGTGAAGAAATGCCTAAGATTAAAAAATAATATGTTACATTACTAGACCAATTACTGGCTACTACTGTCTTATATATCACACATCAGTGAAAAAACTCCATGAGAATACAGACTTGGAAAATAAAAAAGAATCATTAAGGTTATTATTTTACAAGATTCTGGAATGTATTTTTTTTATATAAATGAATGCATAATAATAAAAAAATTACTACAGCAAAAGTCTGCAGGCAAGAGTCTGTCACAGTTTACTTTTAGCAAAGAACCCCAACAGCCTCCAGCAATAAAAGCCACACTTTTCTAGCAAAATAAAAACCCCAGAATCCTCCTCCACCTTGAACAGGTTAAGCTGTTCATTACAGGGCCACAGGGAAGCTCAGGGATGCTAGTGAGTGGCAAAATAAGCAGAGGAAACATAATTGTAAGAAAAACCTTTCTAAGAAGTGTCAAGTACCCTGAATGAGAAGGAACCAAGTCTTCCCAGACATCCCAACTTGACCTGGATGCTGAAGGCTTCACATCATGTATGATTCAGAGTACAGAGAGACTTTTATAAACTTTGGTTGCTGATCACACGGCAGAGTTTTTGACAGTGGCATACTCAGGACTGGCGAGAAAGGTATTGCTCAGTCTGGGATCTAGACACAATTAGCAAGCTGAGAAACACAGTGCTGAGGCAAGGTTTCCAAGCAGGTTCCTCAAGGAGTTTAGCACCAAACTTTTGCATTTTCATTTGTTACAGAAAACGCAAGAAATCAAGCACGACAAATTTTATCCACAATTAGCAGGCTTTCCTGCTAGTTCACATTAGGCTCAGGTCATCGTACAAGAAGAAATGGTTAACCCTGGAGAGAAAGGGAAAACAAGTTCTGAAACGCAATAGTATCAGAAGCAAGATCCCACACTTGGAAACTAACACAAAATTCTGCTTTGAACCACTGACTCATCAGGTCACAGAAGTGAAAAAAGGGGAATCTTAGCACAGGCTTGATTACCACTATGATGAGACCATTCAAAGAGGGGATGTGAATTCAGAATGTAAGACACATGGCATGAGGTCCTCCTTCCAATTCCTCCTCTATATAATCAACCTTCAGAGGAAAAACAGCTGCAAATGTCAAAAATCAGCAGGTTTTATTTTGGTTTTGGTTTTTTGTTGTTTCATGTTGGCTCTTTTTAATATAGGGATTGGTGAGTTTCCTAAATTAATGTTTTTAAAACACCTAAATTTTGGAAACAGCTTGATACACCTTGCTACTTCACATGCTGCCTTCTGGGACGCAGACTTTCACTCAGGGACTGTTTGTACAATGCCAAGAAAACATCCCTCATCTTTGTGGGCCGAGTCCTCCTGGCACCTCTTTAAAAGAAATGAAAAAATAACCTAGTGAAATGCCAAAGTAGCTGGGACTCTTATCTGTACTCAATCTCCTCCTCCCATTTCTCAGAGAAGAAGGGCTGTTTACTTAATCAGAAGATTACATTTGTTAATCAAAAGATGAGGGGAATCCTCCCTAGCTCACACACCCCATCCACATGCAGATTTCGGAGCATGGCCTCAATGAAGCACAGTGTATGGCAACACAAATGAACTACCCCTATATTAAGTCACCAGATGTAATCCTGACAGCAGCTCCAAGCTCTTGGTTTCCTCCTCCTCCTCTGATCTCTCTCTTTCTCCTGCCTCCCTCTCTCTTTGCTTTGATGACTTTGACAGCCAAGTTCTTGGAGAGTTACTCCAGGTTACAACATGTCATCTTTAATGGAATTCAAAGCTTTAATTCAGAAAGTGGCCACTCTTGACCTCTGGCCCCACTGCCACCCACTCTGCCACCCCCCTCCTTTCTCCATCGCCATGGAAATGAATAGCTGAGCGAAAAAATGGGAGCAGGCAAAGTCTAAAGCTTTTCACAGAGTCCCCAAAAGAAAGATGAATGAAGCTCATTCATCACTGAGCAAGGGATCCAGAGAGCAAGCCAGAGGCAGAGCAAGCAAGGGAGAGAGAGAGCCTGAGATAGAAAAGGTTACCTCATGCAGGAAGTTATGTGATTTGAAAAAGAAAAGCACAGGAGGTGTGAGGCAATATAGCTCACTTGCAAAAACTACAGATTCCACCAAGAAAGATGCTAGTTTGGGGAGTAGGGCTGGTTTCCTCAGCCCCTTCCCAAGATAGAATTTCTTAGGAAAGGATTACCAGGAAAAGGATAGAAATTTGACGGGAGAAGAGAGAAATGCCTGAAAAGAAACCTCAGTGAAATTCTGAAGGATGGACCACTCACAGAAAGGAAAAAATACAATTAGAAACAAAGCTGTGTTTTTAGTGTTTAAATTCCCTTCAGCAAATCTCCTACTTTAGAGAGAAGTATTTTTCTCCCAACCTGCCTTTCTTCCCCATCACCTCCACATCACATAGCTTGATTTGTCTTCATATGTGATATCAATCACATACCAAAGCAATTTTTAGCACTAGAGAGTAAAGCACTTTAGAGGCAATAGCTTAATTCACTCAGACATAGCACCAGTTTTCTGATGCGTTCCTCTAATTTCCCCGTTTCTCGCAACCTCACTACAACTGCAAAGAGCTCCTTCTTTTCAGAGCATCTGAAACAGACGCACGGTAAAACAATAATAATTAAAAACAGTCAAATGACACCACATATCTCAACATCAGACAAGGGAAAATGTGCTACTGCATGCTGTCTTATAGAGCTGTGAGAGCTTGCTGATACCAGTGACAGAAAGAAAGGGAGAAGGAGAGAAAGGAAAGCCTGAAGTGCAGCAGTTCCAAAGAGCTTATTTGCCTGCACCACTTGAAAGAGAGATAAGCAGGACAGAAGGAAGGCAGCAAGCTGTGATAAGTGATTCCCTAAACCCAGAATCTTTTGCAAAAGTATTAGATAAGAGTGTCATAGATTATACCAGGATATTTATATAATTGATGACTTCCCAGAATAACCAGTCAAAATTCATCTCAAGCATACCAAAAATTAGGCAGAAGCCAGCAGGGCCCTTGGGGATGGTTATGGGAGAAAAGCTGTAAAGGGCAGATCTCAGTAAGAAGCAAATTCTTACCTAAGACTGCCTTCCAGCCTTATCCCAACAGAGAAATAATAATGCAGTTCTCCTTTTCAGTGAAGGCCAGTCCAAAGCTTACCCATTAAGCACAACTCAGAAGAGAGCCTACCTAGAGATTAAGTGATAACTCCAGGAGATAGCTGCCCCTTGCAGAGCGATTACCATTCCGAACCGTGAGATTCTTTTTCCTCCTTCCGAAAGCTAATCAGGCATGATTCTCTTTCATTCCTTTTTCAATCCTTTTGCCACAATTTAATTCCTTTTTTTTAGCATTCGAGTGAAAAGGTATCACCCGAGAGGCAGGAATCATTAAACTTTATTCAGTGTTAATTCAGTGAACTGGATGCCAAGCCAAGCTTCCTGGGAATGACGTTAGCACCTCTGCTGGCCAGTGAGCTCAGACCCAGAGCTCATACTTAAGCTTCAGCTTTTGGTTGATCTGTATTACCCTCCATGGTGGCTCACACCCTGCCCTAGCCTGAGCTACCCTGAGGATTCCTCAGGTAGGGAAATTCAGGTACACAAGCAGAAACACTCACTTCAGTATATGTACAATATACAGCCTGGGAATCACAGTAAGAGGGACTCAGTATTTTCACAAAGCCTTTTGAAGAAAGAAAAACAGAATTGGCAACTTGTATACGAATTAACTGAAACTAAAGCTGGCATTCTCCATTGCTTCCAAATCTCTCTTCTACAGCTATCAAAACACATCTATCAAAACTGGAAGTAGGCACAGGTACTACTCCTCTTCACCTGCAGAATGCCTACTATTGAGGTAGTGTTTTCATCTTCATTCCCTGTTACTGGGGAGTCAATCCCTCCAAATACACAAAGGCTTGCTAAGACCACAGGTATTGCCTATTAAAGCTAGTGAGGGACATCTCACTACAGAGGGATGCCAGCACTGAAGGCACAATATGGAATTGCTGCTACCCCTCTGTGCCTTGTCCTTCATGAGAAGCAGCTCTGCTAACGTGGAAAAGCCACAAGTAATGCTAGAGGCTCGTAGGCTGAGGACAGAAGGGAGAACACTGCAACACAGCTGAGGGGGAAAGGAAAGAGACCAAGAAACCCTACAGTGATTCTCCTCACATCCTCACATCTTGTCTCATCTTTCCCAGGCCTCTGACCCGCAGACTTCTTCCTCTCTCCCTACCTCCATGTAGCTTTGCCTATTCAAAGCTGGCTTGCAAATGGAAAGAGATCACTTAGGAAAGGTTTTGCTAGTTCTTAAAAAATCACTGTTTATTCAGGGCATGGCGAAAGTTAATAGGATGATGCTATTCCACACAGACAGAAAACACACAGCTCTGTCGTAACAAACTTGTGTTACTGTTAAGAACAGGTATCAGTAATATTTTAGTGAGGAGTTACCCTCTAAATGGTTCTTCTCTCTGGTGGCCTCAGGCTAACGCTTTGAATTGTCTTGAATGAAGATGTCTCTGGTTGATCCATGCTTAATTCCTGCTGTAGGGCAGTTCAGGTCAGCTCTCTGCTGCACATCTGTTTGCGTTAAACAGACAGATTTTGGAAGAAGCAAATTGTGCCACAAACGGCTCCACAGAGGTGGGAAGCCTCATTTGGTCTTCAAAGAAACTTCCTACAGTAAACTTAAAAACTTCACTGCTCCAAACATGAAGGACACCTGCATGTCATTAAGTACTTACTGCTGAGCAGACAGCTTTCTGGGTCACCATCTGTTCATCAAGAGCACCAGCTCCTGGCTCCCATTCCCCAGTTCAGTGTGCTCCAGGCTTTGAACTCTCAGCCTTGGCAGCTCACAATTACTCAAAAGGTAGCATGGATGGTTCTTCTGTGTCAGCAACATGAATCAAAACAGTGTCCCAAGAGAGAACAATTCACCCAGGCACAGTTCAGTAAAGTCTGCTTAAGGATTAGGAGCTAATCAGAGTAGCTCACAATGTATATGCCTCTGTTTGTGGTATCTACTGCTGCCCTTCTAATCTCATCAAGCTGCCTGCTTATGTGTAGTTATCTGGCTCTGGCAACACTTCTTGTGTGTGTTGTTTAAACAAAGGTCCTCTCTTGTGCTAGAAAGTTTGCTACCTAGGCAACTGCTCACAGAAGAAAGTTCAAAATTAAGACGCCTTCACCTAAACAACACAATTGGTTGAAAACATTTTTTGTAGCAATAGGAGGACTTCCCTGCATAAAGCTCGAGAACAAATATCTCATCAACTCTAGCAATCCAGAAATACTTTCCTGACGCTCCACAGAACCCAGGTTGGCCCAATCTTGGCACTTCTTTCCAAACTTTTCAGCCTAAAGTTTCAGCCTTTTGAAGTTGAATCACCAGATGGTTCCACTAGATTAACACAATCATCAAAACAGGCAAAATTAATCACAGAGACAAAACAAATGGCAATGGGTCCTAATGCTCACTGGGGAGAATGATCATTGTGTAAAACAAAGCAGGAAAAAGAGAAGAGAGGTTGCTCTAAGGTTTGTGGAACTGATGTAGTCTATAACCACCTTCCATATCATAGGCTTACAACTTCTGCTTCCTTGCCCTCTGTCCTCCCCACCCAAGTTGTATCACACAGTTTAAGGACTGGCACAGTTCCATATTCTCAGAGACAGGAACAAACAAATTTTCCCATTTGGGAAAATCCTGTTTGGTATTTGATGTTTCAGAATCTTCTTAAATAAAGCCAGCAATTTATTATAGCTATAGCTAGGGCTCAAATTGAACTAGAGTTCAAAGCTGCTAAGCTTCTTCATTCTTCTCAACGAGAGGAAAATCAGCATTTCCCTTGATTCTGGAAACAGAACTGGCTTATCCACGTGACCAGAAAAGCGTATGGTGCTCCCATGAGCAAAGGAAGCCTATAAAGCTGACACCTCCTCCACCCCGCCTAAACACAATCTACTTATCTCAAAAAGGCATGTTTTTCTTCATTCAGATTCACCCTTCTAAGAGGCTTTATACAGGTGAGACTTGAAAACAGGAAGATAATGCTTGGATGGAGACTTTTTGTGCCTAAGGACCTGGGTTTCAGGAATAAGGGCTGTGGCCTGCCTGTCTGCTATCAAGAAAATATCTCTTGATTGGAAAGGAAAGCATGCACTTAGCTAGCATTCCACAAAGGCAAGGCAAGTAGGAGAAAAACCAGAAAGAAAACAGAAAAAACTATCAACAACAAAAATATGCCTAGAAAGGAAAGAATAAGCAACTCCATACTTTGATGGTAAATGACCTCCCAACACAGCCCTTTTAGTCTCTATGATGCATGTTTCTCTATTCTCTCTGTTTTTCACATGATGTTTGACTCTATTTTACTAGGTTTACAGGAGCCAAGCTACAAATTGATATGATAAAGGGCAACACAAGAGGTGTGACTTGCAACATGTCACAGCCTTTGTAGGAAGCAAATTGGCACCTAAATTACAGTATTTGCATATTACAGTTAAAAAGGGAACTCAATTACTTGCTAAAGCAGGACACATTTGCTATCTTCTAAAACACAAGCTTCTGCTTCCCTGGCCTGCCCACATTTCACCTCTGAGAAGCTAAGAAAAACTCTTCTGTCAAGACAAAATGGATGTCCTTATGCAAAAGCCCCAAGTTAGTTCCTTGTACCAATCTTTTGGTATCCACAACTCCACATTTGCCATTTACACTTTGTAAGATGAGGGATCCACTGCCTTCTAAGGAAAGCTTTCATGAAATTATCATCCTGCCTCCCACCATCAACACTGTAATATAGTAAATTAGTTTGTAATTGAATTTTTCTTATCATAGCTTTACCCAGCAAGTTAGAGAGGCCTTCAGTACTTGTAATTTTTCTTCCCTAGGAGATATTTATAATATGGTTATCTGTTCTTCTTGAGTTTGTCAGGCAGACTAAGCTCTTTAAGCAGCAGAGCAAACTTTCTCCAGACACTAGTTTGCTGGAGAGCTTTTCCTTTCCTTTCTTTTTTGCATCTGTTGAAAATGTTGACACCAACACAGGATGCCTTATTCTGGTAACTCCATCATCACCCCGGTCTGCCCCTCTCAGGCATATGCCTAAGATTTGGTTTTAGACTTTTCTCCACAGCACTACATTCAGATCTCATCTGCTAATTCCTGCTTCCTATGACCCCCTAAAATCCTTTCTAATCACTGCTTTCCAGCTATTTCCCACTATATAAGTTTCATTCATACATATGGAGATAGAAAGGACTAGAACATGCTGTGCTAAGCCACTTGCATCATTATTTTCAGCAGTGAAACACGACAGGGAAAATGTCACCCAACCCTAAGACACAAGCATAGACACAAAAAGGAACAGGTGGAAAGCGGCTCCCTGCCTTTTCCTGACGTCTTTCCCCCTTTCTAAAAAGGTAAAAAGAGGTCCTCAGCAGCCTCAGACTGTTAATAATTACTCCAATGCTCAGTTAGCAATGACTTTTGCAATATTTAACATTTTCCTTATAGACTAAAGTCTCATTCTTCATTAATTTTTAAAAGAAAAAAAATTTTCAGTCTTCAGCTTTAAAGAAAATACTTGAAAGTATGACCATCGGGTTACATTAAAATAATAATAAAAACCTACGTAGAAGGCCAGAACAAAGAATCCCATCGTTGTTTTGGATTTTCTTCATCTAGCGATTTTTAGGCAAATATCCTGACACGAAAGGGGGAGGAGTGGGGCTGTCAGTACCGTATTCAATGAGTATAATTACACTGAATTAGTGCTAAGGGGTTTAGAGAGAGGGAAAAATACTATTCCACAGAGTTAATATAAAGTGGGCTTTCATGTACATACAAACCCACAAGGCGCAAGCCACTGCCTGCTGAGACCTATTTGAGAGCCAAGGGATTGATCGGACTCGGCCAGCCCTTGCTTGAGAGAAAAGCTGCAGTTGTGAATTACTGTAAAGCAGCATTCACATGATTGATGGGTTTACCCCCACCACCACATTTGTTTCAAAGATCCATTTTGTCTTCTGTGGCGACGGTGTGAATTAACCCCGCTCACAATGGCTGGCTGGATTTTGCAAGACCGATCCAAGGTCTAAGAGTTCGACGAAGCTTTTATCTCCTGCAGCCGTGTGACTGGAAAATGGGGAAGGGATGCTTTTTAACACCCAGGCTTCTGAGGAGCACCATAACATCAACCTCCTCAAAGAGTCTGCAAACTTTCTGCCATCAGACCAACCAGCTCACACCTGGGGAAACCTTTGAAGGAGCTCTGCCTCTAATCTGCCTTGCAGTCTGATACTACACCCACTTGTCATTACATCCAAGGGACCATAAGGCGTATTTATTTCATCTCTTGTCTTTTTAACCCAGTATGTTTTCAGCAATAGTTTTTCTTCTCCTTTTTCCCAATGAAGAGCAAGAGAAAGCCTGAACTCTGTATGCAGTAAAAGATCCAGAGACTCCACACAATTTGTGATGGGATTTCTCCTCAAGCCTCAGGCACTGCTAATTGAAAGCAGTTAGAACAGGAAAGAGAATGGGAGAGAACAATCAGAAATGGGACCAGATCATGACCAGCTTTTAAAAATGTCCTGAAATCTTTTGAATGGTCAGTATGACACAAGAAGCTGGAATTTCATGAAAGCCCAATCACACACCTGCTTGGGGACTGTCCCACAGCATCCCAGGAACTGTTTTTTCAGCCAGGAATAAATCAGTCAACTTCAAAGTACCCTGGGCTCCTCCCAATCCCCTGGAAGGTACTACATACATGAATAACATTTTGTTTTCCTTTATGCGATAAATATATTGCTTAAAAGAGAGAAAAAGAAAACCTCAAAAAAACAAATAACAGCATTAAATACTATTAACTACACCAAGTTTGCTGCAGACAAGCGAAATGTAATCTTCCTACACGCAACTCTGCCAAAGCATTTCACACTGCATCATTTCATTTCTCTTGCTCTGGTCTTCCATAAAAACATGTGTCTTATCCTACAGCACCTCCTCTGTATTCGCAGTCCTGTTCTAGCCACAAGGATGAAAAAGAAAAGGATGCATTGCTACTACAGTCCTTGGTGTCTGTGTATTCCCACCACTTCTTAATCGCTACCTGCAGCATCCACTGCTCCTCACGGTGTGGGAGCCACACCATCCCAACAGCTGTCCCAAGCCTGGCTCTGGGAAAACGGTCTAAGAGCATGACAATGCAGCTTGTTTTGCAATCACCATCTGGCCAGGCAGCTTCCCAGCATGTCCTGCCTAGGTTTGTCATAGCACATCAAAGTCCTCGCTTCAGGTTTAGAGCACCGTGTCATCAACCGTCTTTGGTCCTTTTTTGGACACCATCTTCATCTGCCTTTATAGCTGTGGCAGATGTTCTAGGAATCACAAAGTCAAATGTTTTGAGACGTCTCTGCCTCTTCAGGAGCCTCCCTAGCTCCAAACCAACCCAGCCTCCAAAGAGACAGATGCTGAAGTAGCACCAAATGGGGTCAAGCACATTTTAGCCACTACACCCAATTCTCACTTAGTAATTCTCACACCAAAATGTGGCATAACTGAAAGCACACAGTAACTAGGTTAGTCCCTGTGCACCAAACAACTCATACAGACCACAGTTAGAGCTCAGCTGTCCTGGAGTGACTGGGTTAAAAGACGAACACTCAGCATTCTTGGCAGCATATAGAAACTGCTGTCAGACTGTATCCTGCTACTATACATTTCCAAATTTTGTATGTGCGCATTTTATTAACCCCAAAGGACAGCATGTTCCATTTTACTGTGAAAAACTCTCTCAATTGCAGAGAGACTGATTTGTCCAGATCATTTTGACTTCTCCTGACCTCAGTTGATGTGATTTGCCTGTTATACTCACATGCTTTGTGCTCCACCACGCACACAGGGAGGGAGGAGAATGAGATCAATGGTAGGTTTCTGCGGGACCTCACAGAGCTGCTGGAAGCCTGCAAACCACACACATGGGAAAGCACACCATAAGACAGTGTCAAGGATGCTGCACGAGGACACAATACTGGTGTGCTAATATGGCACTGCTGTGCTAACAGGGCCACCAACTCCCATAGACCAACCAGACCAAGGCGAAGGCTCACTCCAGTCCCAGGAGGCTGGTGGTCTTTGTATACCTACCATACGACAAAAACATTTCCACTGAGCTCTGACCACCACACTTAAACTCTTCCCTCCCCCACAAATCCTCCAGCTGTGCAGCTCAGGCCAGTGGCATTAGCAGCTGGATGTCTGACACAGGTGTGCTATTAACAAAGGGCAAGTTACTTCATTTCCAAAGCCTTTGCACAGTGGAGCACCATTCAAACCAGGCATGTTTTTCCTCAAGTTCCACCTAAAACAAAGATTGACTTTAAATAAAAGCTGCTTGTTGTCATTCCTTCATTTCCCACACTCAGAGGTATGGTAGGCAAATGTTCTAAAAGCTCCACCTTTAGAAGCAGGAGGTTATCTGCAACCTCAGTTGGCTTCTGTCACTCCTGGTGCTGTGTGTGTCACAGCAAAACCTGTACCGCATTTAGTGACTCACATGATGACAAGGAACACTAAGCCCTTGTGCCCATGCACAGCACCCTCCATAAAAGCCACTTGAGCTCATCAAGATTAGGAATGAGCTCTTTCTTAAGTCCAGCCCAATCCAGTTAACAGGCTTATATGGAAATGCTGAGAGACAGGGCTGACAAGTGGCAATGTACCTAACTTGCACACACCAGTTTGCTAAAAAGGAAAAACATGTCGGCACTGCCTAGCTCAGGCTCGCAATTGCCTCTTTCCTCTTCATATATTCCTTTAAAGATGCTTTTCTCTAAATACATGAATTTAAGATGGCTTGGGTGACCTTTGTGATTACTAATCACTGTTATCAATCTCGTTCCAGTAGCACAAAGAAAGAAAACCAACTGTTAAAGACAAGCCCATTTCATACTTCCTGATCAAATAGCCTTCCCTTCCTGCTCTTGGCATATGTTTGCATAAGTTGATTTTCTTCTGCTAAAAAAATGCTGGCACGCATCAAAATAAAAAAAAAAAATGCAGAGATGTTTCAAGACTACTTGTTGTGACATCAGCTAGTGATAAGACACTACTGTCCCATCACCCTCACTCCCATCTGTTAACAGGAATGCAACCTGGGGAAAGGGTTGCACACAACCTTCTGCTGAGGAGCAAGCACAGTGGCAGATGTCCAAACCCTGCCGTCCTCACCACTGCTGAGCATGCAGGATAGCTCCAAAACGAAGGCTGAAACAAAAGCTTCCTCCCTTTCAAAAAGGAGTTGCCTTGGGGTTCCATTCTTAAAAGGTAGTAACATTAAAGTACCCGCAACCTCAACTTAGTAAGACTTGATTTTCCATAACAGGAACCAGAAAGGGGAAGAATAGGGAAGAATAAATACCAATTTTGCAAATAATATAAATAATTCTAGGAGGCAAATGAAAGACATTTTTGAAGTATAAGTATTACTATAAGAAGTTAATATTAAAATCATTTTCTGTGAGATGCATGGAGACTAAGCCAGCATCAGATAAATTGAACACAGTCAGACTTAAGGGAAAAACAAGTAAGTTTGCACAGGATATTTCACTTCTGACAACATATTTGTTTTCAAATAGTTGTCCATTTACGACAGCTGAAAAGCATCGGGGCAACAAATTAGATGTACATGGGTGCAATTAGCTCACATTTCTAAAATCACAAACAGCTTCCTGGAGCACACTTTGCCCACATGCTAATAAAAAATAAAAAAAAAAAACCACAAACCACACCCCTCCCAACAAGGCAGGAACACAAAAATTGTTAAATTATACAGCCAATCTAAATCACAGTGAGCCTATATACACATATACATTTATTTTTACATATATATTTAGTTACTTTGGTGGACCTTCAGATACTTCAGATGAGGCTTTTAGCTAAAATGCTTAAAGAGAGTTCTTCTAAATGGCAAAAACATACAATATTGCCCATATACCAGCTAAGGAAGAAGAAGTCAGAAGGACAAACAGGACTTTTCAGGCTTTCCTTGCAGGAGGTACAGTAGGGGAGAGTTTCCAACTAGAAATTTTGAGCTACAGTCTTGAGGATGATAATATACACGCCTCCAATTCAGGCCAGGGCTGATCGATGTGAAATAGTTGGTGATCAAATGATGACATCACCATTTTCTATAAAGGTGAAAGTGTGATAATTTTTATAAACGATTTCTTGTCAGTGTAACCAATTCACATGGTGGCAGTTAGTTTGAAGATTGCAGAAGGAAAATCTACAATGAGTAAGTCCCAAACAATGAAAAAGAATTGATTAAGGAATTAGGGCTTCTTCTAGACTTATTTCCAAAGTGAGGACTGCAACAGTTCAGATACATTTCCACAGGATGTAAACACAGAATTCTCTCACAGTCATTTGAAATCTTCACACCACAGTTACCACCTGATTATGGTGTATGACTAGGAGGTCATTACCAGTGCTAAGAGAACCAGGTTTTAAAAATTACAGAATCTGTGAGTCGTTTCTTTCTGTTCCCTGAGAGCTGTCCTTTCAAAAAGCATGCCAAGAACGAGCACAGATATTCTGAAATGATGCCAAAGTGCAATCACTGATGATACTTCTGGTCATTTAGAAAAAAAAAGAAAACAAAACTGCTTCGCAAATGTAGTTTAAGAATTTATTCACTCACAGAATATCTTTAAGAGAAAGAAATGCAGCCCAAGTGAAACTAATAGGAGAGAACAACTTTGGCAGGTGAGATGTAAAATGGAGATTAAGAGGTCCAAGAGCAAGGCTGAAGAACAAGGAAGCAAATACATAGTGACAAGTAATAAGGCATTCCTTAAGCACACGGGAGACTGGAGCTCCAGAAGAGCCTGTGGGTCCTGCGCAAAGTCAGTGAGGGCAGAAAGAGAGATTGCACAGAAGTTAAATGGCTCCTCTGCTTCAGTTTTCACTTCAAAGAAGGGAAGGGACATGCATGCCCCAGGGTTATACAAGTAAAGAACTTGAGGCAGAACTGCCAGACAGAGTTAGGGGAAATAAAATAAAGCAAATGAAAAAAAGAAACTACTCAAGAAATTTGATTGCACTAAACTGCATTTCCAGAGCTGAGATAAGTCAGTTAAAGGCAAGTGTAAACCAGCTAGCCTGAAATAGGAGCCCCACAAACTAGATAAGTCTAAAAAAGTACATTTTTCACAACGATAAATCGTGCCTTACTAACCTACAAAAAAGGCTGTAAAAACATATCCTGGCTATTTTTCACTAGAAGCAAATTGTTCAGATTTTCAAAGACTTTGAAACTGTTAAGAGAACTTTGCCATCTTACGACAAGAGGAAAGGTCCTGTCATTCTTTCAATATTAGCCAAGGAACAGAGACTCCCAGGATAAGAACAATAATCATCTTTTCCATACAAAATGGAGATGTTTTAGCACCCAAAGTACTGCCCAGGACCAGTGTTGCAGACGGCATTTGTGAAGAATCTGAAAGAAAGAATGGAAAACAAGGGCACAAAACACGGTGCCCACACAATGTGGTGCTAACCAACAGTATGGGGGTCCTTGTCCTCACAACTACCCAGGCAACTGGACAACACAAACACCAGACAAAATTCACCACAGACATATTGAAGTCTAATGGAACAAAACAAAACCAAACAAATATATATATATATATACACACATATATACGCGCTTCCATACCACTATACACCAGTGGCTACTGAACTAGCTTCTAGACATCAAAAACGTTCTGGAGACAGATGATGTCACATCCCTGTGCTTCACAAAAGAGTCATTTCAGAGCAGACAAAACTTTAGAACAGCACTTCTAAAATTGTATACTGTAATATGAAAAAAAAAAAGTTTGACTGTGGAAATTGTAACGTAATTATAGAATGGCAAGTTAAATTTCAACTAAATGTGATTGCTAGAATAAAGGCATGAATTGTGAGCACACTTAGAAGTAAAGAAACTGAAATATTCTGTTGATTTAGAACAGGGCATTGGGCTGTAAAAGGCTACTGAAAATGAGAAACATGAGAGAATGTGCAATATTTATGAAAGGTGACCTACTGCACTATTTAAATAGAAGAGAGATTAAAGCAAAGACAAGTTGAGGCTATGAAAATAAGGACATCATAAACACATGAATTCAAAATTAAGATTCAGGAAACCTCAGCTATTCAGAGTAATGAAAATACATCTTCAAAACCAAAACAGATTGCTTGTGGCTTATCTGTCCAGGGGAAAACCCCTTTCAGATCTGTCCGCATTTAAAGCTAAAGAAGATGAACACTATTTGCAAAGAGTTTTAAGAAGTCCACGTAAGCCTGGTTTTACAGAACTCGACCCACGCTCTTCCATCCACTTTCGTATCTTGTACAGTTGGACTGAAGAGCATGGTCCATGCCTTGGGAAAAGCTAGGCCTAATTCACAGACCGACCCAGTGCTGCTACAGCAGCACTTTCTGCCTTCAACGGTTTAGCTCTGCAAGGCAGCAAAACTGGGACCATACAGGAATCTGAGCAAGGAAACCAGAGTTCACCTGGGATCAGCAGCTGCAGCTTGGAAGTTCTGCTACTCCAAAAAGTATTTAGGCCTAGAATATATTTTTTTAAATCTAAAGGGATAGAAGACAGATATAAATGAGATTAAAAATATATCCCTTTCATTTCATACTAATCATACTTTGCATCAGGCAGTGAAAACTAAGCTTCTTCTCTGGTAAGGGCGCTGATCAAAGGCTAAAATGTTTTTTTGCAAGAGAAGTTATGATTATATGGGGAAAATAAAAAGAAAGAAAAAAGAAAAAATGTTCAAAACACCATGTCCTGTGAAGCAATTGCAAAGGATATGCACAAGTTTTGGGGAAAAAATGAAATCAAACTTGTATGTTTGTTCAATTCTATAATAATAGTAGCAATAATTGTAAATAACAATTACAAATTATTACAATTGTTTACAATTATTTTGTAAATAGATTATTTTATAATAACTTATCGCAACTATTTAAAATGCTTACAAATACTTTGCTTAGATTCGAATTCACAGAGATATGCTTTGAGGAAAATTTTTAACTGTTCAGGAAAGGATAAATTTGAGAAAATGCTCATCATTCCCCACTGCTGTATTTTACAGCACTTATTTCTGAGACATCATGATCATAAAAATGCCCTAATGAACAGCACCAGCTGGACATCAGAGGGCATCATGAAGAAGCTTACTGTATCTAATGTGCCTATCTCATATGTAGGCTCAAGTTCATGTTTCCATTCTCTCAATGCCCATTAAGTGCTGCAAGTGTTGAGATACAAACTAGAATTCCACTGACCTGGAACAGAAATCATGGATTCAATAACTCAAAAATTTCCATTTTGATAAGCCTTACATTAAATATTTCAACCTCAATTTTTCTTGACTTAAGACAGATAATTTACACTTCACAGACTTCTCCTGCTTTGAGTTTTTTGTTTGTTGCAGTTTAAATAAGACAAGAAATTCCCGCCCACAATTACTTGAGAAATCTCAGTTGGTAAAATCCCAACTGAAATCAGAGCCTTATTGCACACGCTGAAAGTGTCAATGCATAAAGATGTGAACTTGTCATTAACAGTACATGCTGCACAACTGGTAAGTCTAAAGTTATCTAACACATTTTTGCTATGCATCCCTACATCTTTTAAAGTTTCTCCAAGCAGAGACTTGCTTTTGGTATGTGTGTAAAGCACGATGTCGGGGCAAAGTCTCTACACATCTCTCTCTTTTCCTCTGTAAAAACACATGCCTGCCATACCCACTCAACCTACGGTGGTTTGCACAGGAAAGAGGGGCTCTTATTTAAAGGACTTTCAGACATAGTCATAAATAATTCAAACTAAAATATAGCACATAGCAATTAAATGAACAAAGTAGATGCTGTAACATGCCACCTTTATTTTTCAAGTCCTTTTCTTGTGTGGCAGTATTCAACCTACAGCTATTCTCAAAAGCTCTCACCCTTTGGGAAAATTAGTACAGAGGTGCTGTATTTGGGCACAGAGGAGCAGCCAAAGAAAGGCCACGACCATGTAGGACACTGTATAACCAAGTAAGAAGAGGTGCTTGTAAATGTTAAATCAGTTGCAAAATATTGGAAGTGCCTATAAATATTTTTGAAAGCAGCTTCAAAATAACTTTCCTGGATCAATATTATGAGTAAGAACAGGAAGTTCACACACTTGTCCTCCCATTTCCATCCCTGTTTGAACTTCAGACTTCTTTTCCATCATGAAAACACGACCAGTTTTGCAGGTAGTTATGGACAGAGAGAAAATGTTCCCCTCTCTCCTACATTTCTGATTTCAGCCAACTTTACAAAACATTTCAGACATTAAGCCCAGAAGATTTCTCCCTTCAAAGATAAAACCAAAGGTTGATCCCAGCAGGAAGATGGCAGCCTCCAACTCTCATCAGGATAAACTCAGAACCTTCACAGCACCATACTGTCATTCAGGGACAGGTTTGGCCAGGGGTTATGCATGGCCCAGACTATGCCTTGGAAAGGTACAGTTATGAACATGGACTAACAGAAGCAGTTTACATTGGAAAGTGGAGGAGAAGCACAGCTCACCATTTGCTTCACTTTACCAAAAAAAAAAAAAAAAAAAAAAAAAAATTAATACAAGAGCAGGTCATACTTAAATAGGTGTCCAGAAAAATACCAAGTAAAGCTGTCAAAGGCCTCATGGTAAATGTATCGCTATAAAACTTACCACAAGAGCTTTCATCCCCACCCACTCACAAATGGCATGGACCTGAACACATACTGTGTCATCAGAGAGTTTTATTTCCACTAATTGTGTTAAATTTATAAATGAAGCTTGCACGATCAAGCAAAGATTTCACATGCACTTTTATATTTACTTTGTCTAAGTAAAATCTCACTGTTCTCAGTGAGGTAACTCAGAGCCCATAAAGATGTTCCAACAATGCACGAGACATGCAAAGATTATAGCTCAAATTAGAAACCATGGAAAGAAGAGAATGGCACCTCTTAAAACACACCCATAATCCCAATGACCACTCGATATTAATGAGTCCAAAATACAAACTAAAACCCATTTAACGACAGGCTCTTGAGCTAACAAACATGAAGGGAGAAGAGCTTCCTTTTCTTCTTTATCACCCCATAAACACTATTCCCATGGTATTTGCGAGCACAGCAAAGACTAGATTCAATGCAGATACCCTTACTTAGGCAAACCATAATCCCTGCAGCCTGTGCTGGTGGGTGGTCTATTTGGGATTAGTACTACAAGGAAAATGAGAGCAACCTTCAGGCTCCTCTGAACTCTGCAGATCTCTGGTCAAACTGGCCAGAGGATCACCATACCGTAACCGGCTCCCGCATGGGTTTCTGGTTTGGTTTGGGGGGGTTTTGGGTTTGGTTTGTGGGGTTTTTTTTTTGTCTTTCTGCTGCATAAATAAGCCTAGAAGGGGAGGAGGCCCAGAGCATGGAACAAGTATGCTAATGCCATATCATACCAACTGCCATGCCAACAGCAATCACACACACACGCCTGCTCACACACTTCTGCCAAATAATCACTTAAGCAAACATCAACTACAGAGATTAGCAAAAGCATCTGACAACGCGCAAATCGGACAAGAAACACAGGCTGAAGGGACAGCTTAGCAAAGTGAGGATTTAGTAAGTGAAATGACATGAAGTTCCTGAATCAAAGCTTGCAGCATTTTTGGAAGACTGCTGAAAATCCTATCTGTTGGCTAGTAGATTTTTTCCATCCACACGTCTCTACTGCATATCAGCTGCAGCCAGACAGGCTTCTAATAAAAGCAAGTGACTCTTGCACAAAGGAAAACATCTTTCTGGCCTCTGGGAAGGCAGCAATCCAAGCAAACAACCAGGCACTCAGGTGGCACAAGCTATTGGGAAGCAACCACGGCATCTCAGGGGCTTATCAGCACCAAAAAGTCAGCTAAGTCCCTACGGTAAAAGGCTGGTTTTCCAAGTGAAACCATGCTAGGCAGAAAAAGAATTTCAAATTGTTTCTGTTTAATGTGATGGGGTAGGGAAGCTGCATTTAAACATTTAATTTTTGTTGTTCAAACTAAAGGAACAGTGTTTTTCTACCAGAATTAAGGCAGAATATCAGAACAATCTATTTTTTCTAATTTACTAAAAGATGCTTCACTCCAAAGGCACTTTCAATGAAAGCAATGAGATTTTGCTGCAAGAAGCATAAGAAGAGTCATAACCATTTAGCAGCATTATAGCTCATTTGTGTCTTATTTTAAAAAATTTGTTACCAAAACAAAGGAGGGGTTACTCTTTCTAAATCTTAGACTGAATTATATATTCCTTATTCTGATGAAGCTCTTGCTGAAGCATCAACTTTGCCTGAATAATGTTTGGACGATGTGCGCCTGGTTAAATATTAATCTCTGCTAGACAGGAAGAATATGATTTCTAGTGAGCTGAAAAAGAACTAAATATTGAATTGGAAGAAGCTTGGTTGTCTGAAAGCAAGCTGTGACTTTGTAGCACCACTGCACAGACATCACCATATCAGAACTGCCATCTTTCTATCAAGGCTATTTCTAAATCACTTCCTACCTTACTTAAGAGATCCATCCCTTACCATCTGACAAAGTGCCTAAATGAGCATTACAGAAATGTTAAAATGGGCATTTTGAGACAATATCACTCCTCCCACTGTTGCTCACATGCCGTAAACCTGCTTAAAAAAAAAAAAAAAAAAGACAGAACACCTAAAATAGTTATCTTTAAAAACAAAGTTTTTGGTACAACAAATACCCTTACACAACGTATTAAGCACATTTTGGATGCTCCTATCACAGAGGAGAAGATGCTACAGACTGTGAGCCTTCTGTCATTGGCTACAGATGGGTGCATACATTTGCATTGCACTACTAAGGCTCCTTTGCACTTCGAGATACATGATGTGTGAGGAGTAGAGCTAAAAAAATAAATACATACATAAATGAATCTGTTGTTCTAGTGATCCAGTAGAAACAAGGAAGCCTTAAATGCAAGAGTCATATCATCCTTAGTTGGTTATGAAACTAATGCCACTGTTTGCATGGTTCTGAGGAGAAAAAAAAACAAAAACAAAACAAACCAAAATAAAAACCAAAAAATAAACCAAAACAAACAAAAAAAAAACCCCAACCAAACCAAACCAAACAAAAAAAAAAACCGAAAAAAGGAAAACAAAACAGGTTTTGTGCCTGATATCCACTGGAACTGAATCTGAGAAGTTAGTTCAGTTATTTCTGTGCAGGGACACTCTGCCTTCCACAGATACATATATATTTACTGTTTGTGTCAACACACAAGGAATTCCTATGTACCCATGGGGTCAAATTATCCGGTTTTCTGCCTTTTTAATCCTTAGGGACAGAAAAGGCAACAGGTAGATGCAATTAGCAAAGTCAGATGATGAAGACAACAGCAGAGTTGTCTACAGGCCTTAATGAGTTCAGAAGATCAAGACCAACTTTGCAGTCCAGCCTAAGAAACAGTGTACCTCCACCTCATAGTCCTGTGCCTGTCTCCACTCAGCCGGACCAGCCTCCCTAAAATATCTGAGCATCAGCTCAGGTGTGTAGATGAGGCTTTCAGAAAGAAAGAAGAGCCCATCCAGCCTCATCTTCCGTCCCAATTGTTCTGTCTGGTTTTACTCTTGAGAGGAGAGTTTTTGTACAGATAGGGAATTACTCCAAAAATATTTTTCGAAGATGGCGAAAATTCTGTTTCATTTATGTGGTTAGCTACCTGTAGACCAGTGTCTAAACAAGGATTTAGACTGGGGTATTAGAGAATTTCTCCTCTTTCTCTTCCCTCCCCACAGCCACTTGAAGATGGTTTCATCCACAACTAAATAGGGGACGTTTACAATGTCCAAGCTATGCTGCAACTGTGTAGAAACTAATGAGGAAGGAAGATTTTTATAATGCTCTCGTGAAACATTTAATGAGCTCTGAAATAGGGCTGGTAGGCCTCAAAGGAGAAAGGCCCAGTTCAAAACTGAGCTTTGCAGTTTACTAAATGGCAGTGTGCTGGAGCCCCAAGCACTATTTATTTTCAAAGGCTATTTTTATCAGAAAATGCCCAACTCCTGTAACGCTCTTCGGCTCTAAAAGTCTTTACCCTTCTGTTGCAGCTGCCATGCAATCAGTGGCACTTGCCAAGCAATGTGCTCCTAAGGCCCAAAATAACACATTAATACATTTTCTTAATGTAATGGAACTGGATTTTGCCTCAGAAATAGTTAGCTCAACTCCTCACCTCCAGAGGTCATCCCCACTGAAACCAGAATGTGCCATTCTGGGAAGGCAAGGAAGGGCTTTTTGGAGTGGAGGGATGGTGAGGGCGAAAATCCCCTGGCTCTATCAGTAATACAGCTCGCTCTTTATTAAATTTCCATTCCCCCTTCTCATCTCCCATCAAACTGCCTACAGCTGTGTTCTCTCAATCTTCAGCCTGAAAGACATGAAAAAGCAGTCTGCAAGACGACTACAGTTTTTAAAAAGTCACTCCCACACATATAGACAAGGAAGAAAATAAAAAGTTAAAAAATAAGAAAATCATCACAGTGCTACTGCAGAAAGTAGAGCCAGGTATTTTAAATGGCACAGTGATTCTGTTCCTTGGAATAAAAGAAGGTGAGACATATTGGCCAAGTGAGTGTCTAGTTAGGTGAAGTCCTACTGACCCTTTCTACCATGATAAGATGAACCATTACTGAAAACATAACAAACTGAACTACTTTAATACCACTACCTGCAACAGGTCCTTTTAAGTCTTCAAGGTCCTTACTTTTCACTAGGGAAAAAACTGTAGGAGCCTGAAGAGGGTCCGAAAAGTATTGACAAACCTGACATCACAAGATCAGTTCTTCTGGCAACTCAGAACAAGCAAAATATTAAGTAGCAAATTCCATACTGACTGCCAGGTCTTATTTCATGGGTTGGATCAAGCTCATGTTAAAGGTAGTGGGATTAAAGAGTTCTTCAGCTGATGACCACTTCTGTTCAATCTCAAATCAACAGTTTGCAAAGCATATTTAAAGTTTTTAAAAATCTATATGGTCTTTATTTAGTGCCTAATACTGCTGACAGGAATAACAAGTAGTCAGTGCCCTGAAAAATCCACATTTAGTGATACACGGAATATATGCCTTTTCTCATCTGGCTTCACTGCTGCTGTGCCAGCCCACAGAGACACCGCCATACCATTTCTTACGCAACAACTCTGCTCTGTGGGTTATTGTAGTAAAACAAAAACATCCACATTACAGAAGACATTGCTGGCTCCTTTAATTCCATTTTTCCACAGTGCTTCTGCTGAAGAAATTGATGTCAGACAACTGACTCAAATTTCCCCCAACTCCCCTCAAATACACACTGAGCACTTGACAATGCCCACTTTTCTATTTTCCTCTCCACGGCTCCATTGGAGAGGACCCTCTGTGCATTCAGAGCAGCACAATGAAGAATGGTTTCCAAAGCATTAACTTGGAGCCATTGAGACTTGGATGTTTTCAAAACTACTCTATTGTGCTAAAAGGATTCTAGACTACCCCAGCTACTCTAGAAGAGAGTCTTTTTCCCCTTTCTCAAAACATCCATCCCTTGAGCCATCCCTGGAGTGCATTGTTGGGGCCAATTCCTTAGTGCAGCAAGTTCCATCAGTCAAAGCTCAACAGATACAAATAATATCAGGATATGGATATAAATTAGTGCGACAGACCCTAAATAGTTTTGACAGGTTTAGTAAGTATATATAGTGACACAGAATGCTATTCCTGCTGTCAGACATCAATATGTAGACAGAAGATTGGGGGCACCATGGAAACTCAGCGACATAAGAGTGGTATTGATTGGATAGAAAATGAGGCTGCAATTTAAGCTTAAGGCTGCCAGAGATGCCAAGAATGGAGAATGACCTCCAGCAGTGAATTTTCAGCATAAGCTCCCTGTGAGCAAGCCAGTCCAAGAAGGATAAATCAGGGACAAGCTCACCAGGGATATGGCTCAAGCGAGTGTCGGCTACCCTGAGCAGATGAGAATCACTCTATGTGTGCACGCGTTACAGTGACCTAGTTCGTTCAAAGACAGCATTTTGTATGGTTTATTATGGAGCCTTGAAACAAAGAGATTTCCTCAATTAAAGTCCTGAAATGCATCCTCTAAATGAAAATGCTTTTGATACACTGATCAGCAAGAGGTTGTAAATATCGAAGCAAAGCATACATTGTTAAAGACCAATTCCCACAGAAAATGCCACAGTTGGGAATGTAGGTAATGAGGGGGCCTGAACAGAGCAGAAGCAATGAGCCATGCCAGCTCCATCCCTAATGCCCTAGTCTTACACTAAAACACTTGTTATACCATAACACTAGATAAATTGTATTTTCCTTGACAAAAAAAAGCCAACAGACACAAACACATACACAGAAAAAAAGAATAGTATAAGTTAAATGAGTGCATTTTCAGAGCTCCTGTAAAGGGTTATTTGTAATTGTTATCTAAGGACTCGGGAACAACCATTCCCAGAATGATCAAGAAGAAATAGAGGACGTGTCAAGGAAGCACCTTGCTGGAGCCACGACTGCTGGAAGTTTGCTAAGTAATAATATTCACATTCATGGCAGAACGATTAATCTACACCAAACATCCATAAGTACAGCTCTGTCAGGAATAAGATAAGCCTCCAAAGTGTCCCCAGTGTCAGGCATATGGTACTGGGAGAGCAGCACTATGCTTTGTAATACTATAGTAAGACAAACCTTCTGCTGGCAAGGATGCATCAGCCACGGACTGCATGTCAAATAACTGGGGATAGACATCTGGATAATTGCAAAAAACCTGTTTTTCTTAGGCCACTTCTACACTATAAATGAATATTTACCATTTGTAAAAGAAAGATTTGTTGCTGGCTTCTCTTTTTCCCCACCCAAGAGCTGGCTTGGGAGCAAAGACAGTGATTTCTGTCCTTCAGTTTCACCCAAAGCTTCATACATAAAAAACCACTGAAAAGTTTAGCTTAGCCTGGAGACAGGAGTATATTAAATCTCCACTTTCCTTCTCTTTAAAAGAGAAGGAAGTCGCTAAATTATGCAGCAGGAATTTTTTTTGCTGCTTTTTGGGGTCAGTTATGGGGGGTTTGGGGTTTTTTTAGTCCAATGAAGTGCCCTCTCCACATACTTCCAAATTTTTTTTTACTACAGCAAATTAACAAATTTTGTCACAAATACACCGATTCCTTTTTCCTTTTAAACTATTTCCCATGATCAAAAGTTCAGACTTCTTTTTTAATCCTTATTCCTTTGCAGGGAGGAAATCGAAACAAACAAAACAAAACAAACACACAGAAACATTAAATTTGTTTTGTAATCAGCTCAAGAACACCGTTCAGAACATGCAAAAACCCAAGTATTTCTTTGTAACAACTTTTAGTTTCCTTCTCTCTTTCTCTCTCCATCCCTTCCCTCCTTCTCCCTAATACAGTCAGTTACACACACCGTCTATTTCTTGTTAAAAAAGTTGAGCTTTGCTAAAAGCTCAAAAAAATCAGCGCCCCAACGGAAAACAAGGAAAGGACATCGACTCAAGAGCTGATGAGCCACAGGTAAAGCATTCCTCTACCGTAATACAAGTCATTTCACGCAAACTGGATCTAGTTAAAACACCACTATCCATAGCTGCAGGGTTATGTCACAGCGAAAGAATTAACTCCTGTCACAACCATTTCCCCAGTGCTCCCAAGAACCAACCAGCCTCTCGGGTGTGCACCCTAGAAGCCAGCTCCCGAGGGTACCACTAAGTTAAAGCGCAGTAGACATTCACCACCAAGGCAAAGCCACTGGCAGTGTGGAAGAGAGGTGCGACAGCCAAGCGGAAGATGTAAAAGGAGCAGATAAGCTCCCGAAGAATGAAGGCTACCTCTCCCCTATGAAAAGTTGTACTTTTAAAAAGAAGAGAAGAAAGGAGGGTAAGGAGTTAGAAGCACCAATGTTGGAGACCGTGAAACATTTCCAGAATAACATATATGTTCAACAAAGAGGAAACTGTTTTCACCATTGTCAACTCAGATTTTCCCCCAGCCTATCCCTCCTTGAGGAAGGAGAAGACACAAACTAACGACGGCAGTTTTAGATAGATCTATCAGCACTTGCTAGATTTAGTTGTTTCACGACAAGTAAACTAGGGATAAGAAGACAAAGTCCCAAGAAAAATATCAGCCGAAACGCTCGGTCTGAAGGTACAATTTAAACTCCCGAGTCTCAGCCAGGACATTCCTGGCACAGGGTAATAGGGACCCGCAGTGGGTTTGCCGCTCTGGGGTCACCCCGCTGCCCTTTTGTCCTCTCGAAACGGACCTGCCCGAGTACTCCTGCCTCCCCTTCCCGCTGGGTCACGTCACCCACCGCCACTCCTGTCCCTCTCACTCCGTTTAAGCGCTCCCAGGGACCGAACCACCGCGGCAGCGCTCCCCACCCGGCAAAGCGCGGTCCCGTTCCTGCTCCTGAGCACTCACAGACCTCTCCCCCCGCCTGCCCCTCGGCCAGGTGTCTCCGGGGACTCAGGTGTACCCCTCCTCCCACCCAGCCCCACGGCCCCTCTGGCCGGCCACCCTCTGCGGAGTCCTGCCGGCGCAAGTGTCCCGGAGCTACGGAAGGGACGAGGGGCAGCGCTTCCCACCCTGCTCCGGGAGAACAAGCGCTGGAGGCACCATCCCTCGGGCAGACCCCAGGAGAGCCAGCTGGGGGTACCACCCCTCGGGCAGACCCCGGGAGTGCCCGCCGCTGCCTCGGACTTACTTCGGGCGGCAAAAAGCTCTTC